>JARQZK010004340.1:307500-497500 GCA_030704885.1 Cynegetis impunctata
AAACTCTGATATCTTTGAGCTAAGAAATACAATGATATCGAAATTTCGGATTAAGTTTGTTAATACCTAGGGGCTTCCTACACTTCAGCCTAATGTTCGTTATTTCAATACAGGGTGGTCGAAAAATACAGTTGTTTTGTTAGCTTGGAAAAGTGACTATAAGTTGGTTATTTCAAATAGAATACCCTGTATATTATTAAAAATTCGGAAAGCTGCTAAAATTTACTTTTTATTTATGTATATCATACCTATACCTAACTAGTCAAGTTTTGGACTTATGAGCACTTATTTGTGAAAATGTTCCTTGAACATGGTATTCCCTTGGTATTTGCTAAGCATGTCATGATTACCTACTATTTGACAGTATTGTTGTGACAATCTACTAATAATATCGAAACTTTCATCACTTCAGAAGTTGGAAATACCTTCAGAAACGATGGAAAAAATTTATTCAAATGAAGTTCTTATGAATTTGTTTATTATTTTTGGACAGTGTGATAAAATTATCAGCAGGACATAGAAAGTTCAGTGAAATGTATCCGAATCTGCCGCCAGTGAACCTCAATAAATTTATACGAATGATATCCGGCTTCTTTTGTGAAATGAGGATATTTACTGCACCAAAAATGACAATTTTTGCTATTGAAAATTCCTTCTCTTGAAAATTTTGATTCATCAATCCAAATCATTTTACTTTAAAAAAAAATGGATCTTTTTGAATGCGTACCAATATCATTTCACAAAATTCAACTCTCTGTTGAGGGTATTGAGGCTTCATTGCTTTAACTTTGGTGAATTTGTAATCATGCATGTTATGTCTTTGCAAGATTCTTTGAACAGATGAATATTTTAAGCCAAAATCTTCTTCAGCACTTCTTATCGATGACTCCGGAAATGCGTGAAAATATGATAGGGCATTCATTTGGTTGTCTTCGGAAGTTACGGGCCGATGTACATTTCTTAGTGCTTTTAAAGTTGATCCGAACATTTTGAAATTGTTCTGAATTCGTATAAATTTTTTGAGGTTCATTGGCGGTAGATTCGGATACATTTCATTGAACTTTCTACATGTCCTACTGATAATTTTATCACACTGTCCAAAAATAATAAACAAATTATTAAGAACTTCATTTCAATAAATTTTTTCCATCGTTTCTGAAGGTATTTCCAACTTCTGAAGTGATGAAAGTTTTGATATTATAAGTAGATTGTCACAACAATACTGTCAAATAGTAGGTAATCATGACATGCTTAGCAAATACCAAGGGGATACCATGTTCAAGGAACATTTTCACAAATAAGTGCTCATAAGTCCGAAACTTGACTAGTTAGGTATAGGTATGATATACATAGATACAAAGGAAATTCTAGCAGCTTTCCGAATTTGTAATAATATACAGAGTATTCCATTTGAAATAACCAACTTATAGTCACTTTTTCAAGCTAACGAAATATCTGTATTTTTTGACCACCCTGTATTGAAATAACGGAGATTAGGCTGAAGTGTAGGAAGCCCTTAGGTATTAACAAACTAAATCCGAAATTTCGATATCATTGTATTTCTTAGCTCAAAGATATCAGAGTTTTTAGAGGTCTTGATTTCCGACGAAAAAAAACGAAAATTTTCATTTCGAAAACGGTAACAGATAGGTATAGAGAAATATCATGAAAAGTTGTTAAGAAATTGTTGGAGATTCTAAAAATAATATAATATACAGGTGGTTCCATTTGAAAACTCAAAGTTGCTACTACTTTCTTATAGAAGTGGCAACACCGCATTACCGAAAATATTTTAGTTGGGTAGAGAATGTCCGATTATGCCCTCCATTGAATTTTCAATGGAGGCAATATATATATATATATATATATATATATATATATATATATATATATATATATATATATATATATATATATATATATATATATATAGAAACGCTTTTATCGGGAATGTGGTCTGTAGACTCAATAAACTCTTTGTCTTTTTTTTAACTCTATATTTCGCCATTTATTTTACAGCTTCATCAGGAGTACTACAAAAAATTCATAAAAATTAAAAACTTTAAAATTTTTACATTTTCGGTTTCTCTTATATAACTACACAATTAAAATGACACATACAATTTTAGAGCACATAACATTTGGCACTTACAAGAATAGAGTTGGTCCTTAGTTGTAATATATCGGATGCATATATCTACCATCTCAACACAAATCTAAAATAACAATGAATTCCCTCTCACTGAAGACAACGGGACGAACACATGGCAAAAATGCCTACATTAAAAAACGATTAGATTTAATTCAAAATATTTATATAGATTTCACTCAGTTGGTCTGTGTCTGATTTAAAATTCACTGCATTCACATCATGACTTATGTGTACCATTTCCAGAAATAGCCTACTCTTATAATTATATTCTGTTTCTCTAGTATTTTGACATTGTCGAAATTAAAATGATGTCCCATTATTTGATATTGGTTGACTAATTCACACGAATTTTTTCCTATTTTACAGTCACTCTTATGTTGCGTCAACCTTTGTTTCAACCACTGCTGCGTTTGACCAATGTAACTACTGTCACATTCCATACATGGTATTCTATAGATGACATTATTTTTATAATATAATGGTGTTTTATCCTTCATTCCAGCAAATAGTTTCGAGCTATTATGGGTATTATACTTATTTTTATTTCTGGAAAATTCTTAAATATGTTCATAATTGACTGTGTCGCTTTACCAACATACGGCAATCTCTTGTATTTAAATATAATATTTAAATACAAGAGATAATACAAAGCGTATTGTATAGATTGGTCGAAATTATTGAGTAATATATACCGGGTAGCGAGAAAGTCTGGCAACAAGGTATTTTCTTAAAAACGATTAAACGTATAATTATCAAATTTTAGGGTTATGCATAGGATTGTATTTTTCGTTTCTCAGAGGTCCTGTCAAACTTGAGTGACGTCAGCATTCAGTGTACCGCCACCATCTTGAATTTTTTTAAATAGCACCGTAGGTCGAGTGATCGTAGGAAAGCTGATTTCGTCCTCTTTTCACAAATACAGAATACGTACCACATTACTAAAAAATAAGAGAAACAATTTTCCAAGGCATACAATATTTAATTTTTCAATTCATACTAACTTACAAAAATATTAATATTTTCCTTATAACAGGAGCTCAAAATGTTGGCAACCTGTGTGTTAACAATGATACAATCTGTATTTGAAGCTTCGAATAGAATTGTTTATCATTTATGGAGAAATTGTTTGTATCTCAAGACATTTCAGAGTTTTGAATCAGTTATGTCTGATATAAAGTGGAGTCAAGTTGGGTGATCTTGCCGGCCACTTAATTACACCTCTTCAAACAATCAAGCTCTGAGGGAAATTTAATGATTATACGTTTAATCGTCTTGAAAAAATACCTTGTTGCCACACTTTCTCGCTACCCTGTATATATATATATATATATATATATATATATATATATATATATATATATATATATATATATATATATATATATATATATATATATATATATATATATATATATATATATATATATATATATATATATATATATATATATTATATATATATATATATATATATATATATATATATATATATATATATATATATATATATATATATATATATATATATATATATATATATATATATATATATATATTATATATATATATATATATATATATATATATATATATATATATACGGGGTGATTTACGGCGGATGGCACATTAGACGTTTCTGGTGAACCATACAACGGATCACTTTGAAAATTCAATGTAGGGCATAATCGAACATTCTCTGCCCAACTAAAACTAAAATTTTTTAAGCTGATCCAAATGTTTTGAAATTGTTCTGAATTCGTATAAATTTCTTGAGATACATTGGCGGTAGATTCGGATACATTTCATTCATCACACTGTCCAAAAATAATAATCAAATTCATAAGAACTTCGTTTGAATAGTTTTGTTCCAATGTTTTTGAAGGAATTTGCAACATCTGAAGTGAAGAAAATCTCGATATTATTAGTAGATTGTCACAACGTTACTATCAAATAGTAATCATGACATGGCTTAGCAAATACCGAATTGGGATACCATGTTCAAGGAGCATTTTCACAAATAAGTGCTCATAAGTCCGAAACTTGACTAGTTAGGTATAATATCCATAGATAAAAAGGAAATTCTAGCAGCTTTCTGAATTTTCAATAATATACAGGGTATAACATTTGAAATAATCACCTTTCAGTCACTTTCAGACAAACGAAATGACTGTATTTTTTTACCACCCTGTGTTGAAGTAACGGAGATTAAGCTGGAGTGTAGGAAGCCCCCAAGTATCGCAAAACTCCAGCTGAAATTTCGATAATATAGTAATTGTTAACTAAAAGATATCAGAGTTTTTAAAGGTCTTGATTTCCGACGAAAAAAAATTAAAATAATTTCCATTTCGAAAACGGTAAAAGAACGGTATGGGGAAATATTATAAAAAATTGTTGAGAAATTGTTGGAGATTCTGAAAATAATATTATATAAAGACTGTTCTATTTGAAAAATCAAAGTTGCTACTACTTTCTAATAGAAGTGGCAATACCGCATTACCAAATTTAGTTGGGTAGAGAATGTTCGATTATGCCCTACCAAGGCAGCCATTCGAAGGCGGCTATGGAGGCTAAGCCGCCTCCTCAATATTCTGTGTATCACTACTATACTATATCAAATATTCAGCATATTCATATTAATCAAAATCATATTATTTTATGCACCTACCTTCCTTTCAATTCACATTATATAATATAATTTATTAATTACGATAGAAGGTATATACATTTACTGCTTACTGCATTTCATTCATTTCAAGATTTAATATCAACAGTGGCAACGCTGCAGAGGCTTAAAAAGGTATATTTTCAACGTTCATTATGCCAAGCCACAGAAAAGCAAACAACGGTGCGAATAATGCGAATGAATACTTTATTGCAATAGAAAAGGAAAACACATGTAAATGGCAACACCGATTGAACTTAGCTGCTCGGTTCAAAGCATACGATATTCGACCTTATTTATTCTATTGCAGTGCACGTAGCAAGCCAACAACACCGAGAATATAGACTTAATCGTGGTGATCAGTTTGTTTTGAATTTTACGCCGGTGCAGCGATTTTTAATTTATTTTGCTCCCGTATTGTTTTTAAAATGAGTTCGGTTACTGAAGTTAATTTTAACAATTTCAATGGTAACTTAGTGGAATATTTGTTATCCCATAATTTTAGTGCACTAAGTTATGACGATAAAATTATTTTAATAAAAACATTGCGACCTACCCCGGAATTAAACAATTGGGTGCAGCGTAGCAGAATCGCGGTTTTAATATCAGAAATAATGAGAGACATCCTTGGCTTACCGGATCACAGGTGAAAAATAAATTATTTTGTTGGTTTACTTTTTACTAGGGAAAATGTCTCTGTTTGGCACTTGCATCTATGCAGGAATTATGGTAATTATCGATAATACAACAGACTGCCCAGATTTTCTTGAAATTTCGAATTATAGCTTATTTTGGCTTGAAAAAGCCGAATATGAAGTCAGATTTTGTCGCTGGGTCATCCTTTTTTTTCAAAAACTTGAGGTGACCTGACTTTCTCTAACCTTACTAACTTAACCTCCGAGTTCATAAAAGTATAAAATTCATGAAATCGATGAATTTTATTATCAAAAAGACAATGTTTTTATTACATCTATAAAAAAATAGATGTCGTTACCAAAGAATTTATTTAAATTTTTTTGTTTAGGTCTAAATGTATATTTTATTATTTTATTTTGTTGTTATTTTATTGAGTTTTGTTTGACTTTTATGACAAGAATTTTATTTTAATCTATTTTTGGGAGGGGCCTATTTTATTTCTGGCAAGAAAAAAGTCTTACCTCCCCGTTGGTTATTACTGGGCAACAATTGATTAATTCGTCGAATAGGTACCTATTCAATATTTTAGGGTGCTTGTTTTACTTTGATTTTTTTTTTAATTATAAGGCGGTTGACCTTGAAATCCTAAAAAATACCTATATATATATATATATATATATATATATATATATATATATATATATATATATATATATATATATTTATATATATATATATATATTATATATATATATAATATATATATTTAATATATATATATATATATATATATATATATATATATATATATATACAGGGTGTCCCGAAATTATACGTCAATATTTCACCCACGTATTCTACGTCATAAAATAGAGATAAAAGTTCATATAAACTAGGGTCCCCCAACCTCTTCAGTTTTAAGATACAGGGTGTTGAATGGTGGTTTTTTGTAAATATTTTCGAAACCTGTGAAGGTAATTTTATAAAATTTGTTACAGTTACGAAACTTTTCACGCTCTATATAATGTACCTACTAAAAGTTAGTATTGCAATATTTTCAGGAGTGCGTAGTGCAGGGGGGTATTGGCGAAAAATTTGGCCCAAATTTTTTGGTGGTTGATTTTTAGTAATTTTAACTTCAAAATTTGAAAATAAGAAGCTTTTTGTACAAATAAGGTACTCTTCTCATACTTCGCTAGGAAGCAGCATTTTCGAGAAAAATGCAATTGAATATTTCTTTACGAATTAATTTTTCGTTTTTCAATATGCAAATCGAAGAGAAAATAATCAGTAGACCTAGAAACAAAAGATTTTTTTTTGATTTGCTAGGTAAAGGAATATTAGCTGTCAATTATCAATAGCCCAGTTTTTAATTGTGCTGCTTGTTACCGGAAAAAAAGCTATTTAGTATATAATAATATAATTATTATATATATATATATATATATATATATATATATATATATATATATATATATATATATATATATATATATATTAATAGATAATGCAGATATCCACTTTGTACGGGTGGTTTATGCAATGGCAGAGCACGACGGTGAGCCACCTCAGTATGGTGTGAATATTAGGAATTGGCTAGACGAGTAATTTCCGGGTGAATGGATTAGAAGAGGTGTTCCTATTCCGTGGGCGGATTCCGATCGCCGGATTTAAATCAACTAGCGACTAATATTTTTGGGGCCGTATAAAAAATATAGTATACGCAACAGAAGTAGACAACGAGAAGGAGTTGTGTGAAAGAATACGTGTAGCAAGGAATCGAATGCGGCAAAACCATTTTGAAGTTTCACATGCGATTACCCGTAGGGCCTAAATATGCCTTCATGAGCAGGGCAACCTTTTCGAGCATCTTATCTAAATGTTAGAATAAGTAAACCTCAAATAATTATTCCTTAATGTTTAGTTCAGTGGTTCCCAAACTGGGGGGAAGGGCATTGGGAGGCGCGAGAGCCTATAAATCATATTATTTCAAAATTACTTATTTCATATTTGACAAATTCTAATAAAAAAGCAAAATATTGGTTGCGCATTTTCAAAGAAAACACCAAAAACGCAGCACCACATTTCGCATTAGAATAGAATAGTGATTTCAAATATATTTATAAAAAACCGTTATCGGGCCTTCACCTTTAAAACGAAGAAGTTTTGGGCCCTAGTTTATATGAACTTTTATATGTATATTTGGATGTAGAATACGTGGTTAGAATATTCACGTCTAATTTCGGGACAACAATCAATTCGTTAAGGAATATTCAAATGCATTTTTCTCGAAAATGCTGCTTCCTAGCAAAGTATGAGAACAGTAACTTATTTATACAAAAAGCTTCATATTTTCAAATTTTGAAGTTAAAATTACTAAAAATTAACCACCAAAAAATTTGGGCCAAATTTTTCGCCAATACCCCCTGCACTACCCACTTCTGAAAATATTGCATTACTAACTTTTAGTACATTAAATAGAGCGTAAAATAATTCGTTACTGTACCAAATTGTATACAATTGCCTTTACAGGTTTCGAAAATATTCACAAAAAACACCTTCAACAACCTGTATCTTGAAACGAAGAAGTTGTGGACCCTAGTTTATATGAACTTCTATCTCTAATTTTGGAAGTAGAATATGTGGTTGAAATATTGACGTCTAATTTCGGGACACCCTGTATATATATATATATATATATATATATATATATATAGGTATATACATATATATATATATATAGATATATATATATATATATATATATAGATATATATATATATATATATATATATATATATATTCATATATACATATATACCTAATCCAAACAGCTGAAAATTTGTGTGAAAAAAACAGTATTGAATCTATATTTTTAATTCTTTAAATAAAGAAAGGAATAATTATATGAAATAATTAACAATTATGTGTTGGTATTACTGTACACTTAGTTTTTAAAATTCAATCTAGGCTTTGGCTAAATTTGCCAAATCAGCAATGCACTTATCAATATTTTGTTTTTCTTGATCTGGAGTGATTGAAGCTTTAACTTTAGCTACAACCCATTCAACCAAATTCTTTTGTGTGATCCTTTTTTCGATGTTTTGTTTCTCCATTTGGTAGTCTAAACGTTTTTTCACTTCAGAGAAGACAGACATCAGCCTTTGACGATAGTTTGCTTCAAGCTGAAGGGCAACATTTTCCCTTTTAGCCTGAAGAAGCAATTGTTGTCCTTCCATACTCGATTGACCATTCTTCTCAATATCTATAGCCTCTGAAAGATAATCTTTCTGATCCTGCCGACCTTTGTTCCAGGATGATTCAACTTCCTAAAAATAAGACAAAATACCTAAATTTGCTATCTTCTGTGAACTGCCAAATATAGTTCAATAGAGATAAATCACTTTTAAAAGAGGTAACAACTGAGAGCATGTCACAAGATTTTCTACCTAATGCGTTTATATTCAGTTATTTCAAGTGTATTATTTTTCGCAAAATTATTATTCCGTAACAAAAATTCATTAGTATGTCGATAAATTATAAAGCTATGAACTACTAAACAAATACCGCCTGAAGTACGAATTATATTTGGGAATTCATTACACCCACAATAGAAAAAAATTGAGGTCTGTTGAGGCAAGTCTATTGTGTTCTGTGAGATGGTTTGATGTGTTTTTTGCATTGTATAGGGGATACTTTTATATATTGATCTACCTTGTGAATTTCTTACACTTTTTTATATTTTACGTGTGAAGTCAATTTTTATCGTAATAATAAATTGCTACTATTTTTGTGTGAGAGTTAGGTGATGCGGCTTGTTTTTACTTATAATAAAAGTTAATTATACCACAGCAACATGTATCCAAACGACGAAACGTCAACTTTTTAATAAAATCGAGTTTTTTGAGATTCAACAAGCCTGTTATTGCTAATAATTATCAAGAGATTAGAAATAGTTCACAGGCAACAACAATTCGAATATATATATATATATATATATGTTGTTCAGAAAGATTTCCGCGGTCGGAAGTATTTGAAAAACTTGGTTCACGGAATGAACCGCGTAAAAGATTTGAAAAATCTCGACGTTTCGGCTCCTTTTGCGAAGCCATCTTCAGAACAGATAAGATCGCAAGATCTCTCAAAAACACAAATATCAAAACAATATTCACTACTCAACAAAAACTCTCCCATCTGGTCAGATCCGTCAAGGATAAAATTCCTAACGAAAATCGTTTATGAGATTCCCTGTTCCAATTGTCCTCGTTCCTATATAGGACAAACGAACCGACGAATTCAGGTCCGTGCCAAGGAACATTCACTTTCGGTAAGACACTCAGATATCGCCAACGCCCTTTCCCAACATCACACCCAAACAGGCCACATTATCGATTTCCCCAATACAAGAACTATTGCTCCCGTCCGATCTTTCAAATCCCGAATTATCCGTGAAGCTGTAGAAATAGAAAAACGTCCAAATTGTTTGAACACCAGAGATGACAGTCACAGACTCCCATCAGCATGGAAACCACTTCTCAGTGGTCGCCATGTAACGCCCAATCAGAGTGCATCCCGCACTGATGAGCGTGAGTACCCCCCCCTCCCCTCCCCTCTAAATACGGCCACGCGACGATCGGCCCGTCAGTTGACTCTGAAGAGTAGGCAGATTGAGACTTCAGAGTTGACAGGAAGCAATACGGTTAGTGGAGTAGGCAGGTTGAGACCACGCAATCGTATTATTTCCGATTCCTCCTAAATTCGATTCGTGGAGTAGGCAGATTGAGGCCACGAGTCTGAATTATTTCCCTTCTAATTCTCTTGAAGATGGCTTCGCAAAAGGAGCCGAAACGTCGAGATTTTTCAAATCTTTTACGCGGTTCATTCCGTGAACCAAGTTTTTCATATATATATATATAAAGAACAAAGTTAGTAGGATTTTTGGTTCAGTTAAACAATCTTACGATTATATATATATTTCTATTTTAATTAACGTTTCGGTCTGTTACTTTGACCTTTATCAAAATGATTACATCAATATGTTACCATCACTAAAATAAAAAGAGACTCATAATAACTTATCGTAAATATCAAAACAGGCTTAACTCATCAGAATTAAAAACTTTTCACATAAATCACAAAAATACATTAACAATTTGTAAATACACAGTAACAAATTTAAAATCCTACTTCTTTAAATATAAATAAAATGGTTCAAGAATATAATGAAAATGACTAAATATATATATATATATATATATATATATATATATATATATATATATATATATATATATATATATATATATATATATATATATATATATATATATATATATATATATATATATATTCTCACTTCATCAGAATAAGATAAAAGATCAGAATTCAGACACACACATCATCATGAGCTTTTCAACGTGAAACGTACACCTCAGGTATTGTGTACGTCCATGAGTTTATTGGTGAAAATATTATGATGGATAATGTACTAGAATACGAGCCCCCTGGCCGTTTGAAACTGGCGTTAAACTGTAGGTCTACCAAGTTAAAAAAAAACTTATATGAATGAATATAATAAGAATAACTGGTGATATAAATATTCTGTGTGCTATTATTGTTTAATTGTATATTTCGGCTTTGTTTATGATATTAATTTTATTCCTAGGAAAAAAACGTTTTTTAATTTTGTTTGTGAGTTTTGTTATGTTTATATCGATGTTTTAAGCAAATCAATGATTGATTTAGTAACTAAAAGAAGCAAGGAAGTAATAATTAACTCGAATAATTCATTTATATCCCAACATAATTCTTTAGGTAAAACAAATGCCTTCCTTTTCAAATTAAAATGATCTCTTGGTTGGTAGGATCTTTACTAAAATGGTAGTATGTACATCGATATTTCTCTCTGATATTGTTATCATTAATGATAAATTTTTCTAGAATATTACAAAGTTTTTATCAAAAAACGCAACTGCCTTAACTATACTCAACATTCTCTCATTCAATACATTGACTTTTATTTTGAATCAGAACTTTATTTTATAGTGGGGAATAGCATACCTGGTGACATTCTCTTCTGTTTGTATTTTATTTGAACAAAAATAAACGCATGATAATAAGGTATAGTTTATGACTTTCAATGGCAACTTTTGAAGAAAAACCTCATACAATATGCCTTTCGAAAAAGTTCAATAAAAAACGTAAGAAGTAGTGCTCTGTCACTGAGGTCGTATTTTATTTTCTCATTTATTAATGTTAAATACAAAAAAAATTCATGTTTACATATGTCAGGCAATATAAAATATACAACTGTAAAAACTTACAAAATAGATTTACAAAAAAAATACTACAAAATACACTTGTTACACACATATTAAAATCTGAATTCAATGAATTCGTCTAATGAATAAAAACAATTACATATTAAAATGGACTTCATTCTTCCATAAAACTCATTCAGAGGCAACCGCTTTATTTATGCGGGTAAAACATTGAATAGCTTGACACCTTCCCAGGCGCCAGTAGAGCGGAACAAAGTTTGTTTTGTTTCTAGTGTCGTACCCATGCACACTGTCATGTGTTAAATAAAAATTGCTTTTCTTTATATATAATAAGTTTTCAAAAATATACAGACATGGCAGTGTCAGTTGACAATGCACAAAAGCCTCCCTACAATCATCCCGGTAACCCAGACCGGCCAACACCCTAACAGCTCTCCTCTGCAGTGCAAACAATCCACGAGCCCCGGATGAGTGACCCCATGCCAAGATCCCATAGGATAAGTGTGACTGAACGAGAGCAAAATATGCAGTGCGCAGAATCTCACGCGATACATTCTTCGATAGACCCCTAAGAACATATATACCCCTGGACACTTTCGCACCAACTTTTGTTGTATGAGGTCCCCATTGTAATTTAGTATCCAAGGTTACCCCAATAAATTTTGCCTCAGTTATGCCCTCCCATTCGTTTAATGGACGCATCGCAAATACCATCTGCTGGGTTTTATTTTCATTTAATAGCAGCCTATTTGTGCAGAACCAAAGTTCAGCCCTCGCCTGTGCATCCCTAAATCCCGAAACCGCCAGCTCCTGTGTGCTCTTGGACTGAGCTATAGTATCATCGGCAAAGAGAGTAAATCGAACATTATTGTTGCTTGCAGGCAAATCATTTATATATATTAGATCATTTATATATATATGATCGGTCCCAATATTGAGCCTTGAGGCACACCTACATCTATTACTCCCTCTGCCGATGTCACACCTCCTAGCTTCACCATCTGGCGCCTATTTGTTAAATAAGATTTTATTAAATCTACACTTTTCTTATCAAAATTGTAAGCATAAAGTTTCTGGAACAGGATGTTATGGTTAACACAGTCGAAGGCCTTACTCAGGTCACAGAACAGGGCTGCAGTGTAATGTTTTTTGTCGAAAGCTTCTGTTATTTGAGAAATAAGATCTAGAAACCGCCAGCTCCTGTGTGCTCTTGGACTGAGCTATAGTATCATCGGCAAAGAGAGTAAATCGAACATTATTGTTGCTTGCAGGCGAATCATTTATATATATTAGAAATATGATTGGTCCCAATATTGAGCCTTGAGGCACACCTACATCTATTACTCCCTCTGCCGATGTCACACCTCCTAGCTTCACCATCTGGCGCCTATTTGTTAAATAAGATTTTAATAAATCTACACTTTTCTTATCAAAATTGTAAGCATAAAGTTTCTGGAACATGATGTTATGGTTAACACAGTCGAAGGCCTTACTCAGGTCACAGAACAGGGCTGCAGTGTAATGTTTTTTGTCGAAAGCTTCTGTTATTTGAGAAACAAGATCTAGAATACCCATAACAGTGCTCCTGCCTTTGCGAAATCCAAATTGGTGCTCTGTGAACAGATTGTTACTCTCAAAGTAATCAGCCACCCTCGATGCCATACATTTTTCAAAAATTTTTGATATTATTGGCAACAATGAGATTGGTCTATAATTTTCTCTCATTTTCGTTTTTCTTTTTTTTGACATACAAATTCTCAACAGCGACGTCAGGGGCTGAAGAGATACACAAAGATTGAAATCAGACAAAAACGCATGAGATGCCTACGTTAAAATTGCGGCGGTCAGATAAAACATTCGAAACCCTTAACACATTTCCTGCCACCGTTGTAATCGAGAAAAAAGTCCCAGAGGCCAAACCACATTTTAGTAATATTTATATGTATAAGCTAAAATGAATGTTTTTCTGGCAGTTTTGTGTTTTTTTTGTAGTTTTGAGTTATTTTTTTGTAGTATTTCAGTGTCTCTCATATATGAGCGACGTGGCCCTGTAGAAAAAAATGCGCGATGTTTAAGCTGCTGGCCATATCTCTCAAATATGATCGACGCGTGTTTTTCAGTTTCTCATCTTTTCTTGCAGGTTTGACGATTGAAAACTGAACGGTTTGTGTTTCGTCGCAATGGGGATCGAATTTATCTGCTATATTTTTATGTTTGTGTATTTTCTATTATCCTATCATAAAATTTTTTTCGGAGTATCAGACCCTACAGACAATTTCGTTCTCTTGTTTATTTTATAGTTTTATGTTTATCTATAGTATATTCCATTGTATCACCATATTTATTACAGATTATTAGAACCTATAGTCTAATACCTCTCACAAGAAAAAATTCGTCGCAGTTGTTCCTTGTGCTATGCGAAAATTCAGGAGAAAACAGGACGTACACTTGCAAAATCGAAAGCCAAATTGACTCACAATTATTCTGACAAGTGCCCTGAACAGCCGCAAATGTGTGCGTTATGTTTTAACGAAAAACATTAAGTTTTCCGGTATTTAATTTTCGTAGTTAAAAAAATTTTTTGCTACGTTTTGTTGAGTTCTGAACATAAGAGTTTTCAAAATGAGTTTTGTGTTGATATTTTTTGTTGTTCGAAAAATAATCGTTTTCAGAATGAGATTTTGTATTGATATTTCGTAAAATAAATATTTTTTCAATTTTTTTTGTGTTAAATATATCTTTCGCATTTTGCTCAAACCAAGACGCATATTACTTTGCCTAGAGGCCAAGCTCATGATTTCCCATAAGAAATACACGGGTGCGGGTGTTATATTTGACATACATGGCCTAACAGTGAGAGATGTTGAAAGACGTGTGTCTCAAAAAATGAGCGACGTGGCTCTTAACGACATTTGGGTGTCTCTCATATATGAGCGACGTGGCACGCAATGTGTTAAATAGCAATTTTATAACATCAACCGAATTCACATACAAATTTTCCGCCTAACTGAACTTGAAGAGGCTGTAGAGATATGCAATGTTCAAAATGCTCAAAAACGCTTGAAATTTCAAAAAAATTGGTTATTTCCCGCAGCGTAGGGTCTCAAAACTATATTCGTTTCCGGCAGTTAACTCTAAAGCATGATACATAAGTTTAAATTGTGTTGTGCAACGGAATGAATAATAAAAATAATAATAATAATAATAATTTATTGCCACAATTCTACATAATGTGTGAGTCAAAAAAAAAAATAATAATACATGTAACTGTAAATGCATTTTACTTATTTATTTCTTATGATTCCCATAGTTTTGGATCTCTTCGAGGGAAGTATCTTCCAGGTACTCTTTAACTGTATAATATCCCTTCTTAATCAATAAATTTTTGACCGACAGTTTAAAGGCTTTAATAGATTTGATATCTGATATCTTCTTGGGGAGTTTATTATAGCACATGATGCCCATATAGTCAGGGCATCTTTTATATTTTGATGTAAGATGCTTTTCTATTCTTAGTTGGTCAGAATTTCGAGTGATGTATTCATGTATATCCTTATTTCTATCTATTACCCCGATTTTATTCCTTATATACATGAGTAGTTTGAATATATATATAGAGGCACATGTAAGTATTTCATGTCTAATAAAATGAGGCTTGCTAGTATATAGACGGTTGATATTGAAAATTGCTCTTATTATTCTTTTTTGGCTGATAAATACCCTGTTGAAGTCTGTCGACGATCCCCATGCAATTATGTTATATGCCATGTGTGAGTATGCCAAAGCATAATAAACACTTAATAAGTTCTGCTCGTCCAGACTTCTTTTTAAATTGATTATGGCGTAATAGGCACTATTCAATTTGTTGCTGATATGCTCTATACATGTCTTCCAGTTCAGTTCTCTATCTAAAAACGTTCCTAAATACTTGATGTTTTCTGAGAATGGAATTTGTTTTCCCTCTATTTCCACCTTTATGTCGTTTTTTATTGTTCTTCTGTTACAAAAGTTTATACATATTGTCTTTTCTACATTTAATAGTAGACCATTTCTCTTCGACCATTTATTGAATTCTGTTGTTACTTGATTCATCATATTTTGGAGTTCTTGTTCGTTTTTTCCCGAGACCAGTATGCAGGTGTCATCTGCGTACATTACTAATTTACCCACACTGATGCTGTCAGGCAGATCGTTGGCAAACATTAAAAACAGCAGTGGACCAAGTGATGACCCCTGAACCACTCCCAATTCAATATTATATTCTTCTGATGTATGTCCATTATGTTCTATAATTAATTTTCTGTTGCTAATTCCGCAATCTTTCCCCTGATTCCCATATTTGTAAATTTTTCCAATCAATCTTTGCTTCTCTATCGTGTCGAAAGCTATACTGAAGTCGAAGAAGAATCCGACGACCAAATTACCTTTATCCAGTTCTGAGTATATGTACGCAATGCAATTCACAATTGCTGTCTCGGTAGACTTTGCTGGTATAAACCCATGCTGATGTGTTTTGAGGATCTTAAATTTTTCCAAAAAATTTGTTATCTTGTTGTATAGAATCTTTTCTATAATTTTGGACATTGCATTCAGCATTGATATTGGTCTGTAATTTTCGATATTGTGTGGGTCGTTTCTTTTGTATAACGGTTTTATCTTAGCTGTTTTAAGTGCTTGGGGGAATTTTCCTTGTTGTATGACCAAATTGCATAGAAATTGCACTGTCTGTGCTATATAAGTGCATGTTCTCGTGAATATTTTGTAAGGTATGTTATCTATTCCACAAGATGGTTTATCTTTTAAGTCATTTATTGCTTCCCGAACATCTGTCAAGGTTATCTCTCTTAGTTCAATTGTGTTCATTACTGTATTTATTTTAATTTTTGTAGGTGTTGTGTTGTCTTTCTGTTCCTCTTTTTCTTTCATTTTAGATTCAGCCATTGATGAGAAGTACCTTCCAAATTCATTACATATCTCTTCCCCACCTGTTATTGTTTCTCCTTTTGGTGTCAGTAGTTTTGTTATTAATTTCTCATCTTTATGTTTTTCTCTTCCTATCTGCTGATTAACTATATTCCAGATTTCCTTTGTCCTATTGGGCGCTTCCCTAATTTTGCCTGCATAGTTGTTCTTTTTAATTGAAGATATTGTTATTTCTAGGTATGTTTTTCTTCTATCATATTCGTTTTGTAGTTGGTCGTCTTTGAAATATCTCAGGAGCCATTTAATTTCTTCCAATTTTTCTGCTTCTTCTTTGATGTCATTTGTTATCCAATTTTTAGATGTTGATTCATCTCTTTTGTATCTAATTGTCCTTGATTGCGGCGGGCATACTTCATTCATCACCATAGCATATCGTCGTTGCCGCGGTGAAACCTCCTAAGTGACAAAAACATGATTTGACAGGAGAAGCAAATAATTGATTTGTAAATATTTTAATAGTACCTTTTTCCCAGAAAAAACAAAACTTCAACCACAGAGATAAACTACTGTGAAACCAGCTATGTAACGTCTGAGCCTTGGAATTGTCACATAGGTGATTTGTATGGTACCTTTAGCAGTGCGGATAACTCTTACACATAGGAAGATTCTTTTTGATCAATTTAAACCGTGTTACGTTCTTTTAACACATGAATGCTTTCAACTAGCACATAGGTGGTAAAATCTTGTTTCCAATGATATCAAAATCACATTTTGGATTTTTTGTCACATAGGAGGTTTCACCGCGGCAACGACGATATGTGCTTGTAAATAACCTAAACGTTTCTTCCATGTTGTTGCCGTGTATTGTATTCCAATTTGTACATTCTAGTCTTTCACATAATTCTTGTATCTTTGTTTCTGAAAATTTTCTCATCAAATATGTCCTTGTTTGCTCCTTCTCTTTATAGTTAATATTAAATCTCATGCCCAATGCCATATGATCTGAGAATCCCGTTTCTACTGCTTTAGTTGTAGTGTTGAGCGAGTTCAAATTGTGCACTATATAATCGATTTCCGATACTGATGTTTTACCATTTTTGTTTGTCAGGATTCTTGTTGGTTCAGATTCCTTATACTCCAATCCCAATGATTTCACTAAATCTCCCAAGAGTGTCATTTTGCTTGAGTCTTGAAGTCGGTTTACATTCCAGTCACCACAGACTATAATCTTGTCTACTTTGAAGTATATTGATGTTACTGCTTGCTCCAGATGTTCTAGAAATTTTTCAAAATTTCCACTTGGCGATCTGTATATAGATATGATACCTACTTTTATTTTGTCCAATTTAATCATGATTCTACAGCTTTCAAATACTTTCTCTATATTTTCTTCTTGAACGTTGAATTTTAATATGTCTATTCTTGCAAAAAATAGCTGTTCCTCCATTTTTATATTGTGATCTGCCGAACGATGCAACCAATTTGTAATTTTCGATAGCACATACTTCAATTGCATCCCGCTGCAACCAGTGTTCCGAGATGCATAGGAGATCTGGGCTATATCTTTGTAGGAAGACCTCGATTCTATTTATTTTTGACTGCATGCTTTGTGTGTTAAGACTGATTATCATGAATGATTCACTGTTTTTGTTATTGTCTTCTTGTAATATTTCGGTAGCATAACGGTGAGCTAGTGATTCACTCACCACTACATCCCTAAAAAATCCCCCGCAGGGCAATTTTTATTATATAATACTTGGTTGAATCGCTGAAAGCCTACGTTTCTGGGCCAGAAGGCGGATTCATATATTTGTTCTTTTTTTTCTAATGGTACTTTAACGAGGAAACTTTTTAGTTCTCCTTTCCTTCTTTTAAATTGTAATTCCTGTACTTCAATCTTGACTGTTCCAAAACCTGGCTTGTTTTGAATGTAGCTTTTTATGTCATCTTCTGTAACATGTGATAAGATTCGGTTTATGTATAGCCAAGCTTTTCTTTCTTTTCCCATGAAACTAGTTTCTTCTATGTTCTCTGCACCTGTACCTAGTTTGGGTTTTATAACAGGTTTCCGACGGTTTTTGTTAAAGTTTGGTTGCTTCTCACCATGTTTCGGGGGGACTCTTGCTGTATTCTCTGATGTATTACCTGCATTTATTGTTGTTCTACCAGCGTATGTGTCAAGGTTTATTATTTCCTTCATTTTTTCTCTTTGTGCTGTTTCTAATAATTGATGAAGATACGTATTTTGTATTGTAGCAGGGGACTCTATTTTATGTGTATCGTTTGCGTTGTGTTGACTAGGCATTTTTACTGTATTGCTATTCATTTCTTGTTTTGTGCCACTTTTGTTAAAGTTTTGGCGTTTTATGTGTTTCCCTCCAGATGCATCAGTGACATTTCCTAAAAGCGGTATATTCAGACTACCTTGATCCTTCTCAGTTGGTGTGCTGACGTCTGCAACGAGTGTATTTAGAGGTTGTATGTTCAACTCATTGCCTGAATAAGATGATTTTACGTTGTTCCCTTTAGTATCTGAATTTTTATTTTTGTTTTTGTATTCTTCTTTTATGTTGTGTAGATCTTGGTTGATTGCTGTTAGTTGCTTGTCGAAGTTGTATGTTACGTTTTGTAATTTCACATCTAATCTTGATTCCAATAGCTGAAGATATTTTTGCAATTCCTTATTCATCGCGTTATTTTCGATTTTTTCTAGTGTGTCCGCATTTTGAGGATATTGCATTTTGATATTTTCATTTTGCATACTTTTGCCTAATGTCTCATCGCTTGAGGATTGTATTTGTTTTTGTAGTAACTTGTTTTGTGTTTTTAGGTTTTCTATTTCTTCCGTCCTTTTTTTATATTCCTCCAAAAGTATTTTGTAGTCTTCCTTTAGTTTGATTTCATTGATCTGTATTTTTTCATTTTCTGTAATCGCAGTTACATTTTCCATTTTTCCATTAAATTCTTGTATTTCTATTTGGTGGTTCCCCAATTTAAAGTATTCGTTCAATTTGGTTTTGTAACTTTGAATCTTATTTTCAAGCTCAGTTATGTGATTTTGTTTCTCTTCATTACTTTTTTTCATTTTATCAAGTATATCTTTAGTTTCCTTAAATTTTTCTTCCTGATTTTTTTGCAACATCAAGTTCTCTTTTAGTGTTTCCACTTCCCTTCTTAGGCTTCTGTTTTTTTGCATTATGTCAACAAGAGTTTTTGTTTCTTCTTGACACTTGTTACATAGTATGAGGACACTTCTCTTTGTTAGAGGAAAACACTTCTCCTCAGAGGCGGTATAATTACCGCACTCCTTACATTGTGAGCTTCCACAACTATCACACTTAAATAGGACATATTTGTCCCCTTCTATTTGGCATTTAACGCACTTCATTTTCCACACCTTAACTACGCCACTGATCCAGCTCTGGACAGTTCTTGTTTCTGTTCTATCACATGTGTTTCTTATCTTTTATTGGATTATACACTATAAATCCCTAATTATTATATCGCCTTCTAAATTGCAACTTATGCACTCATGTTTATTTTAAGCACCTGTTGTTTATCACTTTTTGTGACCGTTCCTATCAATTATACACTGATAACGATTTATGTCTATTTGTTGGAATGAACGAAAATGTTATATATTTTCAGTTTTTACGCTAAATTCTAAATTACTTCTCACAAATTTTTTTAGCACACACCGAAAGCGAAATCCCGATTTTACCGTCGAACTCAATTTCGAATTGAAGATCATACTTTTACTCGATAAAATTACCTCATGATAAGAGCTCTCAATAAACACGTCTCACTTACGATGTATATATATATATATATATATATATATATATATAATAAAACATATTGTATTCAAAATAATAAAATTCAAATTTTTGAGTAAAAAAATAGATGTTTTATTTAATTAAAACTAAGTATTTATAAAACAAAATCATTTTAAATTAAAAAAATTTGGTTGCGTGCAATCAACAATACATACCTCTGTATGTCAGGTTGTCGAAATATCGATTAAAAATCATTTCCCGCAATAAACCCCCAAACAAGACGTTCGAACATAGTCGTTTCCCGTACTAAGGGCACTACAATATTGTTGACAGTTGAAACCACTACAGTGCATTTCATCAATATCAACTAAATCTACATAAGAAATCACAGCCATCTAACTCAATCTAGACCCAAAGTTTGATAAACTTGGAATAGAAAAATTTTGGATGAATTTACCCAAATTTGAATATATATAATATATATATAGACTTTTAAATCGCATTAACGTATCTCTATAATCATGATGTAACAGGCATAAAGCAAATATAAAAACCACACCTGCACCTCACTGTTTACTTTTGGTACAGTGCAATAGTCTATTATTTTTGGGGGAAAATACAACTAAAAAAGAGAACCTCCTAGGTATATGTAAATAAAACATTTTAAATCTTTTTGCTAATAGCTACTTACATCAACCTCCTTATCAAGAGCTGCAGCAACTTTCGGGCCTAACATCTTCACACCAGCAATACAAATAATTGCCAAAGATATACCACTATAATATTCATGTTCCAATACATATATCTCTTTACTGACAAGGTAAGTTGATAAAGTAAAAGCAAAAGTGTAGGGACCAGTTACTCCTGTTTTGTTATAGAAAAATTGGAACCATTCTTCTGGAATAAAACCCATACGAACTTTACCGGGTTCTCCACGAACCTAGAATGAAAATCAAATATTCACACTTTCAACAGATAAATATCAATTAAAGCTTACAGGTCTTCTGCATTCGGGTAGATTCCCTTCAGGTATATGGGATGCCGCTGCATTACCGGCCGAAGTAGCGGTAGCTCTGGCTCCCAAAGACACAAGTGCACGAGCCTGTTGCCCTATAAATTGATATAATATGTATGGTTACATAAATGACGTAAAAGTTAATATGGTGATTAGGTAATCAATTATCTCCATTTGATAGATTGAATGCAGAAGAATAATATCCAAATCTCACCTGATAAGAGTGCCCTTGAAAGCATATTGTATTATATTTTCCTTAAATATGGAGGAATTCCAACAATCTTATAAATAATGAAGAAGCCCTAGCAAATTTCTCACAATTTGCAGTCCGAATGTTCATGGAGAATCACAGATCCTTGCTAATTGTCCTCACCTATTTTGTGTCTACCACAGAAAATAGTTACTCTTGTTTTACCATCCCAACGTAAAGACGGCCAAAAATCAATCTGACACCGTATATTATTAAACTAAGTTTAATGATAAACCGAGTTTAATTTGATATTTGACAAGCAAAAATGACAAATGAAACTCGATTTATCATTAAAATTAATTTAAAATATACGGTGCATGAGCCTATAAGTATTTGAAATGTCGCAAAGAATTTATCATGGATTAAATGGGACTTAGTAGTTAGTTCTAGCAAGAATGTCCGTATGGTAAGGAGGTCAAAACTCAAAACAGTATAACTTTAGGTGTATAAACCTTGCTTCCTCCAAAAAGATGGATTCAAAGCATAGAATTTATACAATATCCAGCGAATATCTGGACTAACTCCATAATAACCAAAACAGATCACGAAACGTTTAAAAAAATTTAGTTAAATAATTTTCAATAAGAAATAGACGTGCTGGGATAAGTATAGCCTAGCATATTGTGTTCGAGGTTTCTACAGTGATAAAAACGAAAACAATATTTTCAATGCACCGCTTTAAAATAACTATGTATGTACTTTTGCAGTACACATAGTTCTTTCCGAAAGGACGCTTAACCCCGAGGATTCTATATCAAAATGGCCGCAATATGCTCCAGATTGGTGCTTTTCTTTAGAGTTCGAAGATATGAAATATTTGAAAAATCTGAACAGTAAACAAAATTGCCTGACCAAGTCTTAATACAGTATATACCAAAGAATGATCAAATTTAGCACTAGTAGTAGTAGTACTAGTATGATGTTATAGAGCATTTGACTAGGAGAAAGTATTATGCGTTCCTCTCCTCTCAGATCCATGTCTTATTGTCTTCTATAGATAGACCAAGCTATAGACATTTGGAGTGAGCATTTTGTGTCAGAAATGTTATAAGAAATCCAGCTACGCCATCTTTTGGAGAATAGTTTCATATGATAAAGTGAGATTTTTTTCACTATTATAACTTTGCTATTAATAATTTTATACAAAAAAAATCGCATTTTTGAAGTTTTTGCTTATGAAATTGAAAGTGATTGTGCCGAGAGAAAATGTAAAGACTGAAAACACGAAGAAAATGAGAGGTCGAACGACTCGATCGGACCGTTAGTTTAGGAGAAAATCGGGAAAAACCGGTCACACTGCAGTTTATTCAAAAATTCATCTCGGTTATTTTTGAGTGGTAGCGTTGATTCTCTGGCCAGTATTAGTTTTTAATATAAACTTTGTATGATTAAAAAGCAGGCTCTGTCCGATACATAGTTTTCGAGCTGCGGTCATATGTATTTTTTACTATACAATTTTTCAGCGAGAAGGATGTATATCCGATATGTATTCCGGGTTTCGCGTATTTAATGATCTTTTCATTTGAATACATAGATATAGGCGTCCGAAATTAAGATCGTAGCGCCGGAACGGCTAATATCGGTACTAGAGCATGGGAGATTAGCTGTTTGTTTACATTGGTTGTAATGGTATTTACGTTCATTTCGTTTTGAGTTTTCGAACGTTTATCGTCGTAATTTGTGTTTTTTTTGGAATTTGTATTTTCCTGTGATATATTGTGTTTGGATTGAGGACAATTTTATCTCTGTTCAACAGTAGATAACCTACCTACATCAAGTTGAAATTTACACTGAGTTTTTATCATTGAACATGAAAATCAATAATAAAATAGAGGACGAATAAATTAATTGGTTGAAGGAACTATGTATACCTCATGAAGAGGCTGTATGATAGAACACCTATTTATTTAAAAAATAAAAAAACCTTCAAAAGTTTCAAGAAAACATCTCTGACATGTCTACTTTCATTACGAACTGAAGAATTTTTGAGTATAATGGACAAAACTAAGTACTTACCAGCTAAACTGAAAGAAACAACATGAAATAAAAGAAGAATTAATATGAATACTCTGCTTGAATGGTTTGAACGTAATAAGTTATTATATTTTTTGAATTTTCCAGACGTATAACAGCTATCCTAAAAGTACGGTGGACTTCTCGAGAGTCTGGTTTTTTTGATAGAATCTCTGGTTTCCTGATTATATAATTGAATATTTTAGTTTTTACCTAGCTATAGAGTCCAGATTTATTTCATATTCTTGATGTTATGATAAACAGTTATTTTGGTTGTGCAAATAAACATCATTTGTTATTATTATTTTAATAGTATCTCTGGTTGTTACATGAAAGAACATACAATAATCTAGAATTTCTGGATGATGACCCAGGTTCAGATTCCGATAAAAGTGGAACATTTTTCGTTGGAATAGCATTGGACTTCAAAAACTCTACGTTTTCGGTTAGCTGAAAATTGCACATCATTAGTTGGTATAATTCTATATGGAAAAATCCACAAACTTACTGCAGGGAAAATAATTATTCTCAGTAAACTGTAAAGAACAACTCTCTTATGTTCAGACATTTTTTTTCTATCCATCATTTCCTTGTTTCCCAACTTTGTTTGGAATGCAACTTTGAATTGTCCAGCTTTCGGAAAGGTATGTAAGCTATATTCGGTTCTTGTTTGCCCAATATGAACAATAGAATACACAACAATAGTGATTAATCTCTTCTGAACGTTTGTAAACGATCCACAATACAATTAAAACTCAACAACTTCTCATATAAAATACACGTAAACAGATGTAAACAAAGCAATCTATCTCCCATGCTCTAGTAATATTCGACACCGGTAGGGGGCGTATCGCTTATTATGTTTTCCCTATATACTATATATACTTACTTATTAGTACAGATATATATTGTTACGAATTCGGGTTCGTTAGGATGATTTCCAATAACTAACTAAATCAATTAATAAACAAAACAAATCAGTATTTAATATTGAAGTTTCGCTTATCACTTGGTGAAACATGATTAAATACTGATATTTAAAATAAAAACACTTGGCTTTAAGTTTCACAAATATATTAAATAAAAATTAACAATTACATTAGTCAACTAGTTTCGGGTTATGGGCCCATTATCAAGACTGTTGACTAATGTAATTGTTAATTTTTATTCAATATATTTGTGAAACTTAAAGCAAAGTGTTTTTATTTTAAATATCAAAATCAGTATTTATTTACACAACGGTAATTCTCACAATAACCACACTTTTCAATAACTGTATCTTTCCAGCCATTGCAAGAGTGACTGAACCTTTTGTCAGTGAAAATTTAAGAAAGCTTTCAGAAGACTTGCTAATTACTTTTGATTCCTTTTTCCACAAGGATTTGGTAGGTTCCACTTATGATTACTTGCTGAGAAAGGCTCAAATGATAAAAATATCAATTACATCAATTGAGATACAGTCTCTCGAAGCTGAACACGCAACCAGGCTTCAAGCAATTTGTGGTACAAATACCGAAGTGGCAGGATAACTGCATCAAGATTTAAGATGGTATGTAGAACTAAAGTAAGCAAACCGTCATTATCTTTGATTAAAGGAATATGCTATCCTGAAAAAATTGTTTTCTTCTCAAAACCTACTTCTTACGGGATACAAAATGAAAAGAATGCTTTGAAAGCATATATAGATGCCATGAAGAAGAATCACCGGAATGTAAGTGTGAAAACCATAGGTTTCTGCATTTCGGAAGAAAATCCTGAATTTGGTGCATCTCCAGATGGAATTGTTGTTTGTGACTGTTGTGGTAGTGGATGTGTAGAAGTCAAGTGCCCTCATCTATTATTCCAGTCGACCCTTGAAGAGTATTCTAACAAAAAAAATTCATGTCTAATAAACAACGTAGGACAATTTTCATTAGATCGGAATCATATGTATTTTTACCAGGTACAATTACAAATGTATGTAACAAAGCACAAATATTGTGATTTTGTTGTCCAAAAATTGCCTACTTATTGAAAGAATTCAATATCAGAATCAATTTTGTTTGGAGAATATTTCTAGAGGCAAAGAATTTTTCAATTTTGTTATAATGCCTGAATTATTGGGAAAATATTTTACATTAAAATGTCGTACAAGTGAAATGGTTACATGGTGCATTTGTAATGGGCCAGATGATGGTACACCAATGTTAAGATGTGATAATCCTGAGTGTCATATTGAATGGTATCATTTGAAATGTGTTGGACTGATTGGTATACCTGAAATCTGGCTGTGTCCATCCTGCCCTGATTAAATCATCAAAAGACCTAGAGACCAACTTGGTTAATCATTATTTTATTTTTTATTATTATTATAATTTAGTTTTTTTTTAATTTATTATTAATAGGATATTTAGAGGTACTTCCATCCATGAACTGTACTCAAGCAGATTTCCTCGGAAATCTCTCGAGCGAGTAATGGAATCCTTCCCAGCTCACATATTCCATTCACCCTTTCTCTTTTAATGCGCCGCGAGGCAAAGAGATATACACTTGGGTCTTGAAATATAGACACAAGGAAGAGAACAGGTTCTAGTGCTGACCGCAGCACGAGAGTCCTAATCTAAGTGCTAGACTCGAGGTTTACTAGGCAAACGCCCGGAAACCGAAGGAACATAGGTGTTTTTAGTGGATAGGCAATGTTGCATAGCAACAGTTGAATCCCACACAGGCCGGGTTAGTAACCGGTATCGCTTTTGAAGTTTTCACCTCGATTTGAAAAAAATCTTAATCTCCAATTTATTCGATGTTCAAAAAATTCAATCAGATATGAAAGAAAATTGATCTATTTTCAATATCCATTGGAGTGTTTAAAAAAGAGATAAAACATATTATCTCTACTCCTAGAGATTTATGAAGCAAACATTAAAACACTGTATTTAGTTTTTAGTTCTTGTTCACAGTTACATGTAAACATTATGAAACGCTGTCCTGTAAGTGGGTCCTGTGCCTGTTTGGGCAATTAATGGATATTTTTTTTTATAATAAAGCAATTTAAAAAAAAGATATTGCTTATTTTCAACCCTATGTAATGTTCTTGACAAATTAAAAACAGTTAATGTGGGATTCAACTGTTGCTATACAACATTGCCTACCCACTAAAAACACCTCTGTTCCTTCGGTTTCCGGGCGTTTGCCTAGTAAACCTCCAGTCTAGCACTTAGAACAGGTTCTAGTGCTGACCGCAGCACGAGAACCTGTTCTCTTCCTTGTGTCTATATTTCAAGACCCAAGTGTGCGTCGCGGCGCATTATTAATCTTCAGAAATACAATTCATTTATAGACAAGTCACAAAATAAAATAATGAACTACAAATTGTTCCTAATACTATCATAAATGTTGATACGTTAATGAACAAATAAACATACAATAGAACAGTCTTTCGTGAATACAAAATACAGATCAAAAATACAAACAAAAACAAACATCAACACATACAAGCCAAATAGTGTCACCATAAATGAACGTCTCATTTTCAAAGGAAAGCATCTGTGTTTTATACAAGATGGAATACCTAATTCATTGGAATCTGTGATGGACATAAATTTAAAAAAGCACTGCACACTACAAGAATTTTATCTAATGCACTAACACCATTTTTGGATGCAACCAACATGCTCATCAAGATAGGCCCTTCACAGATTTTATATTTTTTCTTCAAAATTCCTATCACCCTATCAACATGAATTCGTACAGTAGCAATATTTCTTGTACTTTCTAAATCACTCGGATGGAGCTGAGTTTTACCTTTTGTAAATACTGGCACTTGTAGCTGCACACCAAGTGCTTCCACAGAATCTCTTATCAAAAAACCCCTATCTGCTAAAACTAAATCTCCGGGCAAGATTAGATTTTAAAATCCACAGTTCTCTGTTAAATGTTTATCACTTGTTCTACCACCCCATGCTTCTGAGATATATGATATAACACCTTGAGCAGTTATTCCAATGAGAAATGTCACGGTCTGGTGATGCTTATAATTTGACCAACAACGAGAAGCATTTAACAAATTAGATGGTGTTTCTGTAAAAATTTCAAAGCAATCTATAATGACAGCTACCCGATCTCCAAAATTTTCTTTGAAACATTGTGGTACTTGTTTTCTTAATAATTCTCGATCTGGCCATAAGACCAGATCTCTGAATTTATAATACAGAACATCTAGACATCTATAAAATAGGTCTGATGTAGTTGCAGGTGATATCCCAAATCTATACGATAAATATTTGAATGGTAAATTTAAACATAGCTTCATCAATGTCAAGAGAAATTGCTGAAATGGGGATAAAACACTTTTAGTAGATAGGTGATGCGATACTCTACTGAATACTATAAATAACATCTCGGCTTTTGGAAAACCTGTGAAATAGGCTACCTTCACATCATCATTTACAAAATATTCTTCAGACAAATTTGATTTCTCCAATTTTTCCTGTAACTTATTGATTTTTTCATTGGCAAAAGCTAGATCGTTGAAAAGTCTATTCAAACTATCTATGTCCAACTCTGTTTGTATTGAAACACCAGAACATATTTCTTCTATTCCATCCATTTCCTGAGAAGGATCGAGAGCTGATTCTTGAAGAGGAAGCATTTCAGAATCTGCCGCGGAATTACTACTTGTAGAAGCTCCTGATTGTGAGAAATCCTGAAACAAGAATAAATGTTACTTGATCATGTACATAAAGAACTACTTACTAACCATTTTCAATCGTTTTTCTGACCTCACTGTACTTATTTCTTGTCGATTCAGGGACTGTACATCTTTTTTTCACTAACTATATATCCCATGTTTTGAGTGGTGGGTACCCAATCTAGGTTATTCTTATTCTCTAGTGGGGCTGGTTGTCCTAAATATGAAAGAGCATTACATTCATTTAGCTTTTTGCATAATTGTTTTGTTTTTCTTTTTGTACCGAGTGTTGTACCTTTTTTAGGATATTATTTTGAAAAATCAAGGAACCAAACTCAATTATAATCAAAATACTCACCCAATAGGAAATGTCTTGAACAAATTCTAGCATTTCTCAGCATACTTTCGCTCAGAGGATCCCTTTTTAAAGCCCTAACCCATAAGTCACGTCGTTGTTTTGACAAGGCATTTAAATAGTCTCCACGGTTTTTGAGCGCGGTGGGAATCCTGAAGAATCGAACTTGGCCTCTTTCCGATCTCATTGAACACTTAACAACATAAACAAACTGTGGCATTTTAATAATATAGTGAAAACTACGTAACGACTTTTGCATAGGCCGAAATGTTTGTCTGCCCACCAGCACCACCACCAAGTGAACATGGAGGATTTGTTTTGACAGTTGTGACGTCATCCTAAAATGATCTATTGAACGCGAGACGTTGTAACTGTTCAGTATATATATATATATATATATATATATATATATATATATATATATATATATATATATATATATATATGTTACGAAAATGTCTAAAGCCGACTCTGTGTGTTCTGGAATATTCGATGAACGTTGAAGTAACCGCCCTCTTAATTCGAAGACTAGAACATTCTGGAAGCTTCTCGAAGGAATGCCAAGCATATAAAAGACGACCATGGGAGAGACGAAGGGGGAGGACAGTCTACAGTGAATTACCGTGTGAAAAAGAAGAGCGAAGCTTGTGTTTTGAAGTAGTGACGGTTATTGAAAAGTGTGGTTATTGTTAGAATTACTGTTGTAAATAAATACTAATTTGTTTATATTAATTGAATTTGGTTATTGGAAATCATCCTAGCGAACCCGAATTCGTAACAATATCATATTAATATTTCACTTACAGACCTTACAGTTTTCATTATTTAACGTGATACAAAATTGGCTAATGACGGTGTACGTAATTCCGTAATTCGTAATAAACCGAAACAGAAATAACTTGTCCATTGCCATTTGAAATAACGATGACTGCGCTCTCTGGCGTTTTACATAAAAATCAAAAAGGCTTTCCAACAAGCACCCATAGATATATACCCCTATAAAAAGAAAAAAGGAAACACACGTGTTTCATTCCTCCCTGAAGTATGTGTCAGGGAGGCGGGCAGCTTGAGTTTGGGATTAACTCCTTCAGCCAGATCAGAGGATACACTTGTATGTACAAGTGCATTAAGGATAGGTGAGACGGGATATTTATGGAACATAGGAAATGTGGGTAGGGTTCAGAGGATTAATACTGGCCCAGCATTCGCCTTGTAAGTTTGCAAGCAGCGACTTACATTACCATGAGGAAACCTCTGAAAAAAACTCATGGCAGACCAGTCGGCCCCGGGGTTCGAACCCGAGACCTCCCAAATACTAGCCAGCGTACCTAACATGCTCGACTAACTAGCTTGGTTACCCCTATATACATAGAAATCTTAATATATATCGAGTAAGTATTAGAAATCTTAATATATATCGAGTAAGTATACCGCTTTCTTAATTCGAAGACTAAAACATTCTGGAAGCTTCTAAAAGGAATGACGAACAAAGACTCTTTGATGACGAGACGGATCAAAGCGACCATAGAAGCAGCGTTGCCAGTGGTGGTACTCTGGTACAAAAATCGTACTTTTAGAAGCGATTTGTACCGTTGTACTACCGCATTACTTTTGGTACCTTTTTACATTTTATCCGTGATGCAAGGTTTTTCAGTTGTACAGTTGTCATTATGTTGTGTTTCATAAAATGACCAGTATCACCAAAGAAGAAACATCTTGGGAACATTCTTATCCTTAGAACATGTTCTGTAACTTTGCTGTCACTCAGTACTTTTTATTAGTATTTGATCTGTAATACTTTGTTTTGTGCTGTAATCAGTCCGCTTCCTCCATCGCCGTCCTATCATATGACATATAATATTAATATATCTTTATCTTTCCGTTTTCCTTTTAAGTTTAATTTAAAGACAAATGTTTACAGATAAAAAAGCAATTTCAAAATTTAGAAGACTAGAAATTTTGGGGGACTAATCCAGAAATAGCTTTGAATGATATTCCTACATTGACATTTCTTTTAAGGCAGTTTCGTCATTTTTGTACTGACCTAGAAACTATTAGTAGTGAGTATAGGGAGATATCTAGTTTACCAATAATGATTAAAAATAAATTGTCAAAGTAAGAGTTTTCATAATTTTGGTTTGAGTTGTATAAAATTAAAAAAAAGTGAAGGTACAGAAGTGAAGGGTTTTTCCCAATTAAATTTAATAAAATCAAAAACTAGATAGATTACTACCAGACAACTGTAATGCTTTGCTGATGGCAAAAGAACTAATAGATTTGAACTGTTACAGTTTTAAACCTTCTAGGGATTTGATGAGTAGGAAAATTAAATATGACATAGAGGTACAAAAGTGTAATTATATGTATGAATAAATGTGAATGTATTCAATTTTTCTAGTCAATATTTATTTCGAGTCCTTCACACAAAAAAGAATCTGTTGATTGAATATACGGTTGCCCGTTAAAAGTTTGCAGAATAGCAGACACGTCATCCATCGACGGCTGCTAAAAACCACAAAACATATAAGTAAAATCCCTAAAACTAGTAAAAATCATTATTTAGAGAGGGAAAACATGAAACATATGTCAAGAATTAGCATACTACACAAATAATTGCCATGAATGAAATTCTATGCAAACTGTACCGTCTATGTTAATTTGTACCTTTTCATCTTCAATGTTTGTACCTTGCAATTCAGATTGCTGGCAACACCGCATAGAAGAGACGGAGGACAGTCTACAGTAAATTACCGTGTGAAAAAGAAGAGCGAAGCTTGTGTTTTGAAGTAGTTGTGGTTATTGTCAGAATTACTTATCGGAAATCATCCTAGGGAACCCAAATTCGTAACAGTTTATACCATTACCAAGCAATGTAAACATACCGTTAATGGCCCATAGAGTAGTACAGATATTAGCCGTTCCGGCGCTACGATTTTAATTTCAGAGGCCAATATTTACAGTTTTCTACAGTTTTTGCAAAGCATGTATGCAGTTTTTTTACTATGCTGGGGTTGGCAACAATGAATGTTATGAATTATCTTGTTTTCTCTCCTTCCTTTCTTTAGGTTAGCATTATGGAGGGTAGAAGTAAGGAGGACCATCTCTGTGTATGAAAAAGTGTCCGTCAAAAATCGTCAAATTGGTGGCGCCACAATAGCAAGTGGGTACATTTCAAATGACGCGCTGTTGTCATATTGAAGTCGTTTTTACTTTTATTTACCTCATTAACAAATTCTTACCAACAGATTCATCGTACTCTGTAGATTTAGGTTCAATGTTATGCGCATCTTTTATGGCGATTTGAATATCACGATGAGTCGATTACAGTTTTACACATTTTAAACAGAAGAGCGGCATTTTTGGACTAGTGGGTATCTTGAAAAAATTTTGGAAGACGAACTGAGTTCCATGGAAAGAAAATACAGTGACTCAAAAATAAACTAATTCAATAAACTAATAAATAAGATAATAAAAGCACCCATTCAAAAATGAACTACATAACCTAGCTTTCAAACTTCAAAATCCCAATTACAAAAGTTGGCAACAGCGCGGCATGAAATCCCTTCCTATTTCATGCTCTCTTGCTATTCTGGCGCCACTCTGGAGGGTTTTGGAACTGCAATTTGCAGTTTACAACTGGACACTTTTGCGACTGTTTTCCAATATGAGATGGTCCTCCTTACTTCTACCCTCCATAGTTAGCATCAATCAAACCTTGTTTCAGCTGCGCAACGCTGTACCTAATTCTCACTTCTTTGCTCTGTGTCTGTGGTAACACTGACAGTGACCTTCTATACTGGCTGCCCATAACATAATTGAGTAAGTTTTAAGTTATTTGTTGACGATATAATTCAGGTATTTTGAGTAAAAAAACATTCAAAAAGGGACAAAATCTGAGAGCCTATTCTGCTTTTCCAGCCCAAAACAAGCAAGAGATAAATATTATAAAAATCGTTGTTTCTGGACATAACTCCATATTTACCAGGTTATTATTAAACCATTATGATTTATGTGAAATCTGATAGTGTTTCGTAAATTGAAGTTTCCAGATTCCATTAGGGAGTTGCATTGTTATTTGTGTGTTATAAAGTTAAGCATTTAGGACCGTTCATTTGCTATAATTAGTGTTTATAGACTGGAGGTATAGACATATTTCAGGAAGAGCATCTGCTGATGGATATAAGCTTAAATATCATGAAAGTCTCATTGATATATCAGAGAACAGGGGCAGAATGATCTGTTTGATTGTTAATTGTGAGACTAACTGAAAGAGCTTCACAAAACCTTCCATCTAACAAAATAATGATAGATTAGTTATCTCAGATACAGACAAAGTTGTCTGTATTTCGAGAATATTTCTTTACTGTAAGCGCAAAAAACTTATTTGAACATTATGGCAAATGGAGATCACAATTTTGTACTGGATCTGAAATGCAAAACTGTAGTTTCTTCTTTTTTCCTGTTACACAACAAGAAGTTGCTATTGTCATTATGCAATTAAAGATAAAAAGAGTACTGGTATGGACTGTGTATTAGTAAATGCCTTGAAAATTATAGCTGTTCCGATCTCCCATCACTCAGCATAATTCATAAATCGTTCAGTCGCCAGTGAAATATTTCTTGATCTATTGAAAACAACTATAATAGTACCTGTTTTCAAGAAAAATGATTATGATATATCCAATTATCGTCCAGTTTCAATTCTTAGAATATTTTCCCAATCTCTTTCAAGAGAATAGTGTTCAATGAAATGGTAACTTTCTTGACTAAGTTTGATATGATTCTAGACAGTCAACATGGTTTTAGATCGAAGGGATCTACATAAATTTGTTTACAAATATTTTGGAAAAACTGAATGTATTTGTTATGACTGAAGAGATACTGGAAGTGGGCGACTGAAAAAAAGATATTTGAACACTATTGTCCAAGGATTCTATTAAATTATGAGCAGTCCACATGAATAGTAGATTGAATTGGTGTAGTCACATTGATGCGATAAATAAAATCTCAGTAAAGTTTTCCTTGCCATAGGTGGGATTAAACTTACCTTACCGATTCCTTCAGTTAGTGTATATCACAGTCATTTATATATATATATATATATATATATATATATATATATATATATATATATATATATATATATAAGATTACCTATTGAAAAATTGTGATCTTGATTAAAAGAGAAAAAAAATAGTTAATGATTGAGCGCGCACTTAGGCCGGCGTAGTTCGTTACCTGTTCTAGGTAAAACTATTTCAGGACGGTATCCGCCGAGGCAGCTCAGGTCATAGCTGGTTTCCCGCCATTTGATCTGATGGTGGCGGAGGTATGTTCCCTGTTCACCATCGGCGGACGGCTGCCTGGTAACAGAAGGATGGCCAGGAAGAGAACCATCTCAAAATGGCAGGAAAGATGGTTGGGAGGAAGAGAAGTAGCAGCGTGGACGAAACGGCTGATCAGGGACGTGAGTACCTGGTACAGCTGCAACCACAGAAGAACAAATTATTACTTCTCGCAGTTCCTGAGCGGTCATGGCTCTTTCGGAACTTACACGCTGAGGATAGGGAAGACAGACGGTGACTTGTGTGGGGAGTGCGGTATCCAGGACAGCCCTGAGCATGTGATTTGGCGGTGCGCCAGATTTAGTCGTAGACGAGCCCGGATGATTGAAGGTCTCGGGGCCATGCCCGCGGTCGACGACATCATACAGGAAATGATAGATGATGAGAAGACATGGAATGTCATTTTCGAGGGCATCACGGATATTATGAGGGCTAAGGAGGAGGAAGATAGGCGTGCCGAAAACCATGACTGAGGGAAAGGGTTTGTACATACATTTGTACATTCAGTCACGTTCTAGGTTTTGTGTATTAGTTTAGAATTTTATGTTATTTAGATAGTTACTTGTGTGTTGGTTTCTGTATGTGTTTTTGAAACTTCCTTCGCCGCTCCTGATGCGCCTGGACAAACATGTCTATTTTCCGGGAGTGGTACAGATAGGAAAACCCCCTCCTAGAACATCCGCGGGAGGGTATTAACCGTCGCGGAGAGGTTTTTAGTGGGTAGTACAAAATTAGCCATAAGATCTGCCTTGTGAGCCCCACACTCCCCCCCGCCAAGAACACATCCCGCTGGGGCAGTGCGTAAATGCATTTTCCTCTCCGAAAAAAAAACGATGCCATTGGTGATATTTTTTAGCAAATTCATACAAATTAATATATTAGTATATTTATATAGGTATAATAATCGGGAATCAGAAGTTAATTAAGGGAAATGATTATCACATCATTATAGCTAAACTAATATGCAGAGGTGATACCAATGATCTTGGTCGCAAAGCTGATATTATAGCATGTGCGATAGAACTGTTTCGATTTTATTTTTTTTATCTTTTGATGTTATTTCCGACAGTAAAAAATTTAAGGATTTTGGAATTGAGTCATCAATATTTTCAAGCATTTTGTCACTTGGTGTATAATTTTCATTGTCGTACACTCTCATGCCCCTTCTAATAATTTCGCTAGCCGCTTTCAATATATGAAGCTCCTCTTCTTCTTTACTGTTATGTTTTTGATTATACCGATTTTCTGTTAGTATATTGCGGATAATTTTTTTGAAACATAAAATTGTATTGGATCCAAATTTACTTCATATAACAATATCATCAGGATAGAGGTTTTCTAATAGTTTTTTCATCCGGGATATACTCAGTAGTGATAGCATTTTTCAATTCTTGCATAGTACATTGGCAGTCATCATTTTCCTCTATGTAATTGTATATTTGGTCCATTGATGTGTCAATGCTCAAAGTTTTTGGTGCAACTTTCTTTTCAACATTACTCAGGTAAATAGAATTTTTGAGTAAGTGATAACAAGCTGCATGATATTTTGCTTCAAGTGTCTGATGTAAATATACTACTCCAGAAATTCTTTTATGAATTTCTCGATAATTATCATTTTTCTGTACGCAATAAAATTCACAACGGTGTCACTTAAAGTTGGAGTATTTATGTATGAAATTTGTCTTCGCCGATTATTATTTAATTTTGCTTCTCTTTCTTTATCAGCTTCGTGACCACAAAGGAAGCAGTTTTTTATCAATCAAAGTGAGGTAAATCAATGCTACTTCGGAACTTCTTTTTCGGAGGCGAAAATAAAGTTTCATTTGGCTTCTTCTTATACATTTCAATATATTTTTTACTGATATACTTTCGCCGACAACTTGTATGAGCATACACAATTTCAGTTTGTAAGTGAGGTAACAATCCATCCTTTCGATCGCTTGAAGCAGTTCTCAACGTTGCTACTCCTCTACTTATTTTTATATCTTCCAAATCTGAATCGATTTTAGAAGATGAAACAAATTTTTCGCATATTATACAACTATGCCCATCTGTGATATTACTAGTCCCAGGTTTATCCATTGTTTGAAAGCTGTTGTAGAAAATAATTAAATAGTTTATTGCATTTTATTTATTATTATGTAGAATTTTAATAGGAAAATATCGTCTCTAGATTCTACTATTTGTAAAATTACACAATTTTCTCTTGTAAACATACAAAATCTTATTTTAAAATTACACAATTTTCGCTTGTAAATACACACAACATGTACCAAACACGTGTTATTTATAACTAAACTAACCAGAGAAATTTCGTTCAGTTGTACATTGCAGCTGCCGGTACCGTTCTCCCCTCCACGTTTTACTACCTTTTCAAGATCCCTACGGCCTTAAATACTCTCAGGTATCTTTGAAAGATGGTCCACTATATCGATATAGGTGAAATCCAAAGTATACATGAAAAAGAAATATATAAAGGAAACTTATGTGCTGAAGTATTAATTTTTTATATTTTTTGTTTAAATAATGAAAGATTTAAAAGCACAAAAAAAATTTTGGTAAACTTTGCAATTTATATCATAAGAAACAAAATCCTACTTCGATCGTATAAAACCCCCGGGCGCTACACTATAACATTGTTTATATATTTATAAATGCTAATTTTATGTAAAAGCAAAATAATGTAATTTTGCCAAACTGAATTGTAATCATGACTATGTAACAATAAACACTGGAGTTCTCTTTATCTCTAAGCATAGAACTACAAAAATTTATATACTCACCTTCCTATCAGGCTATCAAATTTTTTAATCAGTTGCCATCAACTATGAAGTTGCAAAATATTTGTCTCCCTTTGAAGAGGGAGTTACATCGTTACTTCTGTCAATAGCCTATTATTGGGTATCAGAGTGCTTCAGTGACTCTGATGTAATTAATATTGTGTGAATTTTAATTCAATTTTTCGTTCTGTTTATTATGACATCCTAAACTATGTTACACAATTGTTTATAAGGATCAATAAATGTCTATATATTATTTCTAGATGAAGGTAATTTCTTCTATCGTGAACTCTAGTCAAGCTATCGATTGGAACATAATAAATTAATAAATGAAATTAGTACAATTGTTTTACTTGATAATGCTACAGCATGCGAAACTAGTCGTAAATGAAAACCTATTTTAGCAGTCTAAAGGCCTATGAGTTTGCATTATAGTATTTTAGTTATCCAATAACTACTACCACAAGGAAAACTCTTATGAATTTATTTTATTGGTACATAGCTCAATTATTTGAATAATTATGATAATGGTTTTACCTGTTGTTCTATCTGAAAACCACATAGATGATCTTTAATGGTTAAATTAACATTACTTGAAATGAAGTCCCTCAATGAAATGGTTAGATATATGTCTTTTTTGTTTCAGGAATTATTGTTCTATCAAGACAGAAATAAGTGTGGATTTTAACGCTGGAAATGACTGTACAGTACATATATTTTCAATGCTGGAGTGAAAAATGATTTGACTGAGATGAAATATAAAGAACTAAAGAAGGAACCCCATTTGACAAACAATTGTCACATACAAAATGAAAACGTTGCATGCACCATGACCAAAGTTGACGATGTAAGCGAGATGTGCTCCTCGATGCAGGTAAAACTAATTACTCAAGAAAAATGTGATCCTCTGACAAACATGAATTTCGTCAATTCTGTGAAGAACGAAACAAGTGAGGATATTCACTCTACTGAAGATACCAAATATATCATTAATCAAATAATAGATGAAAATGGCAAGGTTTGGCCTAGGGAAGATTTTTTAACATCTTGGTAAGATTGTTAAACTACTATTTCTAACAGTGCGGATAGTTTCTATCATCAATTCTATCAAGATTTTGTTTGGTAATAGTAGTAGTAATTTATTATTACATACTATCACCACTTTCATCAAGTTTCAGACAATGAAATCTATATTATTTTATATATACATATATATATATATATATATATATATATATATATATATATATATATATAATAATAATAACAATTTTATTGCACAAACAAAACAATTCTATCTGTATTTGTACAAAAGGTTTGAAGTTCAGTCTTCACTGTTGTACCACTTCAACCTAATTAATGAGACTTAAAATGACAGTATCATCCTCAATAAATGCAAAGCACACAGACCATGCAGGGCCACATCCCTCTCACAAAGTCTGCAACTGCAGCATACATCTCTTAAATTTAGTCCGGAAACACGCAACAGAATTACATGCCAGAAAAATATCATGATGCTTGTTAAAAATATATGTGGCCATATAGACAAAACTCTTCTCAAACTTGGCAGTCTTGTGGGCAGGTACAGTGAGAAGCTCTTTAGAGCGAATATTTACATTATGACAAGAGTTCCTCCTTTCCAATAGATCATAGAGGTAAGAAGGTACTTTATTATTAATTACTTTAAAAACCAAAACAGCATATTGGCACAAAAACATTTTGTCACACTTAAGTATTTCTCTAGATATGAAGTGCGGAGTTACATGTTCAGTGTAGCCTATATTAAAGGAATATCTGAGGCAGGAGTTCTCCACCCTACCCTGCATAGCCTTTGTGCTCAAGGTGAAATATAGTGGGCTACAATAATTGAACAAACTCATAATCAGACTACATGTTAATTTCCACTTTATAGGACTACTAATGAAATTCTTAAAGCTATAAAGGTATTTAAGTGTAGCATATCCCTTGCTAAGTGTCTTTATGATGTGTTCACGAAAGCTGAGTCCCGAATCAAACACCACACCCAAATTCCTAACAGTATCACTGAACTCAATCACTGATCCATCAAGCACCACATCACTGGTCATAGAAGCAATTGCCTTTTTTCTAGAGGTTTCCGTACCAACAAGGATACTAACTGTCTTCCCCGGGTTCAACAAAAGACCATTTTGTGCTGACCAACTACTCAGAGATGAGAGATCTTGGTTTAACAGGTTAATTGCGATGTTTATATCACCAGGAATGCTGGAAATGTAGACCTGGGTATCGTCAGCATATTGATGGATTTTACAATGCTCAATGCACTTACTGAGGTCAGCCGTGAATATGGAAAACAGTATAGGCCCCAGCAAGCTGCCCTGAGGGACTCCCTAGTGTAGAGTTCTTGTAGGAGACACCACATCATCGATATCGACATATTGTTGCCTGTCGCTAAGTCAGCCATCCTACAATAATTGGATGGAACGAGTAGTACATTAATTTGGCCCTCATCAGTAAATGATTTATAATGTCGAACGCTTTGCTGTAGTCCAATAAGCCTAGAAGAGTTATCAAGGAGGTAATCTGCTCAATGCAGTATGGTAAGACATACCGCCACATTTTCAAATCTGTCATCAACTCCCTTGGCATTGGACACTATAGACTTGCAAGCTTCTGAGACTTGTTTTTCCGTAACTTCACACAGACCTGCCGACTCAGGAATACCACAATTCCCAGCAAATCCATAGAAGTCCAGAAGGTCACCATTGATACTAGGCACCGGTATCGAATCCACGAGGTGATCATTTAAATTGCCTGGATCAACGTTAACATGATTCATTGGAGTGAAATCTGGTTTAACTTTAAACTTCCTAAGAGATGCCCAGAGCTCTTTAGGGTTATCTCTGCCACTCAGGTGTTGATTGAAATAAGCCCTCCTTTCATTTTTGATGGCCACCAAATAGTTCCTTAATTGCTTATAGTAATCAAAGTGAGCCTTCGTCTTTGTTTTGGAGAAAACCTTGTAGGCCTGCTTTTTGTATTTTATTAACCTAATAATGTTATGAGTCATGTAAGGCTGTCGAGGTCTTGAAACTGTGATAGTCCTGAGTGGAGCATGCCAGTTGAATAATGCACTTACAGCACCAGTCAGGAATTCAACCCTATCATCAATACCATCCATGTGACATATCCGATCCCAATCAATTAGGGCTGCATCTCTAGAGAAACTTTCAATATAAAAATGAGAATAGTCTCTATATGTTATATTTTTCGGTGGATTCTTGAGCACAGCCACATCTAGAGTAAAATTAACCAACAAGTGGTCAGTCAATCCTAAAAGGTCAACCAATTCGTAGTTCATACATTTAATGTTCCTAATACAGCAGATTATATCAAGAAGTGACTGCGATGACGCTGAGATCCTAGTGGCTTCACATATCAGCTGAGTGACACCATAAACCTCCAAGATTTCCTCCAATTGTAATTTCAAATGTGATTCCTGCAGCATATTTATATTAAGGTCCCCCATAATCAGGATTCTATCAGTTTGGGGTCCTATATAGTTAACCTCTTCCATCAGTGTGAGTTGGACTGTGGCATCCGGAGGCCAATACACAACCCCAATTGAGTAGCTCACCTTGTTAATATTAGTTGTAACCCATAGCTGTTCAAGTTTCCCTTCCTTGTCATGATTCTCAACCAATAACTCAGTGTTAACCAACTTGGCCTTCAGACTATTGCGAACATAAAGGCAGACACCACCACCACGAGAGCCTCTATCTCTTCTAAAGAGACCATAGTTGGGGATCTGCACATGATTATCTGGTATGTCTTTATGAAGCCAGGATTCAGTTATGGCTATTAGGTGAAACATCTGGGTATCAGTATAGCTGATGAATTCATTAAGACTTGGTACTAGTGACCTAATATTGACTAGTCCAATTTTTAAATTATCTGTGGGTTTAATTATGGATTTTGTGTGGCTTGACCTAAAAAAGAACTCTCTTTAGTTTTGTAAAACTCCTTGTGCTTATTCATGTCAAACCTTTTAATTCCAACATTAGCAGGCCAAAAAGCCAGTTCATACATTTCGTCTTTCTTTTCAATAGGACCTCGTACAAGAAAGCACTTGCTTGTTGACGATTTGGTTACCAGTTCATCAACCTCAATATTCATTTTCTCAAACCCAGGTTTCCCATTAATGTAATTTATTATATCTTCGGGTGCAGCTCTATTGCTCACTCGATATATATACAACCAGACTCTTCTTTGTAGTCCACTGAAGCGTTTGCTATCATCGATATTTCCAGTGCCTAATCTTGGAGGACGTCTCTTCTTATTACTTTTAACAACTTGTACCCAGCTTTCTACTGCGGGTTGTGGAGGGTTACTGTTTATCACTTCATTAGCCTGAACCTGCTCATTGATAATAAGGTCAGTGATACCCATTTGTTGCTTGCCAGTACACTAACTGAAGTGATTGGTAAATTATCTTTAGCTATATATTCCTTCTCATTAATATTTAACTTGTAAGATTTAGTTGAGGTACGATTTAGAAATATGTTATTCATAGCTCCATTCGACATTGACGTATGACTGGCTTATCTAATATATAAAATATAAAATTCTCGTGTCACGGTGTTAGAAGTTAAACTCCTCCGAAATGGCTCGAGGGATTCTCATGAAATTTTGTGTACATATCGGGTAGGTCTGAGAATCGGCCAACATCTATGTTTCATCTCCCTAAATGTTAAGGGGTTCTTTTTTTTATGATACAGCATTCAAAAATACATACAACTCCAAATTTTCACCCCTCTACGATCAACCCCTATTTTTTATTTGTTAAATTCCTCCGAAATGGCACGCGTTAGGTCTGAGAATCGGACAAAATCTATTTTTCATCCCCCTGAATGTTGAGGGGGTCGCCCCCTCAATTAAATTTTTTTATTTTTCAGACAACATTTTTTGTTCAATTTTTTTTATGATACCTACAGCATTCAAAAATACATACAACTCTTAATTTTCACCCCTCTACGATCAACCTCTATTTTCCTTTGTTGAATATAAACTTTAATTTTCTTGGCAAGATTTTCATTTTTATTTTGTCATGACTTTAGAATGAAAATTCCATCGCGATTTTCATTTTTTTTATTTTATCCACAGTCGGTCTGAGAATAGGTCGTAATATATTTTTCATATCCCTAAGTGAATAGGATGGTCCACCCCAAACATTTTTATAAATTTCTTGGACAAATTTTTTTATTTTCATTTTTTAAGGATGTTGCATTAAAAAATACATACAACTCTAAATTTTCACCCTTCTATCAACAACCCATATTTTTTAATAGCCATTTTAATAATTTAAACAACGTTTGCCGGGTCAGATAGATTGATAGATAGATAGAAATAATGATAGATAGATTGTTAAATAGATAGATAGATAGATAAAAAGAAAGATAGATAAAAATAATTTATATGGCAGAACAACGTTTGGTGTGTCAGCTAGTATATATATATATATATATATATATATATATATATATATATATATATATATATATATATATATATATATATATATATATATATACAATTATTTATTCGAATTGTTGTTGCCTGGGTACTATTTCTAATCTCTTGATAATTATTAGCAATAACAGGCTTTTTGAATCTCAAAAAACTCGATAAAAAGTTGACGTTTCGCCACGACATTCGTGGCTTTATCAAAACTTTTAATTTTTTCAAAAGTTTTGAAAAAGCCACGAATGTCATGGCGAAACGTCAACTTTTTAATAAAATCGAGTTTTTTGTGATTCAACAAGCCTGTTATTGCTAATATATATATATATATATATATATATATATATATATATATATATATATATATATATATATATATATATATATATATATATATATATATATATATATATATATATATATATATATATATATATATATATATATATATATATATATATATATATATATATATATATATATATATATATATATATATATATATATCTAATGGGGATTTCATCTCTGATTTGAAAGTTGGCTAATTGGGAATTCAAAGGAAGGTCGTTTTTTTCAAGTACTCCTATTTTGAGTTTCTTCTTTCGGTTCCGTCTTCACTTTATTGAAGGTTGGCAACAATCTCGGAGAAATAGGTCCGGTTTTGAGCAGCTCGGAATAAGGAATGTGAGTCTAGTCCGGTACAGTCTCTTATGTTTTTCAACCACGAATGTTGGCGTCTTCCTATACCTCGTCTGCCTTCTATTTTGCCTTCCATTATTATTTTCAGCAGCTTCATTCTATCACTCCGGATTACATGTCCCAAGTACGTGGTTTTTCTCTTCTTTATGTCGACAACTAAGTCTCTGTCCTTACCCATTCTTCTCAGAACTTCTTCATTACGGATGTGGTCTGTCCAGGATATTTTTAGGAGCCTTCTATACACCCACAATTCGAATGATTCCAGCCGCCTTAGTGTTTCAGCCTTCAGATCCGTACAGCAAAACGGAATAGATGTAACAATTAACCAATCTAAGGCGCAATTTCAAGTTCAATGATCGGTTACAAAGCACTGGTCGCATTTTATTGAATACTGATCTGGTCTGTTCTATGCGCGATCTGATTTCTGTACTAGGATTCAGATCAGATGTTATCCAGGTACCTAAATACTTGAACTTGGTTACGTTTTCGATCGGTAGTCCATTTATATATATATATATATATATATATATATATATATATATATATATATATATATATATATATATATATATATATATATATATATATATATATATATATATATATATATATATATATATATATATATATCTGGTGCTGGATTGGTTCTTCTAGTGATGGCCATTACTTTTGTCTTCTTTATATTAATTTTAGAGCCCAGGGTCTCTCCTACTCTGTCGATTCGATTTAATAGTTGTTGGAGTCCCTCTGAGCTATCGGCTATAATGGCGGTATCATCTGCAAAACGTAAGTTGTTAATCAGATGTCCGTTTATTCTAATGCCGTGTTCCATATCCTGTAGAGCTTCATCGAATATGTAGCCAGAATATATATTAAATAGTAAGGGCGATAAAACACATCCCTGTCGCACTCCCCTATGAATAGGTACATCATCTGTTCTGTCCCCCTCGACTCTGATGGCTGCTGATTGGTCCCAGTATAAATTTTGCAGGAACTGGATGTCGTTATTATCGAGACCCTTTTCTTTTAAGATGTTAAACAGGGTTGTGTGTTCGACTCTGTCGAACGCCTTCTCGTAGTCGATAAAACAGATGAAAGCTTCTTTTCGTTGATCTCGACATTTCTGTAACAGTACAGATAGGCTGAACAGTGCTTCCCTCGTGCCCATTCCTTCTCTATTGCCGAATTGTGCGTCATCCAGATCTATTTCGCATTTTTTGAATATCCGCTTGTGTATGATTTTTGAAAGAAGTTTTAATGCGTGACTCATTAGGCTGATTAGCCTGAAATCTTCACATGTATGTGCATTTGCTTTCTTCGGTATGGGAATGAAGTCGGACTTCAACCAGTCGCGTGGGATATTTCCGCTCTTGTATATTTGATTTAGAAGCTTAGCCAAAACCTTTATATTCTGCTCGTTCAAGAGTTTGAGAGTCTCCATGTGGATTCCATCTGGCCCAGCAGCCTTTTCTGTTTTGCATGTTTTGAGTGCTCTTTCAACCTCCGAAGTTAGAATATCTGGTGCCTCCTCTGAATCTTCTCCACTGTTAAAGTTACGTGGATCTTGAGTAGAGAATAATTGTCGAATATAATTTATCCAATGGTCTTTAAGTTCTTTTTCATCTAATATGGGATTGTTGTCGTGTCCAACTATTCTGTTTGGGATATTCTTTCTTCCCTGGTCTACCATTTCTTTAACTTTCTTATGAATAGCAGAATGATCGTGCTTTTGTTGTAACTCTTCAATCTCATAACATAAGTGTTTCGTACGTATTCGTATATCTATTCTTATATGTTCTCCGTTTATCCATCATTTCTAATATTTCGTCAGTCATCCATTCTTTTTTCTTGTTTGTACGTGTTGGACCAATTACTTCCTTCTCAATTCTATGTATTTTATCCTTCATATCACTCCAATCTTCCTCGATATTTTTTCCAAATTCTGGGTTGTCTATATTCGATATTTCGTAGTTGACTTTGTCTCTCAATTCGTCTTTTTTAGATGGGCCGCGGAGGTTGGTGATGTCAACTAACTTGACGTGTTTCTTTGTCAGTTTCTTCAATTTTATATTAAGGTTTCCAACTACTGGGTTGTGGTCTGAATTAATATCTGTGCCTGGGTATGTTTTTATGCCATGAATTCCGTTTTTGAATCGTTCTTTTACTAGAATGAAGTCGATTTGGTTTCTGACAATGTTCGTTTCATTGTGTTGCGGGGATTGCCAAGTGTAGAGTCGTCGAGGAGGTAGTTTAAACCAAGTGTTAGCTATGACGAAGTTCTCTTCTTGACAGAACTGCACCAAGGTGTCACCGCGGTCGTTCCGCTCGCCCAGTTCATATTCTCCGACAATATTATCCACTTTTCCTTTACCAACCTTTGCATTGAAATCTCCAAGAATGATGATGGGTTCGTTTTTCCGCGTGTATGCTAGAAGTTGTTTTAATTCTTTATAGAAATTTGCTATTTCGTTGTTGTGTTTGTCAGCAGTTGGAGCATAGCATTGGATAATATTGATGTTGAACTGGTTAGATTTTAGTTGCAATAGAAGTGTCCTATCTGAGAATGGTACGAAGTTAATAACAGATTTGTTTAGTTTATTGTTTAATATGACGCCAACCCCATTTGGGTGATTTGGTAAGTCGTTTCCAGAATAGTAGACTGTGGCATCTTCGTGTTGTTGCTTTCCCTTTCCTGGCCATCTCACCTCACTTATCCCGAGAATATTAATTGATATTCTTTTCATTTCCTGAATGATGTTCAGTTTTCCGGCCATAAACATACTACGAACATTCCAAGTTCCTATCCGCAGTGCTGCGTTACATTTTTCCACATTCGGGTGGTTCCTCCTCGCGGTGATTCTTCGCACCCCCTGACCATTTAAGATCTGCCGCGGACTAGGGGCCATTTTGTCATTTCTCGCCATGATTTTTGTTTCTTGGGATGTCCATATGGACCTTTAATGCAGTGGTTTCCCGTTGCCTTCTGTATTCCCATGCCGTTGACCTTTCCAGTTCATCCGCCTTTAGGAGCGATTTCTCACTCCAAGGGCAAGAGAGTGCCCTAACCTCAGAATTGAGGAGGTCTGCTTATACCGGCAGAAATTCGGTATAGGATATAGGAAAGGAAATTTGCTTTTGGTTAGGATAAGGGTCTAGGACTTGAATACCGTCCGGTTTAGGTATGGGAGCATTCAAGGCTCGCTTGGGCAGAGTCGCATCTCTGAAATAGATCTGTCTCTGTCGGGAAGCACAGAGAGTATCTACGCGCTACCGCTTTTGAGTTTAATGGGAGTTAATAATCCAAAGAATGATAATGTTTGACAAAACAGATTTCTAAATTAAAACTAAATTGAAAATGAAGTTAAGGAAATACATAAAACTACTAGTAGTGAGACATGGTATTGACATAAAAAGGACCATAGATCTAAGTCTGATTATTGCTGAGGTGACCTATCGCCACCGTTACATCATAAAACTCCCCGACAACATACTGTTCTGAAAAAACGCGATCCCGGGTTAGGGATCGTGTTTCTCTTTGCCGTTGTTATTGGTATCTGACATAGAGGCGGAGCTTAGCTGATAATGTCAAGACATGGCGCTTCAAAACCAACTGTGAACACGGGTTATATGGGAGATTTGAAGGTTTTTTGAAGCGATATGCAGGCGAAAACTTACTCTAGAGAAAATAAAGAGAAGGTGATAGGTTGGAAAGATGCAAATTCATCATACAATGTAAGAACAATTAAGAGAAGTCGAGACCAGGTATCATTCAACTTTACAGCTTTTTGTTGAGTGAATACATAAAATTCTGTCTTTCCTGATTTGAAGTATTTACTTGCACTTCAGAATCATTGAATTTTTTGATACTTGGATCACTTATTTTTTGTGTGAAACTACTTTCGTCCGTTTGAGTTTCGGCATTCACCTAAAATCCTACATTTAAGACTTTCGCCGACAGTATTTGTTTATGAAAATGAGATTGATCTCTTTCTGTGACAATATCTTGGTTAAATCCTGCAGGGTTTAATGGACGCCATTCTTTGATATCTTGAGTATTTACCTAAAGTATCAGATTTAACTTCTCGATTAATTTTTCTTTCTGAACGTGCTCAGTCTGCTTCCAAATTTCTTTACTTATCATAAGCTTTTGGAAGATTATATGTGGGAACGGCATCTTTCTTCAAAACTTTCCTTTTGGCTGCAGTATCTTGCTTTTCATTAATAATGAAAACTAACCTATAAATTTCAATCATAGGAGTTGATTACCTGGAAGAATTTTATTTTTTTTAATAAAATGCAAAGAACACACCGGCATTTCCCGAGATGTGTGATTCTTCTTCAGATTGATTTTCCATACCTTCAAATAATCAATCTTTTCCTTTTCACCAAAATAATTTTCTCTACACAAAATATTTGTTTGGCTTCGAAAACCGATGAAAGCTAACACTTTGATTTGTATGTTCTTTTTAATTAAAACTTTTCACGCAACAATACTCTCTAGACTTGATGATTTTTCGTTTTCCAAAATTTGCACTTTCCATTTTTCACCTTCAAAAACTTTTTTTTATACTGATAAAGTGAGAAAGTTATTATCAAGTAATCTCTCATGACGCAGACTTCAGTAGGAAATTCGTACATTCGAATGTGGGTGAAACTAGTTCATAAATTTCTTTGGAAAATTTGAAACAGTGACTTCCCCAAAACTCAATAAAAATATACAGTTTTCTTCGCCTCTAGCAAAACGTGTCTTGAATGTCAAAGTCACATATCAGACTAGCGCTGGAAAATTCCTCTTTTCTGTGGCAATCCGTATCCAAAGATACCATAGCCAAAAGTTAGACTTTTGTCAGGATCCACGTTGCAAGTTGACCAACCAAAGCTAGCCTTGGTTGAAAAGGTACTAAAAAATTATTAAAACAATTTAAAGAAAAAATAGAATATCACTCCACGTAACGCGTGGATATATAATGTTGTCGATTTTCAAGCTGTACGGCACGTAATTAACTCAATATCTTTATTTTTAGAAATCAAATGATAAAATTGTTGCATCCTTTTTTTATTACAGGGACTTTCACTCTGTCAAGATGGAAATAAATGAGGATTGCAGTAGCATATCTGAATGTACCACGCCAAAAAAAAAGGACGAAAATGAAATGATCTACTCATTACAGATGGATGCGATCCCACCAAAATGTGAATTACCGAAGAACTTTGATCACAATTATCACTTATGCGACAACAGCTCACCGAAAGGACCTGTTCAACAGCATATAGAATCAGTCTATTTCAAACACAAAAATCATAAATGTGACTCATGCGATTACAGTTCATCATTTAAACACAAGCTTCAGATGCATATAAAATCTGTTCATTTGAAACTCAAAGATCATAAATGTAACATATGCGATTACAGCTCGTCAGAGAAAAGTTCCATGCAAAAACATAATAAATCGATTCATTTAAAACTCAAAGATCACAAATGTGACTTATGCGATTACAGCTCGTCACAGAAAAGTGCCCTTCGATATCATATGAAATCAATTCATTTGAAACTCAAAGATTATAAATGTGACTTATGCGATTACAGTTCATCAGTTAAATATAATCTTCAGAATCATATGAAATCTGTTCATTTGAAACTCAAAGATCATAAATGTGACTTTTGCGATTACAGCTCGTCCCAGAAAATTGTCCTTCGATATCATATGAAATCAATTCATTTGAAACTGAAAGATCATAAATGTGACTTGTGCGATTACAGCTCGTCTCGGAAAATTTCCCTTCGATATCATATGAATTCAATTCATTTGAAACTCAAAGATCATAAATGTGACTTATGCGATTTCAGCTCGTTTTACTACAGTGCCCTCCGAGGGCATATGAAATCGATTCATTTGAAACACAAAGATCATAAATGTGACTTATGCGATTACAGCTCGTCCAAGAAAAGTGACATTCGATATCATATGAAATCAATTCATTTGAAACTCAGAGATTATAAATGTGACTTATGCGATTACAGTTCATCAGCTAAATATAATCTTCAGAATCATATGAAATCTGTCCATTTGAAACTCAAAGATCATAAATGTGACTTATGCGATTACAGCTCGTCGTGGAAAAGTGCCCTTCAAAGGCATATACAATCGATTCATTTGAAACTCAAAGATCATAAATGTGACTTATGCGATTTCAGCTCGTCTCAGAAAAGTGCCCTCCAAAGGCATCTGAAATCAATTCATATGAAATTAGCCCATTTGAAAAACAAAAATCATAAATGCAACTTATGCGATTACAGCTCGCCACAGCAGTGTTGCCAGTGCTAATACGTTCGTATCAGATCTAGTACTATTTTATGAAATCTGGTACGTTAGTACGCCGCCAGCAATTCTAATACGTTTTCAAATAAATTTCCCCAAAATTACAACAATAACAGACGAAAACTCGATACTCGTCGAACTTCGATGACAGCTGATAGCAAGAAACAAGCTATTCGTATTATTAAGCATTATTCACCAATGACACTACAAGCATGTGTATGTGTGTACCATAGAAATCTTAATATATATCTGTACTTATTGTCCAGATGGCCATAGTAGCCAAAGACAGTAAAGGAAAAGAAGAAGAAGAAGATCTGTACTTATATATAGTATATATCTATGGTGTGTACATACAGGATGGGCCATCCATAACTTTCCACTCCGAATTTTGAGCATTGGGATGGAATATCGAAAAAACGCTCGGACAGGTCAAATTTTGCTGAAAGGCGGACAAATAAGGGTGTTAAAATGAGTTTGATATCACTACCCCTCTAGCCGCAACCCCTAACAGCTGTCATTTTTTAATAGGGAAAAGGGGGTCGAGCAGCACCCTTGTTGGAAAGGCAATTCAATTTCCTGCATGCGTGTATATTTTTTTTCATCACTTTATTAAATATACAGAGTGACTCAGTATTGCATCAATAACTTTCACACGTCGAATTTGGATCTTTGAGATGGAAAAAACGCTCGGACGGGTCAAATTTTGTTGAAAGGGGGACAAATAAGGGTGTTCAAATGAGTTTGATATCACTACCCCTCTAGCCGCAACCCCTAATAGCTCTCATTTTTTTAAAAAGTCTGAAATAACTAAATGAATTCTCAACAGTTTCTCCATCTCAATATCAACGAAATCTGTTATCGCCGCCTTTTTTTTGCAATTTCTCGATCACTACGCGTATCTCAGTTGAACCTAATGAAAACAAAAACAAGAAATCGACTAGATGTAGATACTTGTGATTCTGTTTTACATGCCAAAGAATTATTAGGGAATTAGACATGCTATACTTGGTAACCAAGTGATAGTTTATTGAAGCGCAAACCCCAATATCATCAGTGAACCTGAGTGAACCATGATGAACCAAAAATAACTTATAGTCCATATTTTCGTTAAATAATTTATTTTTTGTGTTTTTTTGTGTTCCATTAAAAATTATATAATGTTGGTAGTTGGACTTTAATTTTGAATCAATTTCCTTACACAACCTATTAAAAAAAAAATAAAACACTACACGTCATCCAGACCACATGATGATCTAGTACGTAGTTCATGAATCTAGTACGATTTTTAGTCACGATTCGATACGTAAAAATTTTACTGTCTGGCAACACTGCGCCACAGAAAGGTTTCCTACAACAGCATATAATGTTGGTCCATTTTTGAAGCTCAAATCATGAATGTGGCTCGCAAATCGCCATCTTCATACATCATCAGCAATGTTATTAGAATTAGAAATTTTATAAACACGTTGATCTCTTAGGTCTTCACCAGTAGGAAATAAATTGGAAACGCTCTGCAAATATATCAATTCATTAATCTGTTCGGAATGGTATATAGGCCAAAGCAAATCACAATATCCATCATTTTCTTTCGAAATGCTCAGTACACTGTTTACCGCTTTGCTATTACAACATCATCAAATAGTGAATTTTTATGATTATCTTCATTATTTAAATTCAATGATATATGTTGATATTCTTGACTTTATAGGTAAACATTGTAAATTATTTTCATTAATTGTAATATCACGATCAAAAGATTATTATTTTTGAGATATACCAAAGCTGCTTCAACATTATAGTCTAAGAGCCAGCGTTCCGCAGACTTACGGTATAGTAGCAAAGTCCTTATTAATGCTAGGCATACTACTTCACGTGCCGTAGGTGAAATGGGGATTCACTATTCCCATCGAGGGGGCGTGTCCAGAAGTCGAAAGACATCAAAATCGACTCCGAAAACGTGATCGCAGCATGGCTGCCGTTTTGATATATTAAAATATATAATTTTTTTCATGTAAAACCTTAATGGCAGACGCTTCTTTCGGTTCCTACTATAATTAATAGTATTTCAAAGCTGCAAAAATTTTGACAACTGAAAATTATATATGTCATTTATATTATTATTACATAAACATATTTAAAAAATCAGACAGGTCGGTTCTGACATCCCGGCAGACCAAAATCTTTATTTGTCATGCTAATGAAAGCGCACGATTTTGACGCAAAGTTGTCAAAATTTTCGCAGCTTTTAAATACTATTAATTATAGTAGGAACCGGAAGAAGTGTCTGCCATTAAGGTTTTACATGAAAAAAATTATATATTTTAATATACCAAAACGGCAGCCATGCTGCGATCACGTTTTCGAAGTCGATTTTGATGTCTTTCGACTTCTGGACACGCTCAAAGGAACCCTCGATGGGAATAGTGAATCCCGATTTCATCTACGGCACGTGAAGTAGCATGCCTAGCATTAATAAGGACTTTGCAACTATACCGTAACCCTGCGGAACGCTGGCTCTCAGTCTATTATCACGATTTACAATATATTCATTTATCTCATTTTGACGTTTAAAGACGACAATATTCAACCCATGGCAACAAGGATAAGTTGACGTTTATCCACTGAGTGAATTAAAAATTTTTTAATTCACTAGTGGAATAAACTGCTCACCACTCACTCTCTGGAAATTATTCTTTTTACACACAATGCACCTAAAAGTCATTTTAAAGTAAGTTTATCATAATTTTATCAAAAATTCTACATTAACAGTCATGTCTATCATTAAAGTAAAAATTACAATTATTAAGATTTTGAAAATGAAACTGAAAACCTGCACCTCCTCCAAAGGAAACACGCTCAGACGTTATAGCACATGTGTTTGTGGACTTCTCAGGCCCTGCTGGAATATCCATTTCAGCATCAGAAACTACGGTTTTTGTGTCCCTACCAAGTATTTGTTCAGAAATTTTTGTTTTGTAGTGAATCCTCAATATATCCTTCTGCAACAGAACTTGAGCGCCATCCACCATGTATCTTCAAAACTGTCAAATCTGCCCCAGAATTTGCGACTAGGGTTGCAGAAGAACGCCTGAAACTGTGCCCTGTATATTGTTCAGCATCAGAAAGGCCCAAATACTTTGCAATAGTAGCGGGCATTTTCGAAAATGTATTCACACCTACAGGCTGGACAGTACGTTTTTCATTTTTATAATTTAGAAATAGTCGCTTGTGATCAACTTTGCTTGAACTCAAGTTCCTATACTTGCGGAATATATCGAGTGGAGCAACGTTATTACTACCATTGACCACAGTGAACACTCTTTTCTTATACGTTTTCGTATCTGGAATCTGAATAACCAGTACGCTGCCCCGATCTTCCACGTCATCTACGATCATAGTCACCAGCTCGCCGATTCTACACCCTCCAGTAACACCCATAATAAAAACTAAGTTTTAAGTTGCGAATAGTAGGACCATAAAGACGACGACTTAACTTTCTTGGATCGTTCGGCAATATACGCCAAAATGATTTTTTCGTTGACACCTTTGGCTTTCTTATTATTTCTCCAGGTACAAAATACCATATATTCCTTTTCGTACAATATTTTTGATTTCAATGGAATTACTGCTTCTGCTGCCTCATTTGCTTCTTCTATATTGCACTCAGAAACTACAACCTCTTCGTCACCGCTCAACATTTTTTCGAAACAAAAATTCTTTTATTTTTCACTTGTATATAATATGTTTATTTCACCTTGGATACGGTTGCTATAAACACACTCATTATGCCCTAGGACATTATGCCCGCATTTGCGGGCATAATGGATTCAAAACGCCCGCTTATTGTACTAGGAGAAATGAAGCAAATTTTATTGATTAAATACTTCATAATCCTTGTCGTATACGACTCTGGATTTCTCCGGCAATGAATTATTCGCAGCTTTGGCTGCATTTTCTATGATATTCTTGGGTAAATTCATTTTCATTTCCATTATTTCTATAAGACTACACAAAGAAAGCAGCAATGACATTCACTGAATATGATGACAAATATATTCACAAACTTCAAAATATCAACCAATGACATGCCTACTATGAGAAGTAAAATGGATAGGAGCAATGAAACGATTTTAAAATCGCTTTTTCATCATAATATAATAATTTTTTCGTGAAAAATAAAATCTTGTATGCACCGCGTGCGTTACTAGATCCTTATGCCCATCGGGCAACATTCATCCCTCGGGCCAGAGGCCCTCGGGCCGAATGTTTCCCTCAGGGCATAATGATCTATATAACGCACTTGGTACATAAATAACTATTACGGTTCTATAATTTTCATTGACATTTGCAAACAATTAATTAAATAGTGCCCTAGCAACCATCGATCGAAGGGAAATCTTGTTATGAATTTGAATTATACCTATATTTCCTCTAAAAAGTATTCATTATTTGAATTTTCATCAAAATGGGATAAAATTTTGTATACAGCACGTGAGTCAAAAATGTTTAATAAACATTCATTTAACTCACTTTGTATAAATAACTATTATTCTTACAAAATTTATTTTGAAATAGTATTAATAGGATGAGGTAAAGAGGTAGTAAAATCTTTGATATCTTGATGAAAACTGATGACTTGGCTACTATATCCAAATTGACCACCTTCAAGTCGATATACTGTAATAACCGGATAAACTTGAGCAATTAATTGTTCAAGAAATGTTAACTCTTTTAAAACTTCTGGTTGTGGTTCATGAATATTCATGATCCATATTAATGTCAATAGGAAATATATTCATTTCATTTTTCATCTGAAAATTGTGACGAGTACAAAGTTTGTCTTTTTCAATATGTGAATCAAACCAACGACGATGGCATAAATTGCAGTGTTCGAGTTCCAATTTTTCCTGGACAGTTTCGAAATTAACTAAAAAGATTTAGCATTTTCACAAAAAGAATCTGATACCAAGCCTCGAGCTATTTTCTGACTATCTCTTACATTATTCATTAAAGAACGGCTTGATTCGTGTTGTTTACGCCCAGTTAAAAGTAAAAAATCATATATATTCCTGAAGTGTTTTCAACAAGTTACGTTTATATTATTTGGGTTCAGACACATAACTCTTTAGTTTCCTAGCAAATGGCGTTAGTAGAAATGGTCATCATCAGTGACACATGGCTGATTGATTCTATATATTCCAACATATGGCGATAGCAGTCCAATAACATTTCAGTTGATACGAGTTGTTCTATATTGGATGGATTTGTACGTGACTTTGAGATAATAGATTTTTAAATATAAATGAGAAACAATTTGCTTTGTTTTTTATCACTATTTTTATCAAATTGTGTGATACTGCAGTTTCGTAATAGTAACACTTTTTCAAGTGAATGAACATTTTTGCATTGTACAGTGTTAGTAATATTAGGCAGGTAGGTATACAAAGGAAGGGGGGTGAAAGATTATAATTGCTGGGAATTTCAAATTTTAACCTACATAAATGAAGGTCTTACTAACAACATAAACTTATTCCAGAAGACATCGAATAATGGGGAATTCCCTAAATATATTTGTTCATTAAACAGATTGACTGAGTTATATTAAAATAATGTTTAAAAATAACAATTTACACATTTATTAAAAGAAATAACGCATGACGCACGTTTCGCTGGAACTTCACCTTCTTCAGATGCTAATGGCAAACAGTTTGCCATTAGCATCTGAAGAAGGTGAAGTTCCACCGAAACGTGCGTCATGCGTTATTTCTTTTAATAAATGTGTAAATTCTTATTTTTAACCATTGTTTTAAAATGTTTATTAATTTACACCAAGTATCGGCTCAATAAATCCAAAATTTGACTGAGTTATTTTTATTATATTCATATATTTCTATGAATTCTAAATTACTTAGTTTCTTACTTTTCGGATCTGTATGTAAAATTTTTATTTTATTATTATTTTTATCTGGAAATGTGTGATCTATATCTAGGAAGTGTTTCGCAAACTTCGAATTTCCTTTATTCAATCTGAAAGAATGTTGCCGTTCTTTATATCTAGTAGCAAAATTTCTGCCTGTTTGTAATGAACCATTTCAGAATCCGGTTACCTTTTATATGCTGAATTCTAATTAGTAGCACATTTCCATCGAGCTTATCTGCCAATTTAATTTGTTCACTTATAATTGATCTTAATCTTCGCACATCACGGGTTTAAGACACAATTTCTTCAACAGACAGTAAAATTAGAAATATAATTGTGCATTCATTTAGTTATAAAATTAGAACTGTAGTCGGATTATTATGGAATTCTATAAACTCGTGACTCTGGCAATGAGGCGTTGGTGAAAACAATGATTTTCCCATAATACTGATTGAATGTGATTCTACAGGAACCCCGTCTGGTTAGAGATTTGCGTTTAAATTGATTGCCGATAGCGACTTTTCGTCAAATACCTCCAATAGATTCTACAGTGGAAGAAGAGTATAGGTGGTATACAACCTTTATAGAAGCCAATACAATACTTAACTGAGTTACAAGTAAGAATTTCTGTACAATAGTTCGTACAACACCTTTGGGGAATGCCAGTACATAGCTGAGTTACAAGTAGGAGTTTCCGTATAATAGTTCGTACAACACCTTTGGGAAAGCCAGTACATATCATAGTTCGAGTAGGAGTTCACGTATAACACCTTTGATGAAATGCAATAAATAGAGACGATTAGCTAGCGGGGATTTTGAGATTTCCTCAATCGCGGCAGAATAACATATGGTGGGAACCTTGCACCGTGTTAAGTACCCCCTTCACACATGAACCCAGAATATGGGGGCGTTTGTCTAGGACAGCCGATCAGATTAGTAAAAAAAATCGATCGTTAGAAAAACTCGAGCGCGTCTGATTAAGTCAAGGTGAGTTAATTACATACAGAAGAGTATGCATTCCTAACGAACCCGAATTCGTAACAACTGGTGTCAGAAGTGTGAGATGCCAATAACCAGAAAAATGGAATCGATGATGGAAAAACTAATGCAAAAACTCGCTGAACTAGACGAACAATGTCAACGGGAGAAATTGGAAGAGCATATTTGTCGAGAGCAAGAAAAGATAGATGAACAGAAACGTCGAGAACAAGAAAAACTAGATGAACAGAAATGTCGAGAGCAAGAAAAACTAGAAGAACAGAAACGTCGAGAGCAAGAATTACAAAGATTACAGAAAATCCTGGGAGACCTCGACAAACGTAGGAAGGAGGATAATGAGAAATCGAGAGGTGAAATAACTGAAGCAATAGTATATGTGAAAGAAGACCTGGAGGAGCAATTGAATATTTTAGAAGACCGTGAATCACAGGTATTCAAAAATTTAGAAAAGCGAATATCAACAATGGAAAAAAATTAATCAAAAGTAATGTCAAATCAAGTCCCCAGACTGTAAGTTTCAAAGCCTACTTCTGATGGAGATTCTTCCTGGCCAATATTCAAACGGCAGTTTGAAGCAGCAGCCCAAGCTAATGGTTGGGCAGATAAAATGAAAGCAGTAGAACTGGTTTTGTCCCTCAGAAGTAAAGCTGCAGAACTATTACAAAAATTGTCAGTAAAAGAGCAGGAAGATTGCATAACTTTAATAAAAACCCTAGAGTTGAGATATGGAGATGATCATGAAGAAATGTTGTACCAGGCTCAATTAGAAGGTAGGCATCAATTGGCGAATGAATCGCTACAAGAATTTCAGGCCGAAGTAGAAAAGTTGACTCGGTTAGCTTAACCAATGGCTCCAGATGATATCCTTGAGCAATTGAATGTCAAATCTTTTGTTAATGGGTTAAAAGTCACTGACCTGATTCAACATCTGAAAATTTTGAGACAAAGAACAGGAAACGATGCTTTAGTGAGGGCTCTGGAATTTGAAACACCCAAACTAACATCTTGTAATAACCGAGCAACACACAGAGCTCGAAAAGTGGAAGTAGAGGAAAACAAAACACTTGGATTCATATTGGAACGGTTTAACAAACTTATTTCTTCCTTTGAAAATAACCTAGTATCTTTAAAGGGTGAATGTTACTAGTGTGGTTAATATGGGCACATGGGCAGAATGAGCAGAGGCAGATATGATGACAGAAACAGAGAAGATCATCCTCACCAGCACCTAGGAGGAATCAGGAAAACTACCACCAGTCAGAGTAAAGGGGCAAACTCTGACTGGGAAAGTAAAAGCTCCCAGGACCGTTTTCATTAGATGCATTGCAGGTGGAAGCTTATTAGTTAATGGCCGAATCTCAGGAGAACCTGTGAAGGTGATTGTTGATACTGGCGCTGAAGTTCCATTGGTTAGGCCTGATATATTACCAACATCTAAAATTACTCCAATGAGGTACAATATCACTCTGAATACAGCAACTAGTCAGAGGAGCTATATTCATGGAGAAGCTGAGATTTTATTAGAAATTGGTGCAAGTTTGCAGATCCCACACAATGTTCTTGTAACAGACATTACTGATGATTTTATTTTGGGTATGGACCTTGTGAAGAAATATGGATTTGTCTACGAGAAGAATACTGGAATTTTAAAGATTGGAAATGAGGAATGGTAAAGAAATCACAACCCTCTTAGTGGTATCAACCAGCAAAGTGCAAGAACTTCAACAGAAAATTCACGGTGGAAGCTCAGGGCCCATTTTGGCGTGAATAAGACAATTGCAAGGATAAGGGAAAGATTTTATTGGGTCTACTGCCGTGATGACGTAGAAGCTTGGTGCAGAAAATGTCCAACATGTGCAGCCACTAAGGGACCTTCAAAGAGAACTCATGGAAAAATGGAGAAATACAAAATAGGACTTCCATTTGAGAGAATCGCTATTGATGTTGCAGGGCTTTTTCCAACTTCTAACGATGGGAATAAATACTGGTTGTCATGGACTACTTCAGCAAGTGGCCTGAAGCCTATTCTCTTCCGAACCAAGAGACTGAGACTGTCGCACGTATACTAGTAGATCAGTTCATATTTCGATACGTAGTTCCACTGGAATTGCACTTAGACCAGGAACAAAACTTCGAAAGCGAAGTTTTTAAAAAAATGACGGAGATATTGAACATCCGAAAGACCAGAACCACTCCATTACATCCACAGTCTGATGGAATGGTGGAAAGATTCAATCGCACCATGGAACAATACCTGTCGAAGGTTGGCTGATCACCAAAAGGATTGGGACAGACATTTGCCAGTACTGTTGATGGCTTATCGAGGATCGGTTCATGATTCCACAGGTTATACTCCAGCAAAGATACTCTTTGGTAGAGAATTACGTTTGCCATGTGATTTGCTGTTCGGTACTCCCGAAGATACACCATTGGAAGTAAAGACTTATGCAGATGAATTGAGACTGCACCTAAGAAAGATCCATGAGCACGTCCGCGATAAGATAGATGCTAGTACTGACAGAATGAAGACCAGATATGATTTGAGGGCGAACTCAGCCGGATTTAAAGAAGAAGATTTAGTATGGTTGTACAATCCCCAGCGAAAGAAAGGGTTATCACCTAAATTGAGCCAGAATTGGGAAGGAGCCTATAAAGTCACAAAGAGGATAAATGATGTTGTCTACCGAATCCAACGCACTCCTAGGACGAAGCCTAAAGTTGTACATTTAGATAGTATAGCAAAGTATCACAGGGGTGGTGTACCAGAAGATTTTGATCGGGACGATCAAACTTAAGAGGGGGGCAGTGTTAAGAAAATGGCTAAAGCCGACTCTGTGTGTTGTGGAATATTCGACGAACGTTGAAGTAACCGCCCTCTTAATTCGAAGAATAGAACATTCTGGAAGTTTCTCGAAGGAATAACAAGTACATATACAAGCGACCATAGAAGAGACGGCAGGGAGTCTACAGTGAACTACCATGTTATAAAGAAGAGCGAAACCTGTGTTTTGTAGTAGTGACAGTTATTGAAAAAGTGTGGTTATTGTCAAAATTACTGTTGTGTTGTAAATAAATACTGATTTGTTTATTAAGTTTAGTTATTGGAAATCATTCTAGTGAACCCGAATTCGCAACAATACAATACATATTGCGTATATCGTGACAAGTATTTCAGGAGCGCACTCTCGTATGTCCAGAGTTTTCAAAAAAGCTATGTAAGAGTGCTTTGGAACCACATACCCCACAGTTGCAGAGTAGACATTTCATGTCAGGAAGTTATGTATATTATATTGAATATTTATCAGGAGTGGGGATAGCTTATTTTTCGATTGATTGACCTTGAAAATAGAACAGACCTTGAGAGCATTAACCTTGAATATACCAGGAGTGGGCTCAAGTTTGATTTCAATTGGTCAATAGTGGCCTTGATATTTTTATCCCTACTCTCCCATTTACAGTATATATTCCGTAATACGAGAAAGTGATACCATACCATACAATATTTCGAGCAGTATCTAATTTACAGATTGTAGAATGGGTAAGTTTCTATACATTATGTATATTACATATTAACATTATGTATTTGAATTTCAGCCAATATCTGCTACAACCTCCTCCGTTTGGTAGAAGAAGATGATGAGGAAGGACCATTATTGTGCCCGCCGTGCATCAAGGATATCAACGAAGCATTTACCATGGAGCATATCCATCGGCCATGGATGCATTTAGATGAGATGCTATGTAATATGTGTGGCAGTCAATTGGCGCATGGGTTGGGGAACCAGGAAGATTTTACCTACATAGCATGCCATCTCATATTCGCTGATTGGGATGATGAACGGCGGCCAATGATGGTCGGAGAGGTTGTTGTATACAACGCTGATTCAGAATCCGATAGTTCGGATTCAGGAATCAGTGATGTAAAGTAACAAATAATTTGTAAATTTAGTATATAGTTTGTAAATAAATGAATATTATTTAGTATTCTGATTTCATTTACACTGGGTGTAACTCGAAAATGGGGACATATAAGGTGAATCATAAAATGACAAGTATCAGAAAATCACGGCACTCCGTGAAGAAAGGTGGTTCCTTTATAAATAAGTTGATTGATAAATTACCGTTTGAGTTATATTTACCAACATATCAATATTGTGGTCCAGGAACTAATCTGGAGGAGAGAATAGCTCGGGGGGATATTGGAATAAATTTATTAGATCAAGCGTGCAGAGAACACGATATAGCATATGACCACTCATCTGATTTTGATAAGAGGAGAGAAGCTGGTAATATTTTAATTCAAAAGGCAAGAGAGCGCTTGAGATCAAAAGACGCAAGTAAAAAAGAAAAAGCGGCTGTATTTATTGTACTCATGCTCATCAAAGCAAAAACAAAAATAGGTATGGGACCTAAGCGAATATCTAAAAAGAAATCACGTAAAGGTAGAATTTTGGTAGCGCCTAAACGTGGAGGTTTCTTGCCATTTTTATTACCACTTCTTGGGGCTCTAGGCGCTTTAGGAGGAGGTGCGGCTTCTATAGCATCAGCAGTTAATAGAGTGAAAACAAATGTTGGAAGAGACTATGAGACATAATAAGGAAATGGAACTCAAGGAAAAGGTTTAGTACGAAGAAAGAAACGTAAGGGAAACATAGGTCCATATCAATGGTATCAAGAAAATTACCAATAAAGTTACCACGACATGCACTTACAAATGTAGAACTTGAGAATTTAGTAAAGAAGTTGGAGATCCCGAATTTTAGAGGAGTATTCATGAGAAATCAGCTACCTCAAAAAAATACAGAATAATGAAACTGGTATTATTAATTTAGATGAAAGTAGTGGAAAAGGTACACATTAGACGGCATATATAAAAATCGGTAGGAATATATATTACTTTGATAGTGTTGAGAATTTGGGTCCTCCTATAGAGGCAAGGACATATTTCAGAAGCGATAATATGAGGAACAGAATAATGTACAATAGACAAAGATATCAATCTTTCAATACATATAATTGTGGACAATTAGTTCTGAAATTCTTATATAGTTGGTCACACCAATAGAATTTTAGTTAAAGGAAATCTTCAGAAGAAAAATGTTCTTCGTGCTTACTGGTAAATCATCAATTTTAATTTCGGAATTCAACCCTCCAATTGAAGTTATAGATGGAAGATACTTGTTAGGCCTAACATATTTCGAAGTTTACAATTCCATCCCAAATATTGATAAAGGGCGTAATACACTAAAAATTGGTTCAAAAGAAATAGAAATTCCGACAGGGTGTTATCAACTTCAGGACATAAATAAATATATTCAGCATGAATTGAGCAACGATTCAAATTTTAAGCATATATACGAGGGCTATCCAGAAAGTAGATTACGTTTTGGAATTAAAAAATAAACAAAGTATTGGAAACAAATTTTATTATATACAGATGAAAGCCACACTCAAATACTACTTTTCTACATAGTCACCATTCAAACTGAGGCATTTATCGTAGCTTGGAAATTCCTTCGTCGAAAAATTCGGCCGTCTGCGCCTTCAACCACTTCGTTACCTCTTCTTGCAGCTGTGCGTCGTCATCAAAACGCTGCATAGCCAGCCACTTCTTCATTGCTGGGAATAGGTGGAAGTCGCTAGGTGCCAGGTCGGGACTGTACGGCGGATGAGGAAACAACTCCCACTTAAAAGATTCAAGAACTTTACGAGTGACATTTGCCGTGTGGGGCCGGGCGTTGTCGTGAATCAACAAGATCTTAGAGCTCAACATTCCTCTGCGCTTGTTTTGAATTGCTCTTCTGAGTTTTTGGAGAGTTTGGCAATACCTTTGAGAGTTTATTGTAGTGCCTCTTTCCAGGAAGTCCACCAAAATCACACCTTTTCTGTCCCAAAAAACAGTCGCCATCATCTTCCTTGCCGACATTGTTTGCATGCATTTCTTGGGTTTTTGGGGAGAAATTGTGTGCCCCCACTGCATTGATTGCAATTTCGTTTCACAGTTCACGTGTTTCACCCATGTTTCGTCACCAGCAACGATGCGATCGAGTAAAGAGTCACCATCCTTATGGTAAGCGTCCAAAAAGTTCAACGCTGCAGCCATTCGCTGATTTTTGTGGTCCTCTGTCAAGATTTTTGGAATCCATCTTGCACAAAACTTGTAGTAACCAAGCTTTCCGCTGATGATTTCGTGCAACAAACTTCGCGAAATTTGTGGAAAACTCAAAGAAAGTTCCGTTATTGTGAAATTTCGATTTTCACGGACTTTAACATCGACAAGTTCGGCAGTCACATGCTGGGTCTCCCACTTCGATCTTCGTCGTGAACATTGGTTCGGCCATTTTTAAATCTTATGACCCACTGACGCACTCCACCTTCAGTGATAATGCTGTCCCCATGCACTTCACAAAGCTGCCGATAGATTTCTATCGGTTTACAGTTTTTTGCAGTCAGAAACCTTACTACTGCACGCACCTCGCGGGATTTTCAAGTAACGCAGACATTTCAAACCGTCACAGTATCTGAACGGAGCACAGCACGAACCTCTCACTCAATAATGGGAATCAATTCGTGATATTGAATTTATATGATTCCTTACAGAATCTTTCTGTAACTTAGATGTCACCTTTTTGGGATGCTTCCCCTGTTTGTTATGAAAAGAAACACCTGTGACAGTGCACCGCTTATTGGAGTGGAAATACTCAATACGTCTCTGGCTTATATCTAAAGTCGACAGGAAAAAAGGCTTACATACCCTGATTTTCAATTCACGAATATGGAAAAAATACTTGAAAGAATATTTTCTTCTAGATTTATGTTTAGTTTGAGGACGTTTCTTCTCATGGTTTTCAGTTATTTTTATTGTAAAAATGCAACTTGTGTGTGTATTTTGTTGTTGTTTCTCCAATGGTTTATGTCGGAGAAGTTTTTTTTGCATATTTTACATAGATAGAGATATACCTTTGGCGACGTCAAATGATTTACTTCATCTAAAAAAAGGATATTGTTTGTTACCTAAAACTTAAATGCAAGCTTTTTATAATGAATTTATCTGGATTATATTTTAATACATGTTATCTCAAGTTTGAGTATTTCCAAACATTTTTTTTTTGCATACAGCTTCACAATTAAAAATTTTTATTAGGCGCAATTATATCAACTAATTCTAAATAAGAAAAAAAATTTGTTTAAGTAAATAAACATTTATAGGTACATACCTATTGATACAAATTTGATTACGCTTATTGAAAAATTTCACTGATTTCAGATACTTATTTACAATTACCACTCAGAATCATTTTAATTTTGGAAATATTACAATATTAAAAATGACATATTGGTTGAGTTTAAAAGGAAAATATAAAAATATAATGAAAACGGCTGAAAAATCGCATAAAATTGTTAATAACGAAGATATAAATAAGAAATTAGAGTGAAAAACGTCTCACTATATCATATGAAACTATTTTCCAAAAAATGGCGCAGATGGTTCTCTTCACCACACTTTTAACATGTAAAAATATCTTTAGCTTGGCTTAATAGTAATCATAAATAAATATGGGGAGGGATATGTATTTTGAGACTTTGATGTTGACATAGGCTTCATCAATTAAAATATTTCGATATAATCAAAATTTTTCTGGTATCAACAGTTTTGTAATTGATATACTTCGGACTTACTAGGAAAGTGATGAAAGACACAATCAGGTGATGAAATAATCAATAAACGATAGATATCTATAAATTTACAGAAATATGAATTCAATGAAAAATTCGCAATTGGATTAAATATTATTTTTGGATCGCTACAAAAACTTCCCTTACACGAGGCACACATTTAAATGACAGATGATTTTCGTTATTTTTTCGAAGTATACTACTCATCTGACGAATTTTTTCAAACAAAATATTGACGTTGTATATGGTTTTTGCTTAAAAATACGAAAATATAATACATTCATGTTAATTTGGTAATTTTCAAATATAACTTACCAAAGACGATTGGGTAATGTGTGTAGTGTATTTAAAATTATTCAATTAATATTATTTTCTTACAAAGATTTTATTTAATTTAAATCATATTTTTTGTAACAAACAATTTCATATATGTAATACACATACAAAAAAATATGCATTTTAAATTCAGAAAGTTATAAATCAATAGCATTGTTCCTTCTATTCATGTCTTGCATCTTGGATATCTGCTCCAGGTAGGAACTAATCTGAGCAGTATTTCTGTCTACCCATTGTAATGAATTCATATGTGCATTCAATATTCTGCTTATTTGGGTGACCTGAAATGAAAGTATTTCCTATTTTTTGCGTTTATAACTCTTTCCAAGATCACTATTACTATCAATATAGCGGCTACCATTCCACAATCAATTGATTGAAATGAATTTAAAATTGTTATATCATATTAACTATATCATGACACTACATATTATGAGGTCCATTATAAGTAACATATCTTTCAGTCCACTAATTACTAACTGATATTCTGTAAATAATCCATATTATTTTGTATCAGACAAAATGTAATATTTTTTCATTTGAATTTTCCAATCAAAATATATATATTTTTGAAATGGAACAATGAAATAATTGAAAACCATTTTGTATGATTTTTCATTCAGCTACTTTTTTCTGTACACTAGGCGGCTTGCTAGATGTGCAATTGAAATTCAACTCACTGAAAACTTTTCACAAATGAATCTGACCCATACAAAATGAAATACATGCATAATCTTCATCTTTTGGTGTGCAGTAAAATTATATTAAAATAGTAACAAACAAATATTAAAAATTCACTCACAGGATCATTTGTATCTTCTTCTTTATTAGACTCATTTAAGTGCTCAATTATTCCTTTCAAATCTTCAGACATTTGTTTCATCTGAGAATCCATACTTTCCGCGAGTTGATATCTGCAAATTTTGAACACATTATATACATTATTGAGAGGATATTCATTTTAATCGTAGTTATACTTAAAAAAAGTTAAAACAAAATTATTTCATTTTTATCTTCAAATGTAGATAAGGCCTCTGGCAGGATTAATGAGGACTTGTTAGTCTTATTTGAGACTAATTGTCTCTGAATCCAGGCAAAACCAAACTTTTTTTGTTTTGGACACATCGAGAGAGGTTTGAGGCTAGTTGTAACTGAATAATGAGAAATTAGTATATATAGTAAGCTGTTAAGCTTGAAGTTCTAATCGGCACATATTTGAAGTTTAGTGACCATATTTCTTCTTGTATTCTTAAACATTTTGGCAATGTGAAAAATGCTGTATCCTCATAGACATTTACTCAATATAAGATTGAAAATCCTTCAAACTGAACCATTAGTAAGTACTATGTCATCTCATTTACTGTGATGCTGAGTATAGAGCATGTTTGAGAACAGCTGATAGGCTTAGGGTTCAGAGAGGTCTTAGGTTCATTTATGGAATAATGAAATATGATCCAGTGATTCACAAGCCAAGAGCAAGGAATTTGTTGGTAATTCCAACATTTTACAGAAAAGTCTTATCAACTTCTATGAAAAAATTCGCTTCTGTTCTAATTTTTTAAAGTCCTATCACAACTACAGCATTATATGTCCTTCGCCATATCTATACGGTCTACCAAAAATACACAAGGAAAATATTCCGCTGAGACCGATTGTTAGCTCAAGAAACTCCCCATGTCACCCCTTGGCTAGATTCCTCCTGGAAATAGTCTCCCCACTTAGAGGCCATACAACATCAATGGTCAAAAACACTGATCACTTCATAGAGACCATGCGCGAACAACCAATATCAAACCAGGACATCATGGTTAGTTTCGACATCAAGAGCCTGTTCACCAATGTTCCTACTGACCAAACCCTCGTAATCATAAGAAACAAGCTCGAGGAAGACACCACGTTGGCCGAAAGAACCACCCTGAGTACAAACGCAATCATGGAAATGCTCGAAACATGTATCAGTACCACATACTTCCAAATAGATAAAGAATTCTACCAACAAGAATTCGGACTTGCTATGGGTTCCCCACTATCCGGACCTCTGGCCGACGTATACATGGAATTGTTCGAGAAGAGAGCATTGGAACGACATGTGTTCAAGCCTAAACTATGGCGCAGATATGTAGACGACATCTTCGTGATATGGCAACATGGGAGAGAAAACCTAGACAGATTCCTAGAACATCTCAACAGCATAGAGGAATCGATAAAATTCACCATGGAACTCGAGGAAAATAACCAACTTCCTTTCCTTGATGTAATGATCCACAAACAGAATGGGACTCTCAAGACCACAGTCTACAAGAAACCAACACATACGGGCCAATATCTTCACTTCGAATCCAACCATAACCTAGGCACCAAAGTAGGAGTAGCCAGATGCCTATACGACCGAGCGTCTAAGATATGCTCCAATCCTGAAGATCGTAATGAGGAATTTAACAACATCACAGAAACCCTCAGGAGAAATGGCTACCCCAAGAAGATCCTTGATAGGGCCAAAGAACTAAGGGAAACAAGAACGGAACCCCAACAACAAACAAGCAATGACCCCACCGAAACCATCACCTCGGTCATACCATATGTGAAAGGGCTATCTGGGAAAATAACAAGGATTGGTAACAAATACAATGTAAGAACAGCATTCAAGACCAACGGTACAATTAGAGGGAAACTCACGAAAGTGAAACCTGACAATGAAAATCAGAGTACCAAGGATTGTGTATATGAAATACCATGTGAATGTAGCAGATCCTACATTGGGGAAACTAAACGCCCTCTCAAAGTAAGAATCAAAGAGCACTAAAAACTTGCTCAACAGGGAGAAATCGAAAATTCTAGGCTAGTCCAACATGCCTGGAATGAGGACCACAACATCAGATGGGACGGAGCTTCGATAATATCTAAAGAAGAAGGATGGAAAAGGAGGAAATTAAAAGAAGCAGCATTCATGGCCATAACTCCTAACCCAATCAGTGCGCCCTCTCTGGAAATTAAGGATATCTGGACACCAATAATAAGAACTGAGTTGAGGAGACGAACTCGGTCCAAGGAAGCAATTAACAACAAGACATATACCAACTCAAGGCTACTACGCATACCATCTGCGCAGATAGATTGAGTCAAGGTGACCTCTAACACAGAAATTATACTTCATATATAACTCAAATTGTATAATAACTATCTGCTTCAGTAGACTAGTTGTTAGAGTGCTGGATTTACAACCGAAAAAACCCGTGTTCGAATCCCGATACTGTAACCACATAATTGAAAAAAGTATGCTGCGTACAAGTCCAGACAGACTAAGTTTGGCAAACCCAGGTCCTTCTCAGGACCAACACCCTGAAGACGACAGGCGAATGCTTGCCGAAACGTCGGTAACAACCAACCGCTCAGATAATGGAAACAGCCCAAATAACAGATCAACATTATATGTCCTTGTTGACTCAGTTATTTTCGTATAATATATGCTCTATTTAAAACTAGATACCTCTTTGGCATACCTTCCCTTCTTAAACTTCGAAAATCCTTTAAAGATTATCTAATTCAGTTTGATGCTGGAATGTGAATATGATTGAATAGCTTGAATGTAGTTGTGCGTGGAGACATTGTTGGAGCAATATTTTTCAGGAGCTTCATATTGTTCATTATTTTTAGTATTTTAATTTAGATTGTAAGAATTATTATTAACATAATGTAGATTTATAATTTTGATTGAATAGTGGTGCGATGGAAGAACATATATTATGTAACTTGTAAACTGTTGCATAATAAATACTATCCTAGCTCAATTGTATTCAGCGAAACCGATGAATTAGAAATAACAAATATAATAACTTGTTTGAAACGCAACGAAGCGCTAGGATTGGATGGGTTCAGGGCAGAAACTCTCAAAAGTATATCAGCTTACATAGCGAAACCTTTAACCTACCTCATTAACTGTAGTATCAATAAAGGTATTTTTCCTGAGGTTTTAAAAACTGCATTAATAGTACCCATTCATAAAGGAACTGATAAAACAGATATGAGAAATTACAGGCCCATATCGCTGAAGTCAGTTCTCTCAAAAATATTTGAAAAAATTTTAAAATATCGCATATGTAGTTTTGTTGATAAATATCGGTTGCTATCTAAAAAACAGTTTGGTTTCCAAGCATCTAAGTGTACTGAGGGAGCAATTGCTGAGCTGGTATCCTTGGTAGCAGAAGCTATGGACAGAAATATTCCTGCTATTGGTATCTTTATAGACTTGGCAAAAGCTTTTGATACGGTGAACCACATTGAACTACTTGCGTCCTTAGAGCGTTTGGGCTGGAGGGGAGTTTCATATGAATTAATGAAATCATACTTAGAAAATAGACATCAGCATGTAAAGATTGGGAAAATTATAAGTTCAGAAAGAGCTGTAACTTGCGGCGTACCGCAAGGGACTGTTCTGGCACCAATACTTTTTCTGTTGTATGTGAATGAGATATTCTTCTTGAAACTGGAGGGCAGCGTGATAAGCTTTGCGGATGATATGGTCATTTTAATTGAAGCATGCAACTGGGAACAACTTTAAAAAAAATCTGAAGATGATTTTGCCAAATTAATGGCATTTCTTGCATGGAAGAAGCTGAGCTTGAACATAGAAAAAGTTTGTTCCATTTTCGAGTAACAACAACAACAACGTACCAGCATACAATAGCCTAGAAATAGAATTTGAAAATAATAAATATGTTGTCAACAAGACAGACACAATAAAATATCTTGGTCTTGTAATCGATAGCCATCTAAGATGGGATGCTCAGTCAGAAGCTGTTGTTAAAAAGGTCAGAATGGTTCTGTCAAAATTTAAATTCTTAAAAGAATTTTGTGTTGTACGAGAATTAAAAAAAGTATACTATGGGTTAGTTGCACCTCATCTAACTTATGGGATTATTGCATGGGGAGGTTTAGCTGAGTGCTACTTAAATCGAGTTGAAGTAGTGCAAAAGTGGAATTTGAAAACAATTTTTGGGAAGAGTATTTCATATCCATCAGATGAATTTTGTTCAGTTTGGCCCAGGTTTTTTCTGTACATCAGTTATTTGCTTGTGCCCTTCTGGTTTACATGCACAGAAATAGAAATCACGAGCAAAAAGTGAATTATGGGTATAATATGAGAAATTCTTGCTCACTTTTCGTACCCCAGGTTGAAAAAACAATTGGACTCCGTACCTATCTTGGACCATTAATTTATAGGACAATCAAATCATGAAAAACATACTAGTCGACCATGGTCAATTTCATACATTACATAAAGTGAACAAGGAAAATTCTTTAATAATTTAAAAAATTATCAAACAACTTTCCAAGGAAGCTGGTTATACGTATTCAGCAACGCAAAATCTGCATTCACAATCGAACGGTGAATTATAGAAATTGTCAAGTCATCCCGACTCAAAATCTGCATACAGCCGTTTCGATCTTATTAGATCTCATCAGTGCAGCTTATTTGGCTCGGAGTGAATTAACAAATTTCTAATTGTTCCGCAATACAAATCGTGGTCAGCAACACTGGCTGGATAACAATCCAGAGCGCCATCCCACCAAAGATATTGGGAAACAACAATTCATCGCTTAGACTGAAAATGCAGAAATTCGTCGCTAAACACGTACCTCCTGATATGAAGATATCTACTCTACAACAGTGGTGTATATGATTCCAAGGCACACTAACATAGTGATTTAAAACCTTTGGATATACTCACGAGAGCGCGCTCCGAATATTCTAGTCGCTTAATACGCAAAATACAACAATCAAATCATGAAAAACATACTAGTCGACCATGGTCAATTTCATACATTACATAAAGTGAACAAGGAAAATTCTTTAATAATTTAAAAAATTATCAAACAACTTTCCAAGGAAGCTGGTTATACGTATTCAGCAACGCAAAATCTGCATTCACAATCGAACGGTGAATTATAGAAATTGTCAAGTCATCCCGACTCAAAATCTGCATACAGCCGTTTCGATCTTATTAGATCTCATCAGTGCAGCTTATTTGGCTCGGAGTGAATTAACAAATTTCTAATTGTTCCGCAATACAAATCGTGGTCAGCAACACTGGCTGGATAACAATCCAGAGCGCCATCCCACCAAAGATATTGGGAAACAACAATTCATCGCTTAGACTGAAAATGCAGAAATTCGTCGCTAAACACGTACCTCCTGATATGAAGATATCTACTCTACAACAGTGGTGTATATGATTCCAAGGCACACTAACATAGTGATTTAAAACCTTTGGATATACTCACGAGAGCGCGCTCCGAATATTCTAGTCGCTTAATACGCAAAATACAACAATCAAATCATGAAAAACATACTAGTCGACCATGGTCAATTTCATACATTACATAAAGTGAACAAGGAAAATTCTTTAATAATTTAAAAAATTATCAAACAACTTTCCAAGGAAGCTGGTTATACGTATTCAGCAACACAAAATCTGCATTCACAATCGAACGGTGAATTATATTGTTATCCAGCCAGTGTTACTGACCACGATTTGTATTGGGGAACAATTAGATATTTGTTAATTCACTCCGAGTCAAATAAGCTGCACTGATGAGATCTAATAAGATCGAAACAGCTGTATGCAGATTTTGAGTCGGGGTGACTTGACAATGTCTATAATTCACCGTTGGATTGTGAATGCAGATTTTGCGTTGCTGAATACGTATAACCAGCTTCCTTGGAAAGTTTTTTGATAATTTTTTAAATTATTAAAGAATTTTCCTTGTTCACTTTATGTAATGTATGAAATTGACCATGGTCGTCTAGTATGTTTTTCATGATTTGATTGTTGTATTTTGCGTATTAAGCGACTAGAATATTCGGAGCGCGCTCTCGTGAGTATATCGAAAGGTTTTAAATCACTATGTTAGTGTGCCTTGGAATCATATACACCACTGTTGTAGAGTAGATATCTCCATATCAGGAGGTACGTGTTTAGCGACGAATTTCTGCATTTTCAGTCTAAGCGGTGAATTGTTTCCCAATATCTTTGGTGGGATGGCGCTCTGGATTGTTATCCAGCCAGTGTTACTGACCACGATTTGTATTGCGGAACAATTAGAAATTTGTTAATTCACTCCGAGCCAAATAAGCTGCACTGATGAGATCTAATAAGATCGAAACAGCTGTATGCAGATTTTGAGTCGGGGTGACTTGACAATTTCTATAATTCACCGTTCGATTGTGAATGCAGATTTTGCGATGCTGAATACGTATAACCAGCTTCCTTGGAAAGTTGTTTGATAATTTTTTAAATTATTAAAGAATTTTCCTTGTTCACTTTATGTAATTTATAGGAGCCTACCAACTGACATCAGAAATTCAGTTAGATTGCCAACATTCAAAAATAGAATCAAAGAATGGATATTCAATTTTGGAAGAGAGATGGATATTTTTTTTAACAGAAGGAATTTTATTTAGTTTGGAGTCGAATGATTATAGCATTCTGGAATATTTTTCACTTTACGTTCAAGCATCAACATATTACAGTTGTAACTCACGCACAAGTGTCTTTATTTTCACTTTTGTGAGTATTATGTTTATTTGTAATGCTTATTCATGTATTATTTTATTTCACTTAAACTCAAATAAACATTATTATTATTATTATTATTATGAAAACAATAAGCTGATAATTTTGAAATGAAGCCGTTTGATTGCAAACTTTTCAATTTTATAATACATGTATTTCAAATAAAATCGTTGTGATCTGATATTTACCATTTCAATAATTGAAAAACCTATATATTAAAACAATGGTTAAATTGTAATGATCATTACAGATAAATAAATACAAGCATTCCGGTCTCCTATTGAATAGCCAAATCGATCATACTTGAAGCCCCCTTCTTAATCTTTTCAAAATTACCGAACTACCTGACTAGCAGTTCAGAATTGGTTTTTCCTTTTCTAATAATTATTTGTAACCATCTTTGTATTTACCCCTTCTACATAATTTGTCATTTCTTGTTCTCGATATAACAGAGAATCATAGTTAGTTTGCCATTAGCATCTGAAGAAGGTGAAGTTCCACCGAAACGTGTGTCATGCGTTATTTCTTATAATAAATGTGTAAATTTTTATTTTTAACCATTGTTTTAATATGTTTATTAATTTACACCAAGTATCGGCCCAATCAATCCAAAATTTGAAAAACCTATACTTACATTCTATTTCGTTCTTGATCAGTTGATTGAGGAATGCAAGCCAGTTCTTTCTCTAATGGTCCAACCAATTCTTCTAGCTCTTTTTGCTGAGCTAATACAAAATCCAGTTCTTGATCAAGCTGTTGTTGCTGCTGTTTAACTCTCTCAATGCTGTCATTGAGTACTTTTATTTTGTCCCCATTTTGTATCAATAAACTGTCCCATGCATTCATTTGTTTAGTTTGATTGATAAAATGCTTTCCTTGCTCCTCTAAATCAAGTGTCCACTTGTTGATTTGGTCTTCCAATTGATTATAAGTAAAATTTGAAGTTGCTGTTGGCACAATGGATGTTGTCGTTGTGGATCTAGTATAATAAAAATATATTTTTTTTTTCAAAAGATACCTTTCTCAAAAGTTTAATTATATATAAAATCAATTTACATTGACTTCAGGTATTCTCTTGATTGTGTCAACAAAAAATAATGTGTCTACATCTGATCGACAGTATTGTAGGTAGAATAATATTTATCAGATCCTTAGCAATTTCAATTTTTTCATATATTTCAAAATATATAAAATAACAGCATATGTTATTGGATTTTTTTCTGTTGTTACATATTGATCACTTCTCTTACAAAGAGTAACTTAGGTACCTTTAGTTATTTTTGTATTGTTCTTCATAACTTTCTTTGCTACTTCAATTAACTGCATATTTAGCCATTATATTTAGACATTTCAATTTGAATATATTATGGAGAAAGAGTTAAAATTTGGAATCTAATGCTTCAAGCATTATTTGTCAATTTGAAAGGCTATTGATAATCAATACTTTGAAAAAAGGAAAACTTATCACAGATACTTCTGAGAATTTTAAATTGACTAACACTCAAATTTTGTCTAGCTTGAAATAAAAATAACTCTACAAAGATAAATTTACAAAGAGAATAGTTGATATGATGTCTAATGTTCTTATGAAACTTTTCTAGCTTATAACTCATATAAATTAGTTTCTACTATGGACTTCTACTGCTGTAAGCAAATTAAGATCAAACATAAAATTGCTCTGAAATAATAATGATCCACTATACATTATACTCACACAGCAGTTGTAGCCGAGATCTGAGAAGGATTTGTGAATGTTGTAGCTTGTGGGATAGACAACTTTGGAATACTCGCTGCTGGTGTGCTTATTGAAGTTCCTGAAAAATGAATTATGAAGCAGAATATATACATACACCACGCTACATAAAAATTGAACTTTTTATTTTTTGCATTCATACCTAAAGACAGAGGAATACTTGTTGTAGCAATATTTCCTAATTGAAAGCCAACACCAGATGCAGATGAACTTGGGATAGGAGTTATAGAGGAAGTTGTACTAGTAGATAAACCACCTAATGAAAATTGTGGCAATGAAGATGTATTTGTAGTACTTGAGGGAACTGTTCCTGTAAATATACAACTTGTTTGTTTATGTATTCTTAAATGTTTTACATAATCTGGTTTCATATAGGTAGACTTTTACTCACCTGCAAATCCCAAAGTTTTCCCAACTGAAGCAGGACTGGAAACAGGATTATTGCTACCAAATAATAATCCTGAAGCAGGTGAAGCTGAAGAAGTAGGAAATGAAAAGCTAGGTGTTGAAGATGAGACTCCAAATAAAGGTTTTGTAGCTTGTGTTTTATCTCCACTTCCACCAAAACTAAATCCACCAGCTATAATTTAATTTTTGTTCATCATGACACATTACACAGTAAATATAAAATGAAAAACTTAATAGAATAGAATACATACCGGGAGAAGCCGTAGATGTAGTAAGAGTGAATGTAGTAGCAGGTTTAGAAACGGGATTTGACATTTTGGTATGAGAGATATTTCTTTACGATATTCAAATTGAATTCAATTTATTATTCTCTTCTGATTAGATTTCACATTAACGTATTTTGATGAAAATATAAACGACTTCCTGAAGATTATTAGTAACCAAATATCCAATAACCTCTTCTGTGTTTTTTAGTTTATTTCAACGGTACATTAGATCTACTACTTAACTGTCAAACAGAATTTACCCTTGCTTCTGTTGTTCTTACTTTCCAAACATTTTCTATAAACCCACTGTATTCAGGGGCCAGGGCATATCTATCTATGCACACTTGGGTTGCATTCACTTTGGGCGCTCACCACACGTTTCAAGCACGCCACAGAACTGGTGCTTCAAGCGCACTTGAAGCGTGTAAGCGCCATTCGAACATGCAAATTACTTACTTTTGAGATTAAAACTAAGATAATATAATTAATTGAGGGGTTTGGTTAAAATGTCTCTAACTTTGAAAACATCATAGAAAGATTGATCCAAAAATTTAGCTACCGCAGAAGAATATAACTCGCACTAATTTCACTCCGCGACCTTAGGATCTATTTTCTCCTATTTGGCTCTCTAGCCTATGGAAACTTGACATACCACCCTAACATCAGCAAAAATTGAAATGGATTCGTGTTTAGGACCTTCTGAACCCTTATCAGGTTTCTTTGTAGCTGTTGACACAGGTTCTTAATGAAGGCCAACTTCCGTTTTATTAATTTTGTACCTCAAAGATAGGCATCACTGAACTCCCTTTTGAAACAGGAATTCATATCACGTGACCGTTAGTTTTTATTTAGAATAATTTTTGAGGAAATTGACAATAATTAGAGATTTTAATATTTAAACCTTGATTAAGATCATTTGCGTCATAAGATTTTACCTTTGTATTAATTACTTATAGATAATTATCATTAAAAATCTTTTGTTTTCGGAACATGTGTCTGCGTTTACGGTTTGAAAGTCTTGACTGATAGTTCTTTGAAGTACTAGTACTAATTGTTTTATTTCAGAATTTTGTTCACTCACACCATACTCATTGGAAACATCTTTATGAGTAACTAATGTGCGTTCTCTCAAAGATATAATCTTTGTCCGTTCTTTGGGAAAAATATCCAACTTATAAAATACAATGCAAAAAAGAACAATAAAGCATGAGTAAAACACGTAAGGAAGATACGATAATTATTCAATAATTCACTGCTCTTACTTGGAATTTTCTCTCTGTTCTGGCTATCAGAATACTAAAACAATATTCTTCATACACACGTGCTGATTATAAGGAATTGTTTTTTATATGTTCAATAATTCAATTTGAATTCTTTAAACAATCACGCAAAAAAATTTTTTGATCTGCGTTTAAATGAAAGTGAAGAGTCTGTTAGAAATGACGGCAAAATAAATTGAAAGTTTTCAAGCGAACGAAATAATTTGATGTTCAAATTGCAAGCCATCACATTCTCTTATTAATAGTAGGTAATAAAATCTTTGTGAATTATAGATTTACCTATGAACAATCCCCAAAAATGTTTCATCATGTTTACTGTACATTTTGAGGACACTAATTACAATACTGCTATACATTCTAATCAGAAACATATCTCGTCGATAATAAAAACATATTTAGGTAAATTTTCTGAATTTATATAAATAAGCAGGTCAGTGGCGTAGATAGCTTTTTGCGATGGGGGGGATATGACTTAATGCAAAATTTCATAAGTTTTTCTGCTAAAGTTCTATTCTTGTTGATAAAAATAATCTTTCATGTAGATAGTACAAAATAAGCAGAAAAATTGAATTAAATTGCAAAAAATTTAAATTATTTGAATTGGAAAAAATTTATCAAGAATTAGTGAAAAATTGAATTATATCAAATTGGATATATAAATCATTGAACATATTCTTGGGAAAATTAGAGAAGAAAACCTAGGTTTAGGCGTTTTTCGACATTCATGACTTCGTCAGCTGTGATTCCAATGTCACGATGAATTGCCAGAGCAGCCAAACCTTTCAAAAACAGAAAATCAGACAAACAATTAATTTGCAATGAATTTTATATATTCAGAAGGGTCATTACAATACAAGTCCACTTCTTTTATCGTGCTCCTTTGAATCGTTTCTATTCGCTTCAAATGTCGATACCGGCAGCATAGCTAATATTCTGAACAACATATTGATATTCGAAAAAAAAATTTCTAGGCAATCATCAAGCTCTATTATTGAATTTTTAGGCTTAACATCGCCCTTACGAATTAAATATTTCTTTCACACTTTCGAGTTACGAGAACAGCAGGTGTGGCAGTAAGAAATTTTTGATAAAACTCATCAGTTTTGATGAAGTTATCAACTGCTTTGTCAATTTCGTATAAATCATGCTTGAAAAACATCGAAAATCTTTCAAATATATTTAGTCTAGCTTTTTTGTTCAACTTTTTTCAGCAGTCTCGGAAAAATATGAGCAAGGTGTCACTCGAATCGGAATAGCATATAGAAGTTTTTTGAGAAAACTAAAAATTCGCTCGCGAAAATTGTGAAAGTAAACAATATACTGAAAAAAGGGGGTTTGGTTCTTTGCCAATATGTCAAAAATTAATTGAGATTCTTGAAATCTGAAGAAAGATTCGAAAAGAAGAGGAAATTTCCCAAAAAACAGACCCAACTACTGGAACTGTAGGATCAATATTCATAATTTTCTCAGATAGGTAAAAATATGGCCGAAAACGGGTAATTTGGTTTGGGCAAGTCACGCCCATTAAGGTCACTTCAACAATTATTTTTCCATATGAAATATGAAAATTAAGGAATGAAAAATCCAGACAGTTACTAAATCGGTGAATGAGCAATAATCCAGCGATAATAGCGATTTTTGAATTAGTTATGCAATAGTTAATTAACAATTTTTTGGTACTTGAACATGAAAATTGTAAGTGTGATAATTGTTCACTATGGATCTGAAATTATTTTTCATTCTTGGAGCTATTATCATAAGGCTTCAGAGTAAATCCCCATTGAAAAAATTTCAGTTTTTCAGTTGTTTATTGACAATTTCCGTAGGTATAGTTTTGCAAAATCAAAATTAATTTTTTTTTATAATTTTAATGATCCGTTTTTTATTATCGGACACTACATGGAAATGGTTTTTTCAATATTCATCTCCTATTGTTTAAAAAATTGTTATAAACAAATGCGTTGTTTATAAGAGAATCAAGAGAAGAAAGTTATGATTAATTAAAGTGCGTAAATTGTTAATAAAAAATTAAATTTTTTTTAACAGGAATCTATTCTGCATTTTTTTGAAACTAGCTCCAAGAAAGCAAAAAAAGTATCAGATCTATAGTTTAACAGTTATTACACTTGCAATGTTCTTCTTCAAGCAGCAAAAAACTATTGCATAACCAATTGAAAAATCGCGATAAAAATGTTTTGTCACTGGATTATTGTTCATTTATCTATCCAGTAAGTACCTGAAATTTTTCATTCCTTAATTCAGTATTTAATATAGTTGAACAATGTTTATTGTTAAAGTGTCCCAAATGGGCGCTACTTTCGCAAGCCAGACTACCCGTTGTCGGCCGTATTTTTACTCTGAGAAAACTATACATATTAATCCTACAGTTCCGTGAGACTTTCTTTTAAAAAATTTCTTCTTTTTGTATATGTATTTAGATATCAAAAATATCAATCAGTTTTTGAGATATTTCTATCAGTAAATTGATTATAACTTTTACAATTTTCAAGAACGGAACTTAAATTTTTTCAAAAAATATCTTCATGCTCTTTCGAATCGAATGACACCTAGTTCATATTTTTCCAAGACTCATGAACAAAATTGAACAAAAAAAGCACTTGTTGACTAGACTATATTCTCATGATTAGTAAATCTTTCTTCAAGTCCAGAAATGGATTGAACGCTATCACAGAAAATTTTTATTTACCTACTTCAAAATGTTATGGAGTAATTAAATTGTCAAAGCAAAAAGTTACTCATATTTTGATACCTACTCCACCTCAAAAAATATTCGAAATATTAAATATTGATTGAAAATATTCTATGTAAACAGAAATTTAATCAGTCACTAGGAACAAAAAAACGTGTTTGACATGGAAAATTTAATTTACCAAGGAAGAAGTCAATCAAAACCTCTTCGCACTTCTTTTCTTTCCAAATTTTATACTACCTATACGATCAAACAAAACTGCTTGTGTTTTAGATATAATACTACACCATTAAACAAAAGCTCGAGCAGTTTTGTTTAATAGTAAGTACAGTATACAATTTATAAAGAGAAGAAATGCGAGGTGATTTTGGTTGACTTCTTCCTTTCGGAATAAAAATTTTCTATTAGACCCATTTGAACTTTTTTAAACACGCGTTTTGCTCAAAGTGACCGATTAAACTTACTAATTGAACATTGAATAGAATATGCTCAAAACTACTAGTTACTTCACCCAAAATTATAAAACGATTCAATTTCTTGATTAATTATAATGTTGAAATTATAAGTAGATATTGCACACACAATTACACAGTCGTCACGAAAACATATCTAGATGATTTTCATATAATCGCACATACATAATACCAAAAGAGGTGCCAGTGCTTAATAAATTTCATGTATACTTAAATACGTAGATACGAAGACTTTTATTCAATTCTATTATAATTTTCGTACGCTCATGGGGGGGGATTGATCCCCTTGACCCCCCCCCTATCTACGCCACTGAAGCAGGTATGAAAATCACGGAAATTATTTCACTACAAATTCGATGGGATGATTTTGAACAGGAACAGTTTCATAATATTTTGAGACATTCTTATAAAACTCGGAATAAATTTTTTTTTATATAATTATGAATGATTTATTTTATATATCAAAACAAAAATTAATAATAAATAATAAAATTAACTATTTACACACAAATCTTAATAGCTAGTAAGTACTCAACACTTGTCTAATAGGTACTTTTTCGAAAACACTATATACATTTACATTTATAAATTTTCGTTTCTATAAATCATAGATCATCAATTTTACATATAATATTTCTAAAGTGCAACACGTAATAAATATACAGCAATGTGCATATTGACATGGATCTTAGGGTGGAACATTTCCATATAGAATGTTTACAATTTGAAACTTCTTTCGAAGAATAGGTACCATAAATACCATATAAAATCATATCATATAGATAATATATTTCACCAAATATGAAATGCCTATACCACAGATATATATATATATATATATATATATATATATATATATATATATATATATATATATATATATATATATATATATATATATATATATATATATATATATAGACAGTTTTATTGAACGCCTCAACCTATAAATATTATTTAGAAAATTCAAGGTTAGAGAAATTGTTTTTAAATTCATAGCCTCCTTTCAGTGAATGTCGCAAAATGTTCCATCCTAATAATTATAATATAAATAGGTATGTAAAATTATTGAATAAACGAAGAGTAATATTAGGTAAATTCTATATTTGAAAAATGTTAGCTAAATTGATTTAAGAAGATTTTTTTAGGGTGATAACAAAAGAATGTTTTTTCAAAGATGAAAATGAAATTAACATTAAACTATCAGACAGGAAGAGATATTTTCTGAGATCATAATTTCAACAGGATATACCTACTTGCTATTTTCAGATAAATAAATACCTACCTAAATAATTAATTGATTATAAATTATTTTTTATGTAAATCAAGATTGAATATGGTTTCAAATGTCAATGTTAGTTTTATTATCATCTGGCAGTGTTTCAGTTTTCATTTTTAAACAATCAAAATTTGAAGAATGCTGCCAGTGAATTTGGCATAACAACAATCTATTTAATTGTATGTCATCATTGAAATTGGAAGATGGACTATCTATTTCTGAACAATTTTGGAAAATTTCCAAATAATTTTTTTGACTGGACAGCCATAATATAAGAGAAAAAGTATGAGAAAATCATGATAGAACCGGAAGTAGGTAACCTGCCATTCACTTAATTTCGAAAGACACTAGCGCATTCTGATATTTTGGAAAATTAATTCTTTAAAAATATATTCCAGATGTAAACTATATTAGTTTTTTGATATAAATATGGAATGAAAATTATGCAGGACATCCAGTAATATAGGTATATATTTGCTTTTATATATATATATATATATATATATATATATATATATATATATATATATATATATATATATATTTGATTTCAAAAAGCAAAACTCAGCTACGTCGTCAAAAAATACAATAACAATTAAATACGTTCTCTAGAGAAAAAAAAGAATTATTTAAATAAATAGTCGATTACTTTCAATTATATTTGAGCAGAAATTACCACATTTCTCTATCTACGTACCTACTGATATTATATAAACAGAATAGAAATAAAATTTACAAAAGGAAGCAATATCTTCGGAAAATCAAGTTTAAACTTTCGATACTATTTTATTTGTACTAAACTCGGCACTATAAGTGGGCACCTCCTAAAGTTCAATACACTGAAAACCTAATAAATATAATTTTATTTTATTAATTTTGTGGAAACACTTTCAGTAGTTGTATTTTGGTCTACCATGAATGAGAAAATTATTGAACTCAATAGAACAGTAACTGATGAAAGTAAGAATGCAAAACTTTTTCATTCAAAAATTTTTATATTTTGAAATATGCCTACTGATATTATATAAACAGAATAGAAAAAAAATTTACAAAAGGAAGCAATATCTTCGGAAAATCAAGTTTAAACTTTCGATACTATTTTATTTGTTCTAAACTATGCACTATAAGTGCGGGCTCCTCCCAAAGTTCAATACACTGAAAACCTAATAAATATGATTTTATTTTATTAATTTTGTGGAAACACTTTCAGTAGTTGTATTTTGATCTACCATGAATGAGAAAATTATTGAACTCAATAGAACAGTAACTGATGAAAGTAAGAATGCAAAACTTTTCCATTCAAAAATTTTTATATTTTGAAATATTGTTTCGATTCTGCAATATATGATGGAGAATGTTAAAAAACAAATAATAAAGTTTTTGCTATTCTGTAAAACTCAAATTTACCTGCTTCCATAATTCGAAACTAGTTATCCGGAAAATGTTCCACCCATTTTTTATTTGTTAATTTAATTTTATCACAAAATATCAATAAAAGAGGCCTCATGAAGGTTTAGTCGTGATGTTGTAAATGTAATACAAATTAAAAAAAATGTTTCAAGCATTTCAACTACTATAATTTTGATTAAACAAACAGAATGATGCGAATAAACAAAAACTATGAAAAATCAGCATCATACAGTAACACAGGAAAAAATATTTCAAACGGGTGTTTTTTTTCCGGAAAAGGAAAATGTTTTCATAAAAGTGAAAACAGAAAACTCAATTTTATAAATTGAAAATGTGATTGTCATAGGCGAAAGTAGGTACCTTCTCATCATATCATCTGTTTTGTGTTGATAAAAAACATTAATTAATTTGTGAATAAGTTCGAAAAATTTGTAAGAGTATATATATCATTCTAAATCTACATGCGAGAGCTAGAAAGTAAAAGTGCTGGCGAAAATCTAGACGAAGATAAAAGTATTAAATTTACACAACATATTAAAATTAACTATATAAGGAAATTCTAACGATGAGGTTTACCTTCTAAAAACAAAATATATCTACATTTGATTTATGCGTGCGTTATTTACCCAAAGATTTAAGACGAAGTGAATAAGGGATATATGGACAATATGTTAAAGGTGGGCAAAATCCTCTTTCGGTCACATCAGAAATTTGTAAGCACCAGTGCAACAAGTAACTATTTTTAATTAAGCACTGAGGGCAGACTGGTATGGCTATGCTCTTATTAAGAGACATGGAGTAAGTTTGTTATTACAGATTGTCAATTCATTTAGAGTATTCTTGTTGACAAAAGTCAATTTCAAGTATCACACAAAATGAACAAAATTCTTCGATATTTTAAAATTAACAAACAATCTTAGTGTTTTCTGGAATCCCCTACGCCACTGTCGTGGAGTAGACAACTTTATGTCAAGAAGTATTTCTTTTCTCGACGGAATTCAGCATTTTCGGCCCAAACAGTGAATTGTTGGTTCCGAATGTCTTTGGCGGAGAGTGCTATAGTTTGTTATCCATTAGTAGTTCGGCCACGATTTGTAGTGGGGAACAAAAAGAAATATGTCAATTCACTCCGACTCAGGTGAGCTGCACTGAAGAGATTTAATAAGATCGAAATAGCTGTATGCATATCTAGAGTCGGGGTGACCTGACGTTCATTGTGAATGCCGATTTTGCGCCGCGGAATACACATAACCAGCTCCCTTGGAAGATTGTTTGAGAATTTTAAATTGTTGAAGAATTTACGTGGTTTATTTTTGTGCGTTACAGATTATATTTCATGGCACGCAAAATAAAGAGAAAACAAGTTGGATCTAACACAAGCACGTACGTCTCGTAAGAAAAGCGTATTCGAAAAAAAAGAAAAAATTGCCAATAACTAAGAAAGAAAGAAGAGAATGTGATTACAATTAAAAACTTCTACAGCTACACCTATTTAGAGGCAAGGACGAAGAAGAAGTTTTTTTTTGGTAGGTATGTCTGTATTGTAACGATTTAGGTGGTGATTTGCCAAAGTTGGTTAGATTGGTCTTACTTTGATGGTACAGATCTCCCTAAAAGAGTGAAACTATTCGCTGGTGAACTTTTTTCTGACGGAGTTAGGAGGCTCCTTATGAAATATTACTGATCATTTGGTTTTTTTAAATCTTAGCTTCAATATTTGCTCAACTTTGTATTTCGTAGGTAATCTGCAATAATAATGAAAACATCTTTTTCATTTTTCTGAAACTAAAACAGAATATGTTATCTTATCCAAATCTTCCCTATGGAGAGGATAAATTTTCACGATGATTCACTGAGTGTGACAATTATAACATAGAAAAGGACGAGTCATTTTGCTTATAGAATAGAATAATATAGAAGATACCGTTTATTCGAACCAATACTTTTAGTTCGGGTGAACAATTTATATATCGATGAAATGTATTATTAATCCATTATAAACTGTGACTTGGAGAAAAGCTTCTTATAAATAATATAAAGCAATCTTATCACGTTTCAATATTTAATTGAAACAGGTATTCACACATTGCATCTAGCCTTTGTCAATGCAATAGTATCTATTCAGTCGAAAATCTTATTTGATATATTAAGTAGAGCAGAGAAGAAACAAATAATAAATTAAGGATAAAACAACATTATGACATCATCCATCTTTGGGATTATATTTACAACAATAAAGCTTTCAGTCTGAAGTTTTAAATAAATTACGAAGACAATAACTTAGTTGCAGACGTGCTCCTCTTTTCTGTATCTGCATATTTCACATTTCACGTCACAACACCATACAAAATTGCATTTACATTTTTCCTCTACTTCTCGAACCCTGGTCTGGTATCCTCTTCCGCAGCATAACAATCTGCAACCATCTATACCTTGACTGGTTCGATTGCAAACCCTTCCTCGAGTGCCAAGCACATTCAACCTGAAATAAATTGGGTTATTGTTTAAATTTAATGAAAATATTGGTAATAAGGAACTCAATTGATTGGTGTTACTTGGCGATCTGCATTATTTAGTGAAATTAAATTACAAAATTGATTATTATAATCGAAAGAGGTGTACCTAGCAGTTACCAGTACCAATTCAGCGGAGGATGGGGGGTCAAAGGGGGAAATTGCCACGAGACTAAAAAATAAATCAATATGGATCAATAAACTGAGCATTAAAATAACAATATGCAGTGTAATGACTTGTTTAGACATTTATTGATGAAAATAATTAGAAAAAGTATGACTATTGTTTATTTCGAGGGAGTAGTCGGTAGTTTGATCCCAGCATCAAAAATCTGGACTGGGCAGGTATCATCTTTTCGTTCATAGCAATGGTTATATCACTAAGGTTGTTCTACTTATTAGTTTTATAATGTCAAATATCAAGAATGTGCTATGACTCTTATGAGCTTAGTTCAATAAAAAAAATGAATAATGTGTTACTAGTAATTTTAAATTAGTAAAGAACAATATTTCTGGGAAATCCCAGGTAATTTGATTGCTTACGTTTCATTTTTCTCGCAATAATCTGGGGAATCGTCCAAATAGACAAGATCTGTTTTGTTAGGCTTCTTCAGGTCGGGACTTATTGCTCGCAGCTTTTTTCGTCTACGTTCCACAAATTTCACATGAGAAGCACCTTCGTACCTCTGTAAGAGGCCCTCAGCTACTTGACGAAAAGGTGGCAATCGCCTCCAGCATATCTGCATACTGCAGGAGCCCGATACCCCATGACACTTACATGTTCTCTGCATTCTAGACCGGACAGCCTGATAATGAAACAAGAAATTAATTATAACTTTATTAATATTACTATCGTTTACATGGGTTTGTTCCACTAACCGGTATGCACACACACACACACACACACATATATATATATATATATATATATATATATATATATATATATATATATATATATATATATATATATATATATATATATATATATATATATATATATATATATATATATATGTATATATATATATATATATATTTATATATATATATATATATATATATATATATATTATTAAAATTTCATTAAAAACGGCTACTTCCATATAAACGGGCTATACCGATAATTCTGCTCTACTTTTTTAATATTTTCCTGCGACTAATTTCTTTGTTGTTAGATAAATAGTACCCTATTATTTTTATTTTCGAACATTACGTATGTAAAGGTTTCTGTGGTTTCCCTTGCCATCTAATGATAACAATTTTGAATGTTGATATTAGACTGAATAGCACGTAATAATTAACAACGAACAACCACATTCGAGAAAATATATATATATATATATATATATATATATATATATATATATATATATATATATATATATATATATATATATATATATATATATATATATATATGTATATATATATATATATATATATATATATATATATATATATTACATAATGTGAACAAGAAAAATTCTTCAATAATTTAAAAAAATTAACAAACAACTTTCCAAGGGAGCTGGTTATACGTATTCTGCAACGCAAAATCGGCATTCACAATCCACTGGTGAATTATAGAAATCGTCAAGTCACCCCGATTCAAAATCTGCATACAGCTGTTTCGATCTTATTAGATCTCATCAGTGCAGCTTATTTGACACGGAGTGAATTAACAAATTTCTTATTGTTGCCCAATACAAATCGTGGTCAGTAACACTGTCTGCATAACAACCCAGAGCGCCTACCCACTAAAGATATTAGGAACCAACAATTCACCGCTTAGAACGATGGGTAACATAATATATATATATATATATATATATATATATATATATATATATATATATATATATATATATATATAGATATATATATATATATATATATATATATATATATATATATATATATATATATATATATATATATATATATATATATATATATATATAGATATATAATATATATATATATATATAATATATATATATATATATATATATATATATATATATATATATATATATATATATATATATATATAATATAATATATATATATATATATATATATATATATATATATTATATATATATATATATATATATATATATATATATATATATATATATATATATATATATATATATATATTTATATATATATATATATATATATATATATATATATTATATATATTTATATATATATATATATATATATATATATAATATATATATATATATATATATATATATATATATATATATATTTTTTGTGAAATAAATTTTTCAAAATCTTTCTGAATATATATATATATATATATATATATTATATATATATATATATATATAATATATATATATATATATATATATATATATATATATATATATATATATATATATATATATTATATATATATATATATATATATATATATATATAATATATCGTAGAAGATCGTAGAAAACACCGTGTATCTATATCTCACCAGCAAATAAGTAGAACGAGTAACAGACAGTTTGACAAATAAAAAGCTCGGGAAAAGATTAAATAACAAGTCTAATGCTGACAAAATTATTAAAGTCTAATATTATTAAAGACTAAACAGCAATTACAGACCCATATCACAAATATCAAATTTCGCCAAGAAAATCGAAAAAACAAGATAAATTTAATGCCTGCCAGAAAAGCTGTATGCCAGTTTTAGAACTGGTAAATCTACTGAGGATGCAATATTTGATCTGACTGATTGCATTTATAGGGCATGGACGAGAAAATACCGATGGTAGAATTATAAGTTTTGCTGACTATACAGCAGTTATATTCAGGAAAATCAGCTGGAAAAAAGTGAAGGAAGTGACAGAAAAAGAATTAATTCTAATCAATAAATGGCTTGAATTACACATATTAACAATGAATTATGGTAAAACAAAATACATTTCTTGCGCGTCATATAGAAATGCTTTACCTAGCCTTACAAATTGAAAAAGTCAATAAAATCAAAGGATTTTTATGAAGATTCCAACACTTGACAAGCTTTCTCGACACACAACACCTGAAAACATTGTATTTTCTCTGATTCAGTCTCAATAATACTAGTGGGGAGGTGTGTATGATTCAAAAATGGATTCTAAAAATTTTATACAATAAAAACCGTAGTTATCCCAGTGATATGATCTTCCAGACCAGTAAGGTCTTGGATGTTAGGCAATTGTATTCTTGAAAGATTTCACTGAATATATTCAAACAAAAAATTTTAAAAAAATCATTCATTCGTACGAAACTAGAAATACATCAAAATATCATCTACCAAAAAGAAATAAATACATAGGCTGTAGATCGTTATCGATCTGGAACCGAGAATCTTCAATACTGTGCCGGAAGAAATTCGGAAAAGTAATACCCAAACCACCTTTGAACGTTGCTTGAGTGACTGTATAGCCAGACAAGAAAAACAATTCATGACATGATAAACCAGAGGTGAATGTTCAAGACTCAAGATTTGTTTTTTTCCATCATTACCATGAATTAAGCATGTATAGGTTTGTTACGTGTATAGGTATATATTTACACCTACGTATATGCATGTGTTCTGTCATACTTATGTGTGGAAAACAGCCTGATAAAAGACATTATATATATATCGATCTACTGCACCCATATAATTGTCAATTATCAGTTACAGTATCACAAGAGCATCGAAAATAATCAGTAGTAATACTACAAGTACTTCAAAATAATCAGGTTATACATCGATAACTTGTTGCATAATAACATAGAGTGTCAGTTTGACAGTTTAAATAGGATTATTCTGTCAAACTGACACGATTTGTAATTATGCAGGAAGTTAAGAGATGTATAACCGTATTTATTTTGAAGTACGCATTGTATTTGATACGATTATTTGTTGAGGATATTAAGTAAAAATCTCCGAATCGACTCACTTCTGGACAGTTATTGATAAACGTCAAAATTTGACGGACCTCTTAGTTTTTGATTGGTAGTATGTATAATCAGGTATTATCGAAATTATACAAGGTAACTTAACTAAATTGATCGTTCTGATTGATTGAAAACCATACGAAAAATATAATCGATTATACTTCCGAGTCACGAGACGTATTTTGCGAAACACCACGAGAGCGCAGCTCGATTGGTGTTTTAATAAAATACGTCGAGTGACGAGGTCAGTATAATCGATTATTTTCGATTGCTCGAGTGGTATTCGTTACGATTTTATAACGAATAAAAAATATTAATTTTTTTTTGACAAACGTCAAAACATCGTCAATATGAAAACATTCACATTTTGACACGAGGCGAAACACCAAAACGATTATATCACGTCGTCAAGGGTATATTCACTTATCTATACGCAGTCGTTATGCAAAATTCACGGATTCTATTGGCTTATTCATACATGAGTTATATAATCTTGATTATTTCATCTCTTTATATATTAAGTCAAAATTTTGGCATGTCCTATCTTTATGAAAGGGAGTGAGGGGAAATGCATGAACGAAAAAATTTTCAACTGGTGTACTAACCACTTTGAAAATTTTTGGTTCATGCACCTCCCCGTAATAGTTATGTGGAAATTAATTATGAATAAGAGAACTAAAATTCTGCCTTCTGGAATTTTTTTGAAAGGCGCATGTGCTCTTTCATGTAGAGATTTCTTGGCATTTGGTGGGTTTTAAGGCATATTTGTGCACCTACAGCAGCTTCTACAGATAAATTTTTTTTCAGCTGATGCCATTTTTATGTAGAGATTTCACGTTTATTCGGAGGGTTTGAGCTTTTAAGCACCTCCACAGCTTAAGATTGAATTAGGGGTTTGAAATTAGTTACATATTAGATGCCATGTAGTTACATACATACCAACGAGACGAGATTTTTATAAAGTATTGTCTCGTCTCGCCGATGAAATAATTAATTTCGTGTCAAGTCTCGTCTCGTATCTTCCATTCTCGTTTCGTCTCGTAAGAGTATCGAAATCTTGTCAGGCATAATCTTATTATTTCAGTGCAATAAGGAATACTTAAATACTTGCTATAATGTAAGAGTCAGAAGAAAAAATTACAATTGTTGAAAAATTTCGATGTTTTCTTATAGTTAACCTATTCTGCACCTGGCTATTTTAACTCGATTTGAAGTTCCCTTATTTTCCTCTTGAACCTGCTCGTTTTGAATTAACTTCTAACTAGTCCAGTAGACAGAGCAAAAAAAGTAGGGTCTGCTGGAAAAAAATCCGAACTTAATGAAACTTTTACAGGTTGTTCGGGGATGCTGTGGGATGACTCTGTCTTCTTACTCGAGGACCCTGTGCTAACTTTGGCAGGGCTGAAAAACCTCAAAATTTTCGGACTTTTTTAGATTTTTTGCTCATAACTTCTAAATTAATCGGTTTTTGACCAAAACAATTATTTTCAAAGTTGTAGAGCAGTAAATTTGCTACAATTATGTATCTATTAACTTTTTTCCTAAACCTAATAAAAACCGAGATACAGCCGATCAAAGTTGGAGAGATTTTCTCAAAATTGCAAAAATTTGCCAAAACCTTCGTTTTTAGCCAACTAACTACCAATTACCATCAGTTCTATGGTAATTATGGTATTAACTCATCAATATCGACATGCAAGAACACAGGGGGGGGGGTCAGTGCCACATAGCTGAGCCCCCCCTTTCCCCAGGTTCTTACATGTCGATATTGATGAGTGATTACCATCGAACTGAATTTATCTTAAACAATTAAATTATCATAAACTGTATTCTATTTTAGTTAACAGCACGAAGAACTAACTCAACTGTGTAAGCAAATCCAGTGATTTTCGAGTGTGTATTTTTCTTTGAGCTGTTATTGAGTGTAGAGCGACAACTAATAATCTGATATAGCATTTGCTTCAACATCAAATCCAGAGACAGGGCGGTGTCTTATTTGTGAAAAATCTTTAAAAGGTGAGGATGTGTTTGTGGCAAAGAAGAGAGTAGTTGCTACGCTTCTTGCTTCTGCTGTTCAACGCAAAGAGCAGGAATACCAGCGTTTGCTGGGAAGAGTGGAAGAAATTGCTATTCACCTTGGTTGCCAAAAAAAATACGTCCACGGGAAAATGATATTGGCACATTTGCGTCGTGAAAGTCAAACTCCTACACCTCAGCCCAAGCCGACTCGCTCAAGTAAGTCTGCATTATTATTTGATTTCAAGTGTTCAAGTGTTTGAACACAGATTTGGTTGCGGTAAATGCAGAATACCACCGAAAGTGCATCGAAAATTTCTACAAATTACCTAAGACTCTTGAGAAGAGAGGAAGAACCACGATCGACATTGACCAAGTAATGGAAATTATTTACAATTATCTCGAGGAAAACGGTGAGGAATGCCAATTTTCACTTGGACAGCTTATGGATCTGATTCCTGAAGATTCCCGTCCTCACATAAAAATAGTGAAGAAGCGTCTGGAGGAGAAGTATGGAGATGACATTATGATTTCTCAGTTGTCCAACAGAGGGAGTGTTGTCTGTTTCAAGAATGTTGGCAGCAAAATCCTATCTGACAACTAGTACTCGACGACATGGTGGGCACTAGCATAAAAATTGTCAATCGGAGGGTAGGAATCAGTGTTGAATATTTTGGAGCGGATATCCTGTAAAATGATTTTCCCAGCCGTTTTCACAATTCGAGCGCGTTCCTCCTGCGGGTAAGTCATCTTCTCATACGAGTACCATTTGTCAGATAGGATTTTGCTGCCAACATTATTGAAACAGACAAAATTCCCTCTGTTGGACAACTGAGAAATCATAATATCATCTCCATACTTCTCCTCCAGACGCTTCTTCACTGTTTTTATGTGAGGACGGAAATCTTCAGGAATGAGATCCATAAGCTGTCCAAGAGAAAATTGGCATTCCTCCCCGTTTTCCTCGAGATAATTGTACATAATTTCCATTACTTGGTCAGTGTCGATCGTGGTTCTTCCTCTCTTCTCAAGAGTCTTAGGTAATTTGTAGAAATTTTCTATGCACTTTCGGTGCTATTCTGCATTTACCGCAACCACATCTGTGTTCATACCCTCCAAAATGCCAACACGATCTCTTACTTTATTCCCCCACTCATCACCTTGCGTACGATAGAATCGTATTTGCCATCTCAGGTAGAGTCACTTTGACCATAGCATTGCGCCTTTCGATTGGCAATTTATTCTGCCTTTGTCTGTACTCTTCAGTAACCGACTCTTCGCAAAAGAAACACTTGTTGTTGAAATCAAATAATAATGCAGACTTACTTGAGCGAGTCGGCTTGAGCTGAGGTGTAGGAGTTTGACTTTCACGACGCAAATGTGCCAATATCATTTTCTCGTGGATGTATTTTTTTGGCAACCAAGGTGAATAGCAATTTCTTCCACTCTTCCCAGCAAACGCTGGTGTTCCTGCTCTTTGCGTTTAACAGCAGAAGCAAGAAGCGTAGCAACTCCTCTCTTCTTCACCACAAACACATCCTCACCTTCTAAAGGTTTTTCCCAAATAAGACACCGCCCTGTCTCTGGATTTGATGTTGAAGCAAATGCCATATCAGATTATTAGTTGTCGCTCTACACTCAATAACAGCTCAAAGAAAAATACACACTCGAAAATCACTGGATTTACTTACACAGTTGAGTTAGTTCTTCGTGCTGTTAACTAAAATAGAATACAGTTTATGATAATTTAATTGTTTAAGATAAATTCAGTTCGATGGTAATCACTCATCAATATCGACATGTAAGAACACGGGGAGAGGGGTCAGCTATGTGGCACTGACCCCCCTGTGTTCTTGCATGTCGATATTGATGAGTTATTACCATAATTACCATAGAACTGATGGTAATTGGTAGTTAGTTGGCTAAAAACGAAGGTTTTGGCAAATTTTTGCAATTTTGAGAAAATCTCTCCAACTTTGATCGGCTGTATCTCGGTTTTTATTAGGTTTAGGAAAAAAGTTAATAGATACATAATTGTAGCAAATTTACTGCTCTACAACTTTGAAAATAAATGTTTTGGTCGAAAACCGATTAGTTTAGAAGTTATGAGCAAAAAATCTAAAAAAGTCCGAAAATTTTGAGGTTTTTCGGCCCTCCCAAAGTTAGCACAGGGTCCTCGAGTAAGCAAACTTGACAGAGTCATTCCACAGCATCCCCGAATAACCTGTAAAAGTTTCATTAAGTTCGGATTTTTTTCCAGGTACAATGTACATATCTACTGGACTAAACTTGCAACAATGCCGCACTCTCAAAAACTACTATCCACGAACCGAACAAGAAGAAGAAATTCAAGCTTTAATATTTAATAATATCTTCATTTACTTCGGACACAATAGGACAACCGAAAAATACATATCGCAAAATTTATTATTCATATAGACAAACCAAAGCAAATGAGTAAACATAGTACTGACCATCAACCGATAACACCGGGAGTAGTTTTTGAAAGCAATTCTTGATATTATATAATAATATATAACACTTTTTCCTCGAAACACATTAATGTAGTGGATATATTTTCAATGAAAAAATACTTTTCAGTTCATTCAGTCGACACGTAGATATACTCACCTGCGAGACTCTCGTACGAGACGCCAAATCTCATACAAGAGACTTGAGACGAGACCAATGAAAGTCTTGTCTCGTCTTATCCGATTATCGTCTCGAGTCTTGTCTCGAATGCGAGACGATACCATGCGAGACGATACCATGCGAGACTCTCGACAACGAGACTGTCGATAACGAGACTATCGTACGCCACATTATTTGGTAGTTTCAACTCTTTTCCTTAATCGCTATTTTAATGAGGATATTTCATGTTTTTTGGTGATTTTTGAGATTCTGCTCACACTCCATAGTTTCTCCAATTTGAGAAAGAGAGCTGAAAATTTGTGAGTTGATGTGAAGTATCTTCTTATTCAAGGAATCGACTCTTTTTGTCTTTGATAGTTATTTAAGTTTTGCTCATCTTCACTGTCCTTCCGTATTGACTTAGGGCTATTTTAATGAGGATATTTCATGTTTTTTGGTGATTTTTGAGATTCTGCTCACACTCCATAGTTTCTCCAATTTGAGAAAGAGAGCTGAAAATTTGTGAGTTGATGTGAAGTATCTTCTTATTCAAGGAATCGACTCTTTTTGTCTTTGATAGTTATTTAAGTTTTGCTCATCTTCACTGTCCTTCCGTATTGACTTAGGGCTTTAGGAATTTGTATTGAAAAAAGAACAGAAGTGAGAGGAAAATAATACCTTCGCGAAGGAGCCCATGCTTTTTTTAAGGAGGTAAGTAAAATGAATTACTTCGGGTATTTAAAAGAAACAACTTTAAAACAATGACAACGGTATCATTAGCATTTGACCTCATTAACTGTAAAATTTGGCAATTCAGTGTTTCATAAATCCTTTTCTTGTTCTCTACAAAAATACAGTCTGCAAGAACTGCAGTATCACCATCAGAAAAAAAAACAATTCACCGTTTGAATCGGAATTCAAAATCCTCGATATCTACAACTCAAACCTCCCAAAGATTACTCTATTTATACTTGAGCTGTGATAAGCCAGAACTCACTTGCAAAGTGTTTAAAAGCTCGTTACATAACCATATTCTCCTTGTTCATATCCTTTTATTTTGTTCATCAGTTTGTTGAATTTTTATCAGGTTATTATTGTTATTACTTCCAAATAATTTTTCATGATATATTAATTTTTCGTCCCAAATGTCTTAGCAACATATTAAATTCAATTTAGTTACTTGTTTTCACATTACCTTTTTTGTATTTATAGTTATAAAAGTAATAGCTAACAGGATTTCTATTTTAGAAAAGTTTGAAATTGAGATGATTGCTGTTATTAAATGTTTTCTTGAGACATATTTCAGTAGATACTGAGCAAATTAATCTTTGTAATAGATGACATCTAACCTTATCTAAATAATAGTTTAAAAATCTCAATGTAATATACCATTTGTAATGTTACACAAGCGAATGGGATATTAAATTATGTATTGTCATTAAGTATTTGTTATTTATTCTTTAATTTTCATTCAAAAGTCACTCATTGGAACCATTCTATACAAAAAAGCAAAGTTTATTTTTCTTTCTTCACGAGAACGTTCTGTTTATGCAGGCGATAACCGTCGACAATGAGAATGCTAATTCACATTATTATTACATTTGTTTGAATTATTGACGCCAAGTCAAATCTTCGTTTGTATACAAAAATGTTCGTGTTTTTGAGGTGATACTACTTTCTTCTACGTAATCAAAATGATGGATAAGAAGCAAATACTTCGACGATTGATGGTAATTTATGTGATAGACGCACTAAGATGAAAGACAATTTAAATTTTCTACTCAAACATTTTTGGATCAACGTAAACAAAAAATGGGCCATAGTATAAACTGTATGACAGTCTTAAGTAGTTGAATCTTAAACATTGAACATTAGACAATAACCACTTGTATACGTATCATACGGTCACCTTCATTTTGATGTAAATTTGAAATATCGAAGCATAGTATATTTATTTATAGGGGAATAAGTTAATAACAATATTCTCTCAGAGTTTGTTCTGCGATCAAGTGTTATAGGTACATAAGTTGTATATTTTCATTCAGAAATAGATGAAAGACATGAAAAAATTATTACTGAGTACTTTCAATACGAGGATGATGAGTAAATATATTTCTCTGATATTCTTAAATGGTTCGTACTATATATATATATATATATATATATATATATATATATATATATATATATATATATAATGTATATATATATATATATATATATATATATATATATATATACAGGGTGATTTTTATAACTGGCCTATTAAACGAATTTGAATACCTTGAAAGTTAGAGATTTGAAATTTGGCGCACGGCCATAGTCTTTAGTGAATTATCTTTCTGAAATAAAGTCATTTCAATGGTATTTCTGGTTATACCGGAAGTCACTATCAACTTTTTTATTTCAAATGGAACTATTTATTTTCATTATAACCGTTGGACTCCCTGCATGATGTGTTACATATATCACCCAGGTTCTGTTAACTTAGTTGCTATGGTTACGCAGATATAATAAATTTTATGAAAAACTGGCGGCTTGTAACGCTTCACTAGAAAAATCATATCTTTTGAACGGCTCATGACAAAAAAACAAAAAGACACAAAATAATTCAATAAAATCAGTCGTAAACCGTATGAAAATAATCATCACAATTATTCCTAGTAAATTAATTGAATATGTGTAACATTAGGAAAAAGTGTAATTCAGAAATTATTTTATGTGATTTAAACTCACCCGTCTTCCTGCTTCGTTATTATGCAGATTCATGAGGCCCATGGCAGTGTTTGGGTCCTCACGCACATCTAGAAATTCCCTACTAAATCTTTCACCATATTTGATATCCTCGGAGCAACCTCCCCATTTCCACTTATGTGACTTTTTCTGCCTGATCCTGTTATCACAAGAGCATTGCGGTAGTTCACCTTTCGAACAGGCTCTGGTAACAGTAAATGCAACGCTGGCGGCTGATATAGCTGATAAATATGCAGCTTCTCGGCTTTCTGAGATAAAAAACAGACATTTGTTTGAAAGTTGAATATCCTCAATGAATGTTTCATAAATTTATTTATCAATTAAGTTAAACAAGGTGAAAACTTCTTCCATGCTAGTAGATCGTGAAAGAACTGATATTCCATAGTCTTTACCGAGTCTATTCGACCTCTAAACAATCGTCGCCGCAACAATAACACTGAGGACGTCTCTCGCAGTCAGAGACGAAACATTTGCTAGAAGGGGAGCTATAGTAGCCTACTAGCCTGGAAGATCTCACCTTGTTCAACTTTGGACACCGATCGTAAAAGCCTACACAATTTCATCAATCAATTACGCATTATATAAGGTGAATTATATTAGGAAGGATATATTTATTTTAGGAATTTACATTTGCAACCAATATTGTTTGTAAGCTTAAAACTTTCGTTTGATATAAATATCCATTATAAAATTAATTCATTAATGAACATTATTAGATATCTGGAATACGGTTGAATGAAACCGAACTAGAAGCTGCTGATTTTAAAATTATGAAATTTATTTACAGTCCAGAAGGATATTTTAACAAAATAGATTATATATATAACTTATAACGTATAAGCTTGTAAATTTGAAATTAAGAAGTTGAGCTTTTATGTCATGAAGTGTATGTGAAGTTTTCAACATCTAGTTGATAAAGGAAAGTAGTTATATAGTTACATCTAAATATCTGAAGTTATGTTTCTGATTGTCAACAACATGTGAATAGTTTTATAGTATTAGTTAGTAAAAAATAAGCAGTGCCAGTTCATCAGCTGACGGTGGATTTATCTGAGAAAGAAAAAATTATGTTACCTATATGTCATATTTGTGTGCTATATGCATAAGTCGATTATCGTATTTGATTTTGAAAAATTCTAAAGTGAGATTTTCTATATTATATCTTGTAGTTAACGAGAGTTTAGATGAGTCCAAAATGTTATTTGTGTTCTTAAAGCTTACCGAATAACCCAACGACAATGATGGGTATAGATTAGCCATCTGTCAAACGGTAGCCCTTTTTGATATTTTATTTACCGAGAATAATAATATATAGACTATATAAATGTCAAAAGTGAAGTACAGGAACGGATTTTTAATTCGTTTTATACCTCCTGCACAGGAGGATAGGTTTATATTCCTATTGCATATTCGCTCTGCCAGCAGCTTCCAGCAGATCAAATGAACTGAAATTTGGTATCTGAGGTTATTTTTGATGTTGAACAAAACTCAGAAGTTGGGTAAATTCAGTCAAAATTTTGGCATTTCCAAACTTTTGAGAATTGATTAGCGGGAAGGTGCACGAGCGGAAACTAGTGGCAAACGATGTTTAATATGATTATGAACAAAGTATCTGAAATTTCCCATATAGAGCTTTTTTCCAGCAAATGGAGTAACAAAAAACGGTTTTAGTAGGATTTTCGAACAATCACATCTCCAAATTTTGTTGAGTATCGTGCATTGCCATTCGCCATTTGGGTCTGGGACTAAAAGGTTTATGTATATATATATATATATATATATATATATATATATATATATATATATATATATATATATATATATATATCACGGTGTTAGAAGTTGAACTCCTCCGAAATGGCTCGACCGATTCTCATGAAATTTTGTGTGAATATCGGGTAAGAAGAAGAGAATCGGCCAACATTTATTCTTCATCCCCCTGAAAGTTGAGTTAATTTTAATTTTTTGTTCTTCAGACAAAATTTTCTGTTCTATGTTTTTATGATACAGCATTCAAAAATACATACAACCCTAAATTTTCACCCCTCTACGATCAACCCCTATTTTCATTTGTTGATTATAAACTTAAATTTTTTTGGCAAGACTTTTATTTTTATGTTGTCATGACTTAGAATAAAAATTCCATGGCGATTTTCATTTTTTTAAATTTTATCCACAGATCCACAATAGGGTTGCAGAATGGCAATCGAAAATAACAAGAGTCGATCTGAGAATAGGTCGTAATATATTTTTCATACCCCTAAGTGATTAGGGTGGTCCACCCCAAACATTTTTATAAATGTTTTGCACAAAATTTTTTATTATTATTTTTGTATGATATTGCATTAAAAATACACAAAACTCTAAATTTTCACCCTTCTATAAACAACCCATATTTTATAATAGCCGTTTTAATAATTTAAACAACGTTTTCCGGGTCAGATAGATTGATAGATAGATATAATGATAGATAGATTGAGGAGCTATATATAGAGATACATCGGCAGATAGATGAATAGATAGATAGATAATAATAATTTATATGGCAGAACAACGTTTGCTAATTAATACAATTTGAGTGTCTAGCATATATATATATATATATATATATATATATATATATATATATATATATATATATATATATATATATATATATATATATATATATATATATATACCTTCCACATTCAACAGATATTTGCGAATTCTTTTGTTGGTGGAGATGAATTATTCAGTGCACCATCATATTTCAAAGTCATATTATTATGTATTTTATGATGCTTTTCAGCAATATAACTTTGTCATAACTCATATAACTCATTTCATATAATTTTGTAGATTTTCTTCATATTGTAGATATTTTTAATTCATGCAATAAAGTACTATTATTATTACATAGTCATAATACTCTTATGTTTCATAGCCGAAGTCCTACAGGCAGTCAAAACGTTAAAAAATTAGATTCAAGGCTGAGCCTGATGACTAAACAATTCTTCTTTCTGTTAATTTAAAAACAACATTCCAGTTATTGTCAACCGCAGAAAAATATATGCATGATTATCATGGATAACTTACTTATTGAGGTTACAGCTCCAAACGTTGAGTTTTTTTCTGGAAACGAGGAACAGTTCCAACGACTGTTCCTAAACTGATATTGACATTCTTCTATTGCTAATTTGGCACCGCCACCCAGGACCTGCAATATCATATGATTCAATTTCACTTTTCAATGTGATATAATTTGAAAAACTACCTATGTTCCATTAAATTTCTTGAGGCTGTGGACATCCTAAGTTACTATTTACGTGCTTTTTAGCGGACCTGAATGCTGATATCAGTATTAAGAGCACGTAATTTGTAGCTTACGACAGCCACAACCGCAAGAAATTTAATGAAATTCAATTGATAAATTAAAGTAGTTTTATAGTTTTTTTTTAGATTATTCAAAAATTCATAAATTCCTCCTTACGTCAAATAACTAAGAACTAATTTGTAGATTACGTGAATAAGGGTTTCTGTGGTTTTCCTTACTATCTACATTTAGCATATCTGACTTCTAATATTGGATTTAATAACACGTATATAGTAACTGAAGAACTTGAAAACAATTTAATGAATCACAGTTGTTTTGACTTTCAAATTATTTTTAAAAAATTGATAAACACAAAATTAATTTCAATGTTTCAAAAGTTTTGGGAAAGTCAAGTATATTTGTATATATATAATTATATATATATATATATATATATATATATATATATATATATATATATATATATATATATCTATATATATATATATATATATATATATATATATATATATATATATATTATATATATATATATATATATATATATATATATATATATATATATATATATATATATATATATATATATATATATATATATATATATATAATTATGCAAAGTTTGAAACACTTTTCTTCTTGTAAACGCTTTTAGTTTGTTAGTACAAACTACAAGTTCAATCAGTATTAACAGCATGTCTAGATATTATGATTCATGTAGCTAACTCCCTTGAGGGGTATCCGAGACATGGTGATCTCTTGTGCAGTTAATGAAGTTATTGGAATTTGATTCAATTTACTATTATCATATTTTCACAAATTCCATTGAAATTTTCACGAGCAGTGATTCCATGCGCCCTCTTGTGGATATTTGCATAAAATATGTATCACTTAGCGCCATTATCTGCCAGACTAGAGTTGTCAACTGTTAAAGATCTTTCCGCACACGGCGGATAAGTCCTTACATATATCTCTTGTTTGTTGTCGTTTAATGCATTGCTATTAGACATGTTGAAGATGCTTGTAGATATCCACACGGGACGAAACTTCTTTCTGTTGTTATTCGTCGTTATGAAAGCTGTATCTCCGATATTATATAGATCTCATATAGCTAACTCATTTTGAGAGACATACTTACGGGTAAAATTCTGTCGTTAAGTAAGCAAAGCTCTTTTTGGCGATCCACCAGGTACTCAAGTTTATTGCAGCGATCTTTATGACTTGAAGAAGAGAATTCCACTGAATTTATCATCGAATTTGTTAGCCCCAGATGCCTGAAACAGAGAGATAATCGTTAAATATACTAGCGATGTTTGGTAAATAATAAACAAGATCATGATTTCAGTGTTAGAAATGTCCAAAAGAAATAAAAAATATTTGAGTTCAGTTTTTGTAGAGAAGTTCATAGAAATTATTTCGTTATGACAAAACAATTATTAGCAGGTTTTCACTTGAACGTGCTTATTAAAATGGGTGCGATTAGCAAAGTTCGAGCTAGGACCAAGATAGTTTTTCGTTTCATGACTTTTTACGATGCTTGGCACGAAAAACTCAATTTCATATATCTATATATATATATATATATATATATATATATATATATATATAAATATATATAAAAAAATATAAATATATATAAATATATATATATATATATATATATATGAATATATATATATATATATATATATATATATATATATATATATATATATGTTCGTATGTATGCATGTGCTTATGTAGTTTAGCGTTCTTTACATGATAACGGGCGCAATTTTGAAGCAATAGGGTTCAAAGTTTGTAAATAGGTAGTTTCGTATGATATCTTAGATGGGATTGTTTGTGGTTCGAATTGGTTGGGGGGTTGCCCCCTGAGGGGAAAATAAATCTTGTTTACACAATAAAGGTCGCAATTTTGAAGTAATAGGGTTGAAAGTTCGAATATAGGTAGTTTCGCATGATATCTTGGATGGAATTGTTTTTGGTTCGAATTTGTTAGGGGGTTGACCCCCCTGGGGGGAAAATAAATTTTTTTACACGTCACGGTAAATGTCGCAGTTTCAAAGCAATAGAGTTGAAAGTTTGAATATAGGTAGTTGCGCATAATATCTTGGATGGGATTGTTTTTCGTTCGAATTGGTTAGGGGGTTGACCCCCCAGGGGGAAAATAAATCTTGTTTACTCGATAAAAAGAGCAATTTTGTAGCAATAGGGTTGAAAGTTTGTAAGAACGTATAGTTTCGTATGATACCTTGGATGTGGTACGAATTGGTTGTGGGGTTGATCCCCCGGGGAGGAAATAAATATTGTTTACACATTAGAGGGCGCATTTTTTTTATTTGGAAAAAAATCATAATTTAATGAATATATTTTTTAAACTGGATATGTTATGAAAACCTACTCTTCTAATGCAGCTCGCTGCGATAGAGTTTTTTTCCATAAGGAGAGAACTTTATCTTACGTAGATTCGATCAATGGTACCTATAACAATATGATCATCGAATAACATTAAAGCTTAGATAGTTGAAGGTTTTTTATAGTTTTTAATCGTTCATTTTCGACTGTTTATAATAGAGCAGTCCATTTAGCTGTGTGTGTTTTATATAATAAAACAGAAGGTACATGTGTTCGTATTATATATTTTTGTATTAATTTGTAAGACTCTTCATCATTTTAAAGCATAAAAATTCTAATTTATAATAAAAAATAGTCTATGATCTATGATCTAATTCATAAAATTTTTTCCTTGCATTCTGCCGACAAATGAAAAGAAGATTATAGTGTAATTATCAAAATTAAATCATTTAAATCAAATAGTTTTTTCCTCAGTTTCATGACTGCTCACTTAATGCTTGATAGAACATTTTTCAAATTATTAATCAAACCAAGTAAAATACTTGGCTTGATTCTACTAAAACTAGTTTATTTACTCTACATATACTTCGGGCTTTTAATCCATTCTCAATAACTGATGACAAATTGAAGTAGTTTGTCATCAGCTCTTGATAATGGGTAAATAGCCAAAGTGTTTCACTTCATTTGATTAATTATTTTTATTTGTTCATGAGGGATAATAACATAATAATAATTACCACTACATGGAGAAATATTCAACGATATTGCCAAGAAGTCATAAAATAAGTGATCTTACATAACTGAAAGGATATTATATGGTTATAGTAATATTAATAAACTAAATGACATAGTTATGATTAATTTTTTTCTGAATATTATAGAATTAGTTACTTATTATTTTTAGGCAGCCGCTATATAACTTTCTGTCGTTGAATCTTGATCATAGCTATCAACCATCATATTTTAAAGAAATAAATCTAAGTGGTAGAATATGTGAATATAGGGATATATAAAATATCCCTTATAGTCCTAATTTTCAAGAAGCTCATATTTTGATACCTACTCTAGATTCAAAAATATTCGAAATATTACATATTGATTTTTAACCTTATATGAGCAGAAGCCACGCTCCTCGAATGTAAACAGGAATTCAATTGATCACTAGGACCAAAAAAGTCTTTGAAAGGGCTCAAATGGCTGAAATTGAAAATTTTATTTACGAAGGAAGAAATCAACTAATACCTCCTCGCACCTCTTCTCTTTTTAAATTTTATACTACTTTATTAACCAAAGCTGCTCGTGCTTTAGATATAACACTACACTATTCTACAAAAGCCCGAGTAGTTTTGTTTTATAGACCGGGCGCTGGGAAACATTCCGTTTGCAAAAACCGATGACCTCATTCTGATTGATGATTTGAGTAAAGAAAGACTTAATAAATGATATTGTGGAGGTTGCCGGACGGAATTATGGTCCAGTTTTTTTTTTCGGCCCTATAATAGGAGTTTTCGATTCCATCGCTGTAGCTGTGGAAAAAAAAGTTGTATAGAATGGAAAAAACAATTGACCGTTATTTCTCAAATGGAATATCTCTGTAAGACCCTCACCTATTTGGAAGTGAAGGTTGTCTGACAAGCCAGCTGTCAGTTTTATTGTAAACGCCCTCCACAGCGACTCATACCTGTTGAATTTTGGAGCGGGCTGCGCTGTTCCAAACCGTTAATGACGCTTCAGTTATAGCTAAACGTCATTCTCGTGCGCACTGATTATCATCACATGTACATTTTCCAATTTTTATAATAGTAGTACTCAGAATTATGTGATTTATTTGGTTTTTAAAGTGAAGAAATGTCGCTACAATTAATAAATTTGAAAAGAAGAAAATCCAACGCAAAATCACCTTTACTTTGTGATTTACCGGGTAAACTGGTAAACGAACAGAAAAACTGTCATTTGAAACGATTCAAAATGCAGCACATCAACGCAAAGACCAAATTACGGACAAGTTTGAGAAGTTGTTTGATCCGACTGCTGATGAACAACACTTCTCGTGGCATAAAAGCTGCATGGCCAGCTACAGCTATATCAGCGGAGAAAAAATTCGTCGTCGTGAAATATCACTGCATAGAGCGCTGGAAAAAAGTGCATCAGGCGTGACTAGCCACTCAACTGAAAGGACCCGCAAGTCAAAGAGAAGAAGCAGCGAATCGTCGAGTAACTCATGCTGTTCCAATTATGGTCATACGACGAAAACCAAAATTACAAAACTTTATCTTTCAACTGAAATCGTCGAAGAAGGCTGCAGACCACACATATTCGTGAAAAAATTCCTTAGAACCAATACATGAGCCTCTGAACTTTCCAGTTTTGTTTTTCGGCCTTATAATAGGAGGTTTCGATTCCATCGCTCTAGCTGTGAAAAAAAACATTGTTTTTTCTTTGTTTGTTATTGTCTATTAAAAGGTTGTTTGAGTAAGGTTTTAAATAAAAAACGGCATGATCATAATACAATACAAATTTAACCTTAAAAAAAAAGTGGTTTACGTATTGATAAGTAGGTACTGAAAAATAACATTTTCCAATATGCAGGTAAGTTTTGACAATTATTGCCGATGCATTTGCAAAGGTAGATACAATTAATTTGCAAGGCCTGATTAAAGAATTTGGCAATGGCGGTTTTGAAATTTGCACCGGGTACAGCTTTTCATCTCGTCTTTCATAACCAAATTGGAGAATGTTCAGTGGCTCATGTATTGGTTCTAAGGAATTTTTTCAAGAATATGTTTGGGCTGCAGCCTTCAAGCAATGTAAGATTTTGTTAATGAAACGTAATTCCTGTAACACGATTTGTGATATTGGAAGTTTTTGCCTAACAAATCTTCCAGTGTTTCGTAGATACAAAATTTTGTGAACACTTCATCGTGTGTCGACGCGAAGGATTGAAAATTAGCGTAGTTGCTGAAATTTCAGTTGAAGGATAAAGTTTTGTAATTTTGTTTTTCGTCGTATGGCCACAAATCGAACAGCATGAGTTACTCGACGATTCGCCACGCCTGATGCACTATTTTTTCCAGCGCTCTATGCAGTGATATTTCACGACGACGAATTTTTTCTTCGCTGATATAGCTGGCTATGCAACTTCTATGCCACGAGAAGTGTTGTTCATCAGCAGTCGGAGCAAACAACTTCTCAAACTTGGCTGCAATTTTGTCTTTGCGTTGATGTGCTGCATTTTGAATTGTTTCAAATGACAGTTTTTCTGTTCGTTTACCAGTTTACCCGGTAAATCACAAAATAAAGATGATTTTGCGATGGATTTTCTTCTTTTCAAATTTATTAATTGTAGCGACATTTCTTCACTTTAAAAACCAAATAAATCACATAATTCTGAGTACTACTATTATAAAAATTGGAAAATGTACTTGTGATGATAATCAGTGCGCACGAAAATGACGTTTAGCTATAACTGAAGCGTCATAAACGGTTGAGAACAGCCCAGCCCGCTCCAAAATTCAACAGGTATGAGTCGCTGTGGAGGGCGTTTACAATAAAACTGACAGCTGGCTTGTCAGGCAACCTTCACTTCCAGATATGTGAGGGTCTTACAGGGATATTCCAGTCGAAAAAAAACGGTCAATTGTTTTTCGCATTCTACACCACTTTTTTTCCACAGCTACAGCGATGGAATCGAAAACTCCTTTTATAGGGCCGAAAAAAAAAACTGGACCATAATTCCGTCCGGCAACCTCCACAATATCATTTATTAAGTCTTTCTTTACTCAAATCATCAATCAGAATGAGGTCATCGGTTTTTGAAAACGGAATGTTTCTCAGCGCCTGCACTATTATAGTAGGTATAGTAGGAAGAGAAGACAAGACGTCAGAGGAGATTTTGGTTGACTACTTCTTTTCGAAATAAAAATTTTCATTAGCGCCTTTTGAACTTTTTCAAACAAGTTTTTGCTCATAGTGACTGATTAAACTTACTAATAAAACATTGAATAAAATATGCTCAAAACTACTACTTACTTCACCCAAAATAAGAAAACCGATTCGATTTCTTGGTTTATTATAATGTTAAAATTATTATAAGTAGGTATTTACTTTACATGTGCTCGATGTGTCCATAATTATAGCCAGCGTCCTTTTCGTGACTTCTGATTGGTAGGCCTGCTCGAAGCGCGGAAATTATAGAATACTCTATTGCACAGACGTCACAAAAATATATTTAGATAATTTTTATATAATTGCATACACAATAGCAAAAGCAGTGCTAGTGCTTAATAAATTTTATGTATGCTTAAATACGTAGATACGAAGACTTTTATTCAATTCTATTATAATTTTCATAGGCTGGGGGGGGGGGATTGATCCCCTTGATCCCCCCTATCTACGCCACTGATAAGTAGGTAAGTATAGTCACTAATGTAATGGTTCTTCATTATGTCTTATGTTGGTATAATAAGAATAACTTTTATATGTAGAAATATAATTAAGTTCTTTCTGGATTAATCACCAATTTTTGTTTTAATCTGACAATAATACTTACCAATTTTCCTTTTTTCACCTATAAAATAACAGCACATGGTTAGGTATACCTACTTATCCAATGGAGAAAATGCATAAAGTAGGTAGAGAGGTACCTAGTTCCAAAATATCGCTATAAGGAGAAATTCAGTATGGCTATTTAATAGGTGCCCACCTACATAATCAAACAAAAAATAGTTAATTAAGTAAAGTTAATTAAGTAAGTGAAGTGATTCCGTAGACACCAGCCTCTCATTAAATAAATTAAAGTGAATTTTATTATTAGAAAAACCAAAAGCCAAATAACGGCTTCATCAGTTGAAAATCATCAATCAGTACAATCACACAAAATTTTAATTACGGGTAATATTTCTGAAATCAAATCATGAAAAATACCTATACAAGTTTACCATGGTCAATTAAATATGTCCACTACATAAAGTGAACAAGGAGAATTCTCAATAATTTAATAATAATCATATGGAAAATTGTTTGATAATTTTTTAAATGATTGAAGAATTTTCCTTGTTCGCTTTATGTAGATAATATTTAACACTGTTACAATTTTATTTGAATGGTAACATCATAAGCAATATGATTGAAATGTCTATCCTTTGTTAGGTAAATCCAAGTCTAGTAAATTTTCTTAATTGTAATCACTCGCATATTGATAGAAATCGAGTTCTATAAATCAAGATTTTAAATGATGTGAAATTATTGCTAATTGTATAAAGGTATTTAACACTTGTATAATAATTAATTTTCAAATAATGCCATCCATTCCAGTTATCTTCTAGAAACCATATGAAGTAACGCATAATATTCACCGTTTTCATCAGCCCGGGTAGCTCAGTCGGTAGAGCATTGGACTTTTAATCCAAGGGTCCAGGGTTCAAGTCCCTGCTCGGGCGGCAGAATTTTTACAATCGAGTTCTGTTTGCGTTTGCTGGATTTTTACTTATTTTTCGTTTATCAGCAATAACAGCCAATTGAGAGTTATAAAATTTACTGAAAATATGTTAACTTCACTTAACAGAATTCGTGACAGGTTATTAAGAGTTTAAAAGAAACTTCATTGAAAGATGTTTACTTTTCGTTACAATATTTTGTACCTGACAATTTGAAATAACTGGAATTCATATGTTGAATTTCAAAATTTTTTATTTTTCAATATCGGCCTATTTCTTGAATAGTTTTTCATCTGTTCTGCTATTCTAGCTCTGAAGTTTTAGAAGATTCAAGTTTTCTAGGGATCATATACCTATATACATCAATTAATACATTTTACTTTATACAATTCTCAACAAGTTCTGTATTTTTGATGTTTGGCTTTCTTCAAAAGCAATATCGAATTAATAATATCAGAAACTATGAATATTTCTTCTACTGGGAAAACGAAAATAAGTTAAGGTACATAATTGTATTAAGACTTCGGATTGGATTTTTTTTTGGTTGCATACATGTAGAATAGAGTAGCAACCCCTACTTAAATGTAAAGGTGGTCAAGGCCTTTTGTATTTGAAGGTATTTCACCATATTAATGATAACTATTAAGGATAACCTATAATAAGGTTCATCATGTTTGTAAAGAGGTTTGAAATACCTACAAAAAGTGTGCAACCCACACCGCAAAAATAATAGACTATTGCAGTATATCGAAAGTCAACAGTTAGGTGCGGGAGTAGTTTTTTTATCCGTTTTAGACCTCCTGGAAAACGAAACGGATAATATTTATGTAATTTTTCAGGTAAGTGCAGTGGCGCAAAATGCACCTGATGTACAATTTTTTGTTGATAATATACTTAATAATAATGAACCGGAAATACCCTCAACTTTTTAAATTTATATGGGACCTCCTGTATATCTTTGCAGATGTTGAAAGAGCTTGGGATTTCGAATTCGTACAACATACTGGGTTTAGTGTAAAAAATCTGTATACACGACGAATTTTCGCTTGTTTCAACTTCTTTTGAGTTTTTTACATTACCGTAAAAAGCGTTCTGATAAACAAATTGATGTTGTGTGTATGCATATGTAGTAAGTAATAAACATCAGATGCATTTTGCGCCATTGTATTTACCTGCAATATATATATATATATATATATATATATATATATATATATATATATATATATATATATATATAATATATATATATATATATATATAATATATATATATATATATATATATATATATATATATATATATATATATATATATATAATATATATATATATATATATATATATATATATATATATATATATATATATATATATATATATATATATATATATATATATATATATATATATTATATATATAAAAAAATATATATATATATATATATATATAAATATATATATATATATAATATATATATATATATTATATAATAGTATATATATATATATATATTATATATATATATATTATATATATATATATATATATATATATATATATATATATATATATATATATATATATACATATTGTTTTTTTTTCGAATTTTTTGCCATAGAGATGGCATCTCTAGTGCATCCCATCAAACTAAATGAGCTTTTTTTTTTTTGGAATCAGAGATTGTATCCGATGCTGAACGAAACAATCAAAATTTGGTTATATTATATTTTTCCAACCACCGCCATTTTTACGTAAATATTTCTTGTTAGAAGTTTGAAATTCGGTATGTAGATTGAGCTCGATCGAACAGTTCCAACTCTTTTCCTCAACCGCGATGCACTTCCCGGAGACTTTTCTGTTCGAATCGCATCGCGAACTGCTTCGCTATCAGTTCCTACGCGATGCACTTTTTTATATTTTTGAATAAAATAAATTATTTCCTAATTTTAATTACAATTTGCTACTGAAGCGTGTGGTTCTTAAGTACGATGCACTTCGCGAATATTTTTAGCAGGTTTTCACTTTGAAAATCTGCTTATTAAAATGGGTGCGATTAGCAATCAGATAACGGGCGCAATTTTGAAGCAATAGGGTTGAAAGTTTGTAAATAGGTAGTTTCGCATGATATCTTCGATGGGATTGTTTTTGGTTCGTATTGGTTGAGGGGTTGATCCCCCTGGGAGAAAAATAAATCTTGTATACACGATAACGGTCGCAATTTTGAATTAATAGGGTTGAAAGTTTGTAAATAGGTAGTTTTGCATAATATCTTGGATGGGATTGTTTTTCGTTCGAATTGGTTGAGGGGTTGAACCCTCTGGGGAGGAAATAAATCTTGTTTACACGATAGGAGGCGCAATTTTGTAGCAATAGGGTTGAAAGTTTGTACCTAGATAGTTTTGTATGATATCTTTGATGGGATTAGTTTCGGATCGAATTGGTTGGGGGGTTGACCCCCTGGGGGACGAAATATATTTTGTTGACATGATAAAGGTTGCAATTTTGGATTAATAGGGTTAAAAGTTTATAGGTAGGTATTTTCGAAAGATATCTTGGATGGAGTTGGTTTTGATTCGAATTGGTTGGGTGGTTGACCCCCTGGGGGAAGAAATTAATCTTTTTTACATGATAAAGGGCGTAATTTTGGAGCAACAGGATTGAAAGTTTGTGAGTAGGTTGTTTCGTGTGATATATTGAATGGGATAGGTTTTAATGCGAATTGGTTCGGGGTTCACCCCCCCAGGGAAATAAATCTTGTTTACATGATAGAAGGCGCAATTTTGGTACCATAGGGTTGACCCCCCGGAGGAGGAAATAAATTTTGTTTCCAAGATAAAGGGCGCAATTTTATAGAAATAGGGTTGAAAGTTTGTAAGTACGTAGTTTCGTATGATACCTTGGATGTGATTGGTTTTGGTACGAATTGGTTGGGGGGTTGATCCCCCGGGGAGGAAATAAATATTGTTTATATACACATTAGAGGGCGCATGTTTTTTTTCATTTGGAAAAAAATTCATACTTTATTGAATATATTTTTCAAACTGGATACGTTATGAAAACCTACTCTTCTAATTTAGCTCGCTGAGATAGATATTTTTTTCAATAGAATAAATTTTATTCGTATTTTCATTTCGGTTTTCTATTAAATCTGATTTTTGAAACCATAATTTATACAGTTCGAATCGCATCTCGTCGCAATGCAATTCGCACGAAAAATACGACTTTAGTGAAGTTTCTTTTGTATAAAAAACTTCAATCAAATTGATCAATTCGTTCATTAATATCATTGAAATATTCAATAATATATCATTGAACTTTAATTGAACTTTTTTTGCTGTAGGTAATGACTTCGTTCCAAATTGTCTTTTGAAATATAGGAATGAATGAATAGTCTCCTCGCGAAGAAACCTTCGTCAGTATTTGCATCATTAAAAATTGGACTCGGAGTATTTTACTTGAATTTAATGAGCGTTAAATTTCGGCTTATTATATTATGCAGCTAATTACATGCAACATAAAGAAGCTACTAGATGCATGAAGATCGCTTTCGAATGTTATAACTACGCAAGATAAATCAATTGCGGATTCTTCCCTATGATGTTTGAACATATGTTTTGTTTGTTCTAAAATTGTATCTACCCAGAAATTACTGTATAATATAATTTATGGCATTAAATTAGACTATATGTAACTTACACATCATTGTCCTTCTCTCATTAAAGGATATACGAAATCAAAATATATATGAAAAACGCTTATTTAGAAGAATAAGATCCGAAATACTGTTTCGATAAATTGAAGAGATCGGAGCATCGATGGAAAAATATATAGGCGAGCGGCGTACCCCCAAAATTATGACACCTACCCATAACTTTTTGGTAACCGACAAATTGTGGCACCAAAATGTTCGTTGCAAAAATCTGCACAACTTTCTTCAGTAAAATATTTCGATTGGAGTGGGGGAACATTGTGTTTTTTGAGAAAAACTGTTTTTTTTTTCGAAAGTAATACGCGCGCGGATTACGTTTCAACTCGCTGTCAATTTTTTCCACTTTTATATATTGAAATGACACTTTTACGGTTGGATTATGATATTAAGTACTTCCAAAAAATGTTCAGATTGATAACCAAAGTTAACCTGTTTTGATGTAACGTAACTATATATATATATATATATATATATATATATATATATATATATATATATATATATATATATATTCAACGAATAATCGGGTTTATATCTTCGTCGAATAAAAGAGTCGAGGAAATTTAAAATGATACTTATAATTAATAAGGTTTTGATGAATATAGTTTTAAGAAGTTTTTGGCAAAATTGCAAGAACTTGTGTTGCAAAGAACGAAATCTATAGCACTTCTAGGCGAGCGGCGTACCCCAAAAAAAAGCTCTAGTTAATGAAGAACTCATATTTTTTTGGTAACCGACAAAATTTGGTACCAAAATGTTTGTTGCGAAAATCTGCACAACTTTTCTCAATAAAATTTTTCGATTGTAGTGGGGAAACCTTGTGTTTTTCGAGAAAAACTGTTTTTTTTTCAAAAGTAATACGCGCGCAGATTACGTTTCAACTCGCTGTCAATTTTTTTCACTTTTATATATTGAAAAAAATTGCAAGAACTTGTGTTGCAAAGAACGAAATCTATAGAACTTCGAATATACTGCGCGCGATTGTCGTTTGAACACACACTATTAATTATCCTCTCACTATTAATTATCCTTTCACTATTAATCATCCTCTCACTATTAATTATCCTCTCACTATCTATCGCTATTAATAAATCAAATTTTTATGTAACTATCTTCTTTAAAAAGTGGATTAATGTTTCAAACAAATTTTACAAACCTTCATTATCATAAATTTTTATTATTTTTATACATTTTTTTATATGTTTTGTATAATAAAGTTATAGAAAAGTAATATATACAAAGGTGAAGAAAAATAATATCATTTATTATGGAATATCTGCTAAAATATTTTTGTTCATGCAAGAGCAGAAATAAACCCTGTACAAACATTGTGTGCCCATGCTTTGCAAAAATAATAAAAATTTATGATAATAAAGGTTTGTAAAATTTGTTTTCAAACATTCATCCACTTTTTAAAGAAGATAGTTACATAAAAATTTGATTTATTAATAGCGATAGATAGTGAAAGGATAATTAATAGCGACTGTACGTTCAAACGACAACCGCGCGCAGTATATTCGAAATGCTATAGATTTCGTTCTTTACAATACAAGTTCTTGCAATTTTGCCAAAAATTTCTTGAAACTATAATAATCAAAACATTATTCTGAAAATTTCCTCGACTCTTTTATTCGACGAAGATAAAAATCCGATTATTCGTTAAATATTTATATATAGTTACTTAACATCAGAACAGGTCAACTTTGGTTATCAATCTGTACATTTTTTGAAAGTACTTAATATCACGATCAAACCGTAAAAGTTTCATTTCAATATATAAAAGTGGAAAAATTTGACAGCGAGTTGAGACGTATTCCGCGCGCGTATAACTTTCGAAAAAAAACAGTTTTTCTCGAAAAACACAATGTTCCCCCATTCCAATCGAAAAATTTTATTGAGAAAAGTTGTGCAGATTTTTGCAACGAACATTTTGGTACCAAATTTTGTCGGTTACCAAAAAGTTATGGGTTCTTCGTTAACGAGAGCTCTTTTTTGGGGTACGCCGCTCGCCTAATATAGAATTACAAGAAAGTTAAGTTGAAAAATAAATGTAAATTTGATGGAAAACTATTCGTTTTTGGATAGTAGAAAACTTTTTATAATACTTTCAGACTGTTGCAAATGGATATATGGAAAAATATGTTTCAACTGAACGCTATCTCAAGCACGAACATATATATAAGAGATATTCACAAAAGGATTTTTTTGGTATTTATTGGAGGAAATGGTACTTTTCTGGTTTAGTCTGGGGAGTATGGATAAGGCCGGGAGGAACAATTATTATATAATAAAGAGCACAATAACCTATTACTTAAAAAATCGAAACGTTTATAATTTATTCACGAAGTGGATGAATATAAAAAATATTTAAAATTTGTAGAGATTAGTTGGCTCAAAAATCAAAAATAGTTGATTTCTCTACTTATGTTAATATAGGCATTCTCGATTCTCGAAATTTAACATATTTCTAATGAGGAAAAACGTTGGTTAATGTAGCAAAGAAACCTACAACAGTAAGCAGATCAAAAAATGTATTAGCGAAGCTGACAATCAAACCTACCTAATGCCAAAGGTAATTTTAACGACAAATCACGATTATACGAAAAGATTGAACTTATTTTTTTGTATTATCATATTCGAATAAACCAAGTATTTCAAACAAATTGAAACCTTTGATATTAGGAATTGTTCGAACATAAATATAAATATTCATATAAATATGAATTAGAATGGATCTAGATTTGCTCTACAAATAAATATTATTGAAGAAGCGTGTTTTATTGATTTGATTTTTCACAGGGTTGCCCAAAAAGCAACACGCCCGTTAACTTTTTTTGGACAAGCAGACTTCCTGGACTCCCTAGTGCTCGTCCTGGAGTCTAGTATACTCGTCCAAAAAACAGTATTTTCTGGACGTGTCACTGATATACTATACTCTGAAACATCCTAAAAAACTTCAGTCCAGCAGTCAGGTACTTTTACGTTGACACAATTCCAAAGTTGATGAAATTTTGGCTAGATATGTAGATGGATGTAGCATACGAGTAAAAGGTCAGGGGTGTACATAATATACACTGATAAGTTGAATATCGAAAAATAGGGCCAAACACAAGCATTTTGAAGTGAAATTTTACATTTTGAAAAACTTTGCCAAATTTTAGAGGGCTGTATCTCGGTACCTATTAGGTCGAAAAATATGTTTGACCGGTGAATTTTGCAGCAAATTTAATGTTTTCTAACTTCCTTCTAAAAAATGTTTTCCTTAAGAAGCGTAGCTTTCGAGTTGTAAGAAAAAACACCGTGAAGAATTCGAAAAAATTGAGGTTTCTTGGCCCACTGAAGTTACCACGAAAAAATGTAGTTGAAAAATTCGTATACTACATCATCATACATCACCAAAAAACAGCCCAAAATTTACCTAATTAAGTTTGGAATTGTGTTTAGGTACCCCTCAAAATTTTGAGCTGACTGCTGGACTATTTAGTCAATTAAGGAATTAGCTTTAATGAAATGGAATTAGATAACGAAAGTTACGGTATATACAAACGGAGCAGCCTGACGTTTTAAGTAGGTAATAAATACAAAACCATCTAGAATAATTAAATGATACGTATTATCGCGTTACTATGTTATTATACATTGTTGTTCATTATTGATAAGTGATGAGAGCGAGAGCTGTTAATAAAATGTGTACAACCGACCGTTCATTATTTCCTGGAAAAATAACGTGCTACATCTGACTTCCCTCTTTTTGCTGCTAATTAAACTACACGCCATCTCAATATGGGTACTCCCTAAGAGTTCACTGAGTAACCCATTGAAGAAATGCTCTTGGCGCTTCTTTCAACGTTGATTAGTTGAATAGCATACGGTTGAATGCAAATACATATAATGGCTTCATTGTGTGTATACAATGGACAAACAATGGCCGTGTTTGTGAGCCAATGGGGTATGAATTAACCCTTGAAAATATACTGCCATTGGAGGCCTGAAGCCAATCCCCGGTTCCGCTGGATTAATTAGTTTGCTGTTTCTGCATTTCTGCGTAATTTGAAACCGTGTTCCTTCTCCCAGCTCGATACGGACGTACCTTCCATATAGGGCTTTATTCTCTAGCAGAATATATACAGATTCCCAGGTTTTTTAGAATCTACTTTTTCCATTCGAAAAACAATTATATTTTCTCATAATATTGAAAAATGAAACCATCCTTGAAAAATAAATCGATAAATAATCTGTTTAGATTTTTGCTTGTTGCTATTCAACTAGTAATTATGCAGGTATTTAGGTATATGACGTCCTAGAAGCTTAAAATTTGTATTTTGTTTATTGTATCTACTTTGTAGATAGTTTTGATGTTTTAACATTTCATCCGTTAGGTATATTTGATTTAGGAATTGTAGTTCTTCAAAGACCGCTTTTCTCGGTCCATACCCTACATACCCCATAAAAGCCGTAGAAAACTGAGAAGTTGATATAATTGATCTCTACATCTGTCTTTTTTTTTGAAAAATTTTCGCTATCGCACTTCCTCGCCACTTCATATATATATATATATATATATATATATATATATATATATATATATATATATATATATATATATATATATATATATATATATATATATATATATAGTTAGGATTGTTTGTTTTTGGGTTTGGTAGGTTCTTTTAACTTTTTAAACTGTTTTTAATTTTCACATACTACATTTATTTTAACTTTTCAGTGTTAACTAACATGATCAAAAAACATGTCAATGCCATATTGTGTCTCTAATTGTTTTATTTTAAAACGTAACATAGAATTCTATACCTTCCCAAACTTTGAGCAGTAAAAAAAATTATATCATGAAAAACATACTTGTCGACCATGGTCAATTTCATACATTACATAAAGTCAACAAGGAAAAATCTTTAATAATTAAAAAAATTATCGAACAACTTTCCAAGGGATCCGGTTATACGTATTCCGCAACGTAAAATCTGCATTCAAAATCGAACGTTGCGTTGCGGAATACGTATAACCAGCTCCCTTGGAAAGTTGTTTGATAATTTTTCAAATTATTAAAGAATTTTCCATGTTCACTTTATGTAGAGTAAAAAAAATCTTATAAATACGTTTAGAATTCGAAACAATACATTCAAAGACAGTATCACTAGGAAGCCTAAGTTCGATATCTTATTATTATTATTATCATTATTATATATATATATATATATATATATATATATATATATATATATATTTATACATATCCAATTCCTCACAAATCTTAGGAGGTGGAAACCGATTGAAAAACTACTACTCCCGCCCTACGACCGAGAATACAGCATATTTATTTCAATCAAAGTGCAATAAAGAGCTCATTTGATAGTAGATATTGTCAGTGTTATTAACACGAAGTGATGGGATACGTGAAATTCCTATTTTTTTCTACACTTAATCGCAGCAGCAAGCTGAAGTGTTAAATAAAAAAGATCGCCATCAAAGAGCAATAGTAAGAAACTATAATTAACCACATAAATAGAAACGCAAGAATATCTGTGCCAATAGTTGCATTCGTCTTAAATCGTATAACTTTTTAAAGGAACTTCTTTGGTAAACGTGATATGGATATTGACATTTGCTGAGAAAGGACCTTTTATAGCTACAAGGCACATTATAATTTCAGCAGGAATCTGAATCCATTGAATCACATTCCTATAAATAGTGCCACAGAGAAATATAGGTAGGTATTTAATAGTAAATGCCATTCCAATATATCGTAAATCCCAATTTACAGTAGCACACGAATTTCTAACTAAAGTGAATCATAGTGTTATGATTCAGCAAGTAAACTGGGAATTTTTATTATGAGATACTATATAGATATACTATATAAAAATGCGATTTGCGGCAAACATTTCTCATATCTCATAAAATGACTACAGTAATCTGACAACTTGATTTAAAAATGGGGTTATATATAATTTTTACTATGAATCTCCTGGTTTCTATATTGATGAACATAAAAAGTCAATGTTTCAAAACAAACACACCACTGGCTTCTCCGAACATTGTATCAAATTTAATCATTTCGTAGATTTCAATAAAACCTAATTCTTGCATTCCCGTAATGAACGAAAGCGTCTTGACCTTCTCGAAATTGTCGAAATAAGTTCCGCTAATAAAAGTAAATTACCTCTTGTGAACGAACAAATTGATTCTTAGGTATCACCTTTACTATTGTCTGTTATATAAAATTAGAATGTAATGCTCTCCTGTAGTTAGTCTTGATAATGAGTTCATAACTCGAAACATGTCGACTGCTCGGTGGACTGTCCTTTCCTGTTAAATATAGTACCTAATTATTGTAATAAGTGAAACTTAAGCAAAGTCTCAAAAACTTTTTTGCAGTAGGACTGTGAGAATGTTACTTTCGACATTTGTTACAAAACTAATTTTAGTTGAATATATATATATATATATATATATATGTATATATATATATATATATATATATATTTATATATATATATATATATATTTATATATATATATATATATATATATATATATATATATATATATACATATAATTTCAGTCAATTCTATATTTGATTGAATTGAATATAAACAAACAAATCGGGGAATCTTCTCCAGTGTGAAACAAATTTGGATTTCAACATAAGTGAATTCTCTTACTTTCAGTGTAAACATATTATCGTGTACAATAGTAATCTTGCTCGTTGTCAATACTGGTGTATAGAGAGAACATATAGTTAAAAATGGAAAAAAAAATTAGATTTTGTAAGAAACAAATAATAATAAATTTTTAACGTTAAATTTAATATATTGGGATTCTGATTCCAAATATTTTTATTGAAGCAGTGCACTTTTTTTTGTTATAATTAACAAAATTTAAAACATGATGTTCTTTCAACTAGATACCCCATTTAAATGAGAAAGATAAGTTCATTTATAAGAGAGTCTTGCAAATTTCTATTACGCAAATAGCATACCAGAACTATATCAATCTGCAAATTACTCTCTGCAGGAGCTACCAATATTAACTGGAACGGTTTCATTATTTTTGACAGTGGTTAGCTGGTTTTCATTTCATTTTCAAAATATATTTTTTCTGCTTCACGTAAAACACACAACATATTCTTTAGTAACCAAGTTACTAACTTCTACTTTTTCAGAAACTAACCGTAGTAGTGCCATATACAGTACGAGAAAATGATAATCAAACTGACCAAGGTTATGTACAGAACTTCATCAAATTGTACCTACTAAATCAGTCAGTAAGGAGAGTAGGATAGTAGATATCAGAACCAATAGAAACGATCTCTGCTTTTGAGATGTTGGCGAACAATATTTCGCAAGAAGGCTATGATGACGTATCTGTCTAATATAACAATACGTTGCGATTTCTGTAATGCCCTTTTACATTTTTCTAATATGTGCAGTGTAAAATGATTATGTAACTAAATATTCAACTAGTATTTTTTTAGGTTTTATGTTATACCTTCAGAAGGCATAACACCTTCTACAATTCTGTGTTGGCTACATCGACGAAAATTTATGATAAAATGGAAAATTTCGATAAATTTTCGAAAAAAAAACCAAAATATACCCATTTTATCTTGGGAAGTTTCGGATCAAAATGGAGAATTTTGCTTTGAAAGGCAACAAAAAAAGACAAGAAGTCGTTTGCATAAAATTTGTTTATATAACTTAATCATCGCACACAAAATTCAAACTTGCGCTGAGCGAAAGAGGGCCACGGTGTTGTCGTTTTCTTGCAACGCTTTCTCTAAACAGAAGCGTATCCACCATGAGACCCAAGGTCTCATGGCAGTATGAAACCATCAATGTATTTCATGATAGTTCACAACAAAAATATTTGTCCTGTCAGAATATATCTCCTGAAATAAATATTTTCACACATAGACAGTAGATTTCTTCTGTGATGAATTGTGGGGAAAATGAGCTCATTGTGTAAGTATGAAAAAAATTGCCTTAGATAGGTAAATCGAATCTAACGAGATGACAACACTGCTTCAATGAAGATCGAATCGTCAGAGGACAATTTGTTCTTGTTTCCCGTTCCTATTAGCGTATACCTTCCGAGGAATAGACTACCGTCACCTTTTCATATTTATTTTCAAGTTGTGTAACCCACTTTCTACAATTTATATTTATACTAGATTCGTGTACGACTAATTGGAGTTTTAAGATGGAACATATGTTTTCACGGTTACAGTAATTATTCAAGAGATGCAACCTACCATTAAAGCTAATAAACTGAAACTGGCTGAGACGGATATATTTACAACCCATGGACAACCTTCAGTTATTCAATTTCTTTGATTGATTATTAGCATTTATAATTCAAGATGAATTGGATATTAAAACTCATTTTCATATATTTTTTATTTCTGTTTCTAATGAAAAATATAGTTATATTCCATTTTGTCGTATTTTCTCCGAAAAGAATACACTATTTCACTGTATCAAAAGTCAATAGTGAGGAGCAGTAGTGGTTTTTGAATGTGTGTTTTTAAAGACTTATTGGTGTCTGATTATATCTAATATATATATATATATATATATATATATATATAAATATATATATATATATATATATATATATATATATATATATATATATATATATATATATATATATATATATATATATATATATATATATATATATATATATATATATATATATATATATATATATATATATATATATCAGTGGCGGCTCGTGAGGTGTTCAAGGAGGCTACAAGAGGTGTTAAAGAAATTTTTAGAATTTCAAGGTCAACCGCCTTATAATTTGAAGAAAATCAAAGTAAAACATGCACCCTAAAATATCAATTTCTTTGCGAAAAAAATTGTTTTCACTTTCGAGTGTCTACCTTGAAACCTACAACTCCTATTTACAATATTCACAAAAACTATTCTCAGCCAATTAATCAATTCAACTATTCATCAAATTTTTTTTTCTTTCGCAAAATAGGTACCTACCTACCTAGTTAACGAATTTGTTACCTATTCGAGGAATTAATCAATTGTTGCCCAGTAAGAACCAACGGGGAGGTGAGAGTTTTTTCTTGCCAAAAATAAAATAGGACCCTTCCAAAAATAGATTAAAATAAAACAAACAGAGACATTTTCCCTAGTTGAAAGTAAACACTGCCAACAAAATAATTTATTTTTTACCTGTGATCCGGTTAGCTAAAGATGTCTCTCATAATTTCTGATATTAAAACCGCGAATTTGTAGTTTGTTACACTGCACCAAATTGTTTAATTTGTTTTTAATGTTTTTATTAAAACTTTATCGTGCACTAAAGTTATGGGATAACAAATATTCCACTAAGTCACCATTGAAAATTTTAAAATTAACTTCAGTAACCGAACTCATTTCAAAACCAATACGCGAGCAAAATAAATTAAAACCAACAGTTTTCGTCCACTAGTGAATACAATGAATGCTTTCCAACGAATTCACTCGATTTTACCCGAGAGCCTATAGTTGTGATTGGTCGACATTGTGTGAGAATTATACTGTATCCTTTTTGGACCGAGCAGCTAGCTTCAATCGGTGTTGCTTTTACCCGTGTTTTCTATTTCAATGAAACGAATAAGGTACCTATATATTCATTCGCAGCGTTTCCTTTTCTCTCTGGCATGGCATATGGAATAATGAACGCGTCTATACCTTATTAAGCCCCTGCAGCATTGCCACTGTTGATATAAAATCTTGAAATGAATAAAATGCAGTAAGCAGTAAATGTAAATACCTTCTATCGTAATTAATAAATTATATTATATAATGTAGGTGCATAAAATAATATGATTTTAATTAATATGAATATGCTGAATGCTGACTATTCAATATAATATAGTAGTGATACACGGAATATTATTGAGTAGGCGGCTTAGCCTCCATGGCCGCCTTCGAATAGCCGCCCCTGATATATATATATATATATATATATATATATATATATATATATATATATATATATATATATATATATATATATATATATATATATATATATATATATATATATATATATATATATATATATATATATATATATATATATATATATATATATATATATATATATATATATATATAAATATATACATATTTTTACGTATTATATAAAAGTCACGGAATGAATTATTTTATTGAAAATCATTGATTTACGTTCTGAAGCATTCGAGATCAAGTATTTATGTATCTTATACAGAGAGAGAGAGAGAGAGAGAGAGAGCGCGAGAGAGAGGGACAAGCGAACAGTAGTGATAATACTTAAAAACTTGAGTGAGCTTAGCTTATACAAATATTGAAGAAAATCGATCACAAGAGTAACAAAATTTCATATATTAAAAAACTCAGATCCTCTAACCAACCAATAACGACACATACTATACAGATTATTTATATTTCTGTATAATAACTTTTGTATTGAACAGAAGATAAAGAATTTTATTGCGATCCATTTGGGATAATGAACGCATCATACAGGCAATAAATACCGAAAAGGAACACGTGCTGTTCCACAACGTTTCCAGTAATTTTCGCCTAGAGAGCAAGGAAATTGGAAAACACAATCCGGCACCGTTTTATAACCCCAGATTTCAATATATGATTTGTTGCAGTGTTAGCGCCATTGTCCTGCGTTTGTTACAAACCATACCATAGAGGGTTTTCAGATATCGAATTATTTGCCGTTCATTTTATGGACGTCGTAAAAAGTAACGATTCAGACGATATGTGCCCTTCGCAGTCGCTGCTGCCCGCCAGACTTCAACTATTTATTCCTTAAGGGCATAAAAACATGCTTACCGTTTCGATTTAAACCGACGGTCGGCGGTGGTCACAAATTACTAACGCAGTGAACAAAAGGAATCGATTGGGGTTTTTTCCGCTTTACTGGTGATGTGAGGTCCCTTCTATATCCCGAATAATTTTTCGGAGTCCAGACGGCAGTTCTAGTCGACAGTTAAGAAATTGCATTTTATACAATATGTAACTTATTATATCACTATTATTGTTAAAGCTCTACTAAAACTTGAGGTATATCAACATAACGATTGAAATTTTTTTTATGCACTTACAATATGAATATTTGATTTAAACAGGGCCGAGCCTGGGGTATCTGCCGCCCGGGTGCAAGAATTAAATTTGCCGCCCCCATAAAAATTAAAAAAAAAATAGGTTGTCGGTAAGGACGAGTTCATAATTTATTATTTTGAATAAACAGATAACAAATTTAATGGTGAAATAACAAAGTTTTTATTATCAAATAAACAAAAGAATAAAATAAAATACATCCAAAAAAAGAATCAAAAACAATTATTAAACCTATGTAAGTATTTAAACACTAAAAGCTACTTTTCTCGCCTTTTTAGTAGCAAATTCTTTAATTAAGTCGCCTACATCCAAGTTGTTGGATATATCTTCTTCAATACTTATTATGGCTAAATTTGAAAGTCTGAATTGACTCATATTAGATCTTAAATAGGTCTTGATTAGCTTTAATTTTGAAAATGACCGCTCTCCATGGGCAACAGTAACCGGCATTGTCAAAAATATTCGTAAAGCTACAAATAAATTGGGAAAGATGCCTTTTAAATCATTAACTACTAAATAAGTTAATATCTCTTTAGCTGACATATTATCTGTAGTAACAATATAAATTGACAAAGTATCAATCTCATTGTAAAGATCAACTGCATTTATATCCATATTTTTTGTTGTCAGGTCAGTTAATTCAGTTTCCAAGTTTTTACAATATTGCATTATCTCATTTTTTTTTTTTTTTTTTTTTTTTAAGGGAATGATGGGACACAGGCGACTTTTCGCCTGTGTCCATCATCTACCCTTCTGGGCTCGCAAACATAGTACATAGACCCAGTCTCAAGTAAATCTTCGTCAAATTAATTAAATTGTAATGGGACAAACACAAACACCCAAGGACATGGTGGGAATCGAACCCACCGACTCCGCCAACGAAGACGGCATAGTGTTATCTATACCTCTCCGCCACGGAGCCGCCATATATCTCATTTTTAGTAAACGCATGTAAACTATTTAAAAAACCGAACGTTTTGTTATATTTGTTGAAATCTTGGAACCTTTCGTCTAGTTTTGATATTGCAATGTCGAGAATGTAGAAATAAAAATTAATTTTGAAATTTCGCTCTGGAGATTGGATAGGCTCATCTTTGTGTTCATAATCAAAAAATACTTTTTTTTTCTTGGCCTTACTAATTCAACCGCTAGAAAACATATTTCGCAGTCTATTTCTTCCGCAATTTTTGTGGCTTCGTCAAGAATTTGGGTAAAACTATTTTCAGATCTAAGGTTGGTTAAATATACTTTGATTTCTTTTAACATAACCACAGCTTCCGGCAAAACAATAGTAGATCTTTGCATTATTTTGCTTACAACATTTATTTTTGATAAAATATTGTACCAAATAACTAATGAACATATAAATTTAAAAGACTTTATTTTTTTTATTAGGGACATTGCAGTATTTTTTGTGTCATTGTCTCTAGATTCATCGGAATAAAGGGCAAAGAGAGCATCATAAATTTTTTCTAGTTCAAATCTAAGGGTTTTGATAGCATCAATTCGACTCTCCCAGCGGGTATCAGATAGCGGTTTTACTGTTAGCTTGGGAAGTTCTTTCATAAGAATACCCCATCGGTAGGTTGAGGCCGAAAAAAACACATATATTTCCTGAATAATGTTAAAAAAGTTTGTTACTTCAAGAGAGCATTTTGCAGCGTCATTTACGACTAAATTAAGGCTATGTGCCGCACAAGGTACGAAAAAGGCTCTAGGATTAATATCCAAGATTTTTTTTTGCAGACCATTGTGTTTACCTTTCATGTTGGCACCGTTATCGTAGCCCTGACCTCTCATATCACCAATATTGATATCAGCTCCTTCTAAATATTTTAATAAAAAGTCGGTTAAACCCTGACCAGTAGTATTTGTAACTGGACAAAATCCTAAAAAATGCTCTCTGATTTCAACACATTTTGAATGCTCATTAATAAACACAAACCTAACAATAATTGTTATCTGTTCTTGGTGACTAACATCAGGTGTACAGTCAAGAATTATAGAAAAATATTTACATAATTTTAAGTTGTCAATAATATTTCTTTTTATTTTTTCTCCTATAAGAAAGATTAATTCATTTTGAATTTTATCACCCAAATAACTGGCCATTTGTTTGGTATTTTTTTGAACCTTATCAATGTGTTCGGCCATTACGTTATCAAATTTGGCAATTGTCTGAATAAGTTTCAAAAAATTGCCGTTACCTTTGTCAAAAAGTTTTTGATTGCTGCCCCTGAAAGCTAAATTTTGCTCAGCTAAAAACTGAATTACAGCTATAATTCTTTCTACAATAGATGTCCACCTCCTTTTTTCTATCTGAATTAAATTTTGGTTGAAAGAGTCAACCGTAATACCCTTTTCAATTGATCTTTTTAACTCAACCCATTTTTTAACACTTTCAAAATGTCCCTTACTTGTTTCGTGTCTTTCTAAGGTTTGAGATAAATGTCGCCAGTCACAATACCCATTATTATTATCATTAAAACTAGTTGCAGATATCTTAAATAATTTACAACAAAAACAATACACTGAGCATTTGGATTTTGAATAAACAAGCCAAGTTCTAGGAACTTTTTCATTATTACTTAATGTTTTTTCAAAGTAGGTTGCGCTAAAAGATCTATTTAAATTATTTACAGGATATGTCATATTTTTTAACTGTACCGGTCCTATTTCAAGAATTGTCATTCTAATATTATCTGTTAATACTTGAGGCCAATAGGCTGGGTCTTTTAAGAGTTCCTCATTCACCTCGTCATTCACCTTACCAACAGTTTCGGTTTGTATAATTGCCTGAGTATTCGTTGTAGCTTTATTCGGCGTGTTCTTTTCTATTACTTCGGTGTCGGTGTCTGAATCCGATTTATCTTCTTCGTGCAGCTCTTCCAATTCCAATGGTCCTTCTGCGTCCTCACTTGAATCAAAATGTGCAGCATCTTGGTGTTTGCTACTTGAAAGTTGTGGTTCCAGTGGTTCTTTGCTGGTCGTAGACGTAAAAAACTTTTTTAATGACCCAGCTAATCGTTTTTTATCTTCCTCTTTCTCTAACTTCCTTTTTCGGTATTGTGAACCAGAGAGTCTCTTTCGACCATCAGACATCTAAATCAAACAATAAAATTTCAAAATTCAAGTCAAAATAAAACATCATAATAATATTATACCTAACCTAATTTTAAAACTTACCTTTCAGTTTTTACCAATACCAATATGAATCACAGGGCCGGCCTAAGGCGAAAATTGCAAGTGTGCGAGACTCAAATTTTATGCCCCTGCAGAGGGTTCTGGGGGGTATGGAATTTTTTGAAATTTAAGGTCCAAAAACACAGTTTTTGTGCACTTTTGCGCCTTATAGAACATTAAATTCATGTATGACAATTTGATTCATTATTGATTGACTTGATATGTTCCGTACTCTTCCTTTTACTATAATCACTATTATGTCGAATAAACTAATGAAAGCTTAACTCTTCATTGTTCTTGTGAACATAAGAAAGTTGTTCTTTACAGTTTACTGAGAATAATTATTTTCCCCGCAGTAAGTTTGTGGACTTTTCCATATTGAATTATACCAACTGATAATGTGCAATTTTCAGCTAACCGAAAACTTAGGGTTTTTTGAAGTCCAATGCTATTCCAACGAAAATCTTCCACTTTTATCGGAATCTGAACCTGGGCCATCATCCAGAGATTCTAGATAGTTGTATTTTCTTTCATGTAACAACCAGAGATACTATTAAAATAATAATAATAAATAATGTTTATTCGCACAACCAAAATAACAGTTTATCATAACATCAAGAATATGAAATAAAACTTGATTCTCTAGCTAGGTAGAAACTAAAATATTCAATTATATAACCAGGAAAAACAGAGATTCTATAAAAAAATCAGACTCTTAGAAGTCCACCGTACTTTTAGGAAACCTGTTATACGTCAGGAAAATTCAAAAAATATAATAACTCATAACGTTCAAATCATTCAAGCAGAGTATTCATGTTAATTCTTCTTTTATTTCATGTTGTTTCTTTCAGTTTTGCTGGTAAGTACTTAGTTTCGTCCATTATACTCAAAATCTCTTCAGTTGGTAATGGAAGTAGACATGTCAGAGAAGTTTTCTTGAAACTTTTGAAAGTTTTTTTGCGTTTTAAATAAATAGGTGTTCTATCATACTGCCTTTTCATGATGTATACATAGTTCCTCTAACCAATTAATTTATTCGTCCTCTCCTTTATTTTATTATTGATTTTCATGTTCAATGATAAAAACCATTGGAAAATACGAAGTCCAAAAAAACACAAATTACGAAGCTAAACGTTCGAAAACTTAAAATAAAATGAACGTAAATATCATTACAAACAATGTAAACAATCCATTAATGGCCCATGCTCTAGTACCGATATTAGCCGTTCCGGCGTTGCGATCTTAATTTCAGACGCGAATTGGCTAGAAATGCCAGGTGAGGGGAGGGAGGCAGGAAGATGAGTCACAACATTTTCCGCGTCCCGCCACGAGACGACTGTTCTACTGACCTTGGTCAAGGGCATCAGACTTACTGTATTTCAGAACTCATTGGGGTAGTCGGGTAGATCTTCGGTTTTACTTTGAATTTTAACTGTAATAGTTTTAAGACAAAATTCCTTCTATAGTCGGCGGCAAATCATTGGAAGCTTGGGATTTTTAGCTGTGTGAATTAATTTTTTAATCCACAAACTGGCACGACGCTGGGCGAGGGGTGTAGAGGGGAGTGTACAGCTGTTTAGTGTCCAAGCTTCCAATGATATGCCGGCGAGTATAGTTTAAATATTTCTGCCCAATATTTAAATCAGTTTCTAAAAATTTTCCAAATTTATTATTTTTTTTTACAAAAATTGGTCAATTTAATGCCCCTCCAAAAGGCTTGAGTGTGCGGCTGCATACTTCGCACACCCCTTAGGCCGGCCCTGATGAATCACAATATGCAACACTACTATTATAGAATAATAATAGAAATAAAGTCAAATAAATATTAAAATTTAACAAGCAACATCCATCAAACCGCCATAAGAGTCAATCAAATCCTAACTAACTTCCAATATTATCTTACTCTGACATTAGTTTTTAACGAGTGCAAGTGCCCGCTCGCGCTTCTGTAAATCCCCGGATTCCGTAATCGTGCGCAAAAATTCCCGAATCGATATATTAGTATACAGAGTTGCGGGTTGCCTAAACCAGAGGTAAATAAATATAAATTGCGGAGATACATTATTTTTGTGTATTGAAAAAATATGTTTTTTAACAGAATTAAAAGTACTTTTGTCTTCCCAAAATCTCTGGCAGCATTTTGATTTTTAGCTACTCCTGCGCAGAGTCAAAATGAAAGAAATTTTGTTGCAAAGTGGCTTTTTTATTTTTGAAATAGGTATATATTTTTTTATGATATTTTGCCGCCCTATGTTATTGCCGCCCGGGTGCCATGCACCCCTTGCACCCCCGGCACGGCTCGGCCCTGGATTTAAATTAACAGCAAGTTGTATAATGAATATAAGATAAATACACAAACACACACAAACAAATATATATATATATATATATATATATAAATATATATATATATATATATATATATATATATATATATATATATATATATATATATATATATATAATATATATATATATATATATATATATATATATATATATATATATAAATATATATATATATATATATATATATATATAAAATAAACTTTTTATTTAATATTTTCCAGCGCCAAATTTGCTCGGTCTCAGTAAATGGCATTAATCGCCTCAGCGGCACAATTTGATCAAATCTCCCAAACCGGAGAGTTCGAATAATAAGCTACAAAAGGTGCGATTGTTTTCTGCAGCAAGGGTTTTCTTTTTTTTGTTGTTTTCATTTCCAAGTTTTCCATCCCATAGTTGGTTAGACCGAAACACATGTCAGCGGCTGCTTATATATATATATATATATATATATATATATATATATATATATATATATATATATATATATATATATATATATATATATATATATATATATATATATATATATATATATATATATATATATATATATATATATATATATATATATATATATATATATATATATATATGAATTTTTAACCTATTGCCTAGGTGTCTGCGGTTAACATAGATTATTGAGGTCTTCAAGGAGCACCTTTATAAACATGTTATTGATTTTGAACCATATACTATTAATGTGTTTGTAACTTCCTGTAATATTTAAAGCTATTTCTCTTTGATATTTGTCAATTTTTTTTTGTATTAGTTTCATTTTGACTTGTTAGCAGGTTTTCATTTTGAAAACCTGCTTATTAAAATGGGTGCGATTAGCAAAGTTCGACCTAGGACCAAGATAGTTTTTCGTTTCATGACTTTTTATGATGCTTGGCACCAAAAACTCAGTTTCATATGACTCTATATATATATATATATATATATATATATATATATATATATATATATATATATATATATATATATTTATATATATATATATATTCATATGTATTTAAGCGTTACACGATAAAGGGCGCAATTTTGAAGCAATAAGGTTGAAAGTTTGTAAATAGGTAGTTTCGTATGATATCTTGGATGGGATTGGTTTTGGTTCGAATTGGTTGGGGGGTTGACCCCACTGTGGGGGGTTAATAAATCTTTTTTTCACCACAAAAGGCGCAATTTTGTAGCAATAGGGTTGAAAATTTGTTACTGGGTAGTTTTGTATGATATCTTGAATAGGATTGATTTTGGTTTGAAATGGTTAGGGGTTGACCCCCTGGGGAAAGAAATAAATCTTGTTTGCACGATGAAGGGCGCAACTTTGAAATAATAGGGTTGAAAGTTTGTGAGTAGGTAGTTTCGTATAAAATCTTGAATGGAATTGGTTTTGGTTCGAATTGGTTGGTGGGTTGACCCTATATAATATGTCTTGTTTACACTATAAAGGACGCAATTTTGAAGAAATAGAGTTGAAAGTTTGTAAATAGGTAGTATTATATAATATCTTGAATGGGATTCATTTGGGATAGAATTGGTTGAGGGGTTGACCCCTTACGGGGGAAGCAAATCTTGTTTTCACGACAGAAGGCGCAATTCTGTAGCAATAGGGTTGTAAGTTTGTATCTAGGTAGTTTCGTATGATATCTTGAATGGGATTGGTTTTGGTTTGAATTTGTTGGGGGTTGACCCCCCGGGGAAAGAAATAAATCTTATTTACACGATAAAGGTCGCAATTTTTGGGTAATAGGGTTGAAAGTGTGTACGTAGGCATTTTCGAAAGATATGTTGGATGATGTTTGGTTTTGGTTCGAAGTGGTTGGGGAGTTGACCCCCTGGGGGAAGAAATAAATCTTGTTTACATGATAAAGGCTAATTTTGGAGAAAAAGGATTGAAAGTTTGTAAGTAGATAGATTCTTATGATATATTGAATGAAATTGGTTTTCGTGCAAATTGATGGTTGACCCCCCAGGGGAGGATATAAATCTTGTTTACACGATAGAGTGCGCAACTTTGGGACCATAGGGTTGAAACTTTGTAGGTAGGTAGTTTCGTACGATACCGTGGATGATATTCATTTCTATATGAATTGGTTGGAGGGTTGACCCCCCGGGGAGGAAATACATCTTGTTCACGCGATAATGGGTGCAAATTTGTAGCAATAGGGTTGAAAGTTTGTGAGTACCTACGTAGTTTCGTATGATATCTTGGATGCGATTGGTAATGGGAAGAATTGATTGGGGGTGGACCCCTCGGGGAGGAAGTAAGTATTGTTTACTCATTAGAGGGAAATTTGTTTTTTGGATTTGGTACAAAAATCATGAATGAATGAATAGATTTTTCAAACTGGATACGTTATGAAAATCTGCTTTTCTAATGCAGCTCGCTGCGATAGAGTTTTTGAATTTGTATTGAGAATACTTATTGAGATGAAAAAATCGTATTGTATTGTACGTATGCATCTATACTATGCATTTCACGAGGACCGTCTATTAGGCCTTTAAAAAAAATTGCAATGGATATAATTCTTAATGTACATTAAGGTTTTCCAACATGCTGTCGATCTGAAATATTTATAATCTCATGTTTCAATTTTAATTAATTCAAAAAGTAATGATAGTAATAGTACCTATTTAGCAGCAGTACTGAAACAAAAAATATTCTGTTACTATACAAATAACATCGAGAGAGGAATTTGATTATTAGCAGTAGTTTCAAAGAGCGAATAACTGTTGATTATATGCTAATTTTCATGTCCACGTTGTGTCAAATTCATAAATTGCTCGTAGTCCTCTAAAATTATTTCTTGGGGCAGATGTACTGAACGCAAGTGTGACAAATTCTCAGAAATTAATCATGGGACATAGTTATTTGAATGATCAAAATAGAAAGCCAAAGGAAAAAGATACGCATCTTTGGCAGCGTATTAACCATTCATGATGTCCTGACTACTGAGGATAAGTTAATAAATGAAAACTTAAAACAATGCTTCGGTTCTTTTCTGGAATACAATAACTTATATTTAGCGATTATCTGATTTAAATTTTCAAGCTTAAGATATATGAAGCTTCCTACTATTCTCAACATTTCAGATAAAACTTTTGGTTCAAACAGTTCAACCAGTGAAGGCCATTTAACAATTGTGGTTCAATGGGAATCGGCCGATATTATAATTCCACTATAGAATAGAGTAAAGTGGCATTAGGTACTATACAAAATATCGAAAAATGTTATTGAAAAATGTTGTTTGTAATTGAAAGATCCTGGCTTTATTTCATTATCTTTCTATTACTGTTTTTTTGGACTCATCTTCAAAATTTTGTTAACTTAGTTAATTACTACGACAGAAAGTTTATGTTAATTTAGTTATTTACTCCGCAAAAATAATTGTCGATAATTCCCATTAAAAATTGGGGCCAACTCATTAAGACGTTCATGAAATTAGTAATTGGTAGATTGAACTGGATAACTGAGAATTTATTTTATTTTCAAACAACTTTTTTCACTAACATTTTTCGATATTTGCGTACTTATCGTATAATGCCACTTTACTCTTATTTCGCAAGTAGCACGTCTTCAATGACAAAAATTGGAATTTTTAGACTTATCGAGAAAAAAAACATTTTTTGAAAGATAATTAAATAGGCTAGTTTTTAGGATCATTTGCTGATTCAGTCCGGTACATTATTTTATCACAGTACTTAGTCAAACTTTAGTTAGAGTTTTCGAATTGAAATAAAATGAAACAACTTTTTTTTTTGAGTATAGCATGTTACTTTTTAATGAACTGATTACACAATTGTGTCAGCCAACTATCGATGATAGCCCAGGAAATAAAACCGTAAGGTAGAAGCTATATATAGCTAAAACAGTTGAAAAAGGACCAAAAAGTAGAGATTAAAAAAACATAAAAGTGGCAATATGTCAAAAACCAGGAAACTTGTACTGAGGGCATGTTAATGTTATCTGATAGATGTGAAGCCAATCTACCTCCACTGTCCTTCGGGCATGTTATTATTGGGACATTATTATATATATATATATATATATATATATATATATATATATATATATATATATATAGAAATAGAAATAGATATTAACATATATAGATGTTCATATATAGGTACACATATACCTGCAAACATATATTTTGTGTGTTTTATTTTCTTTATAGTATTACCAGAATAATGGGAACCAACAGTATCTCTGAAAGTTTATAATCTTTGTACGCGAAACGTAACTATCTCGCTTGCACATTTAAAATACCAACATTATGCCATAAACGATCAAATATACATCAAATATGAAGAACACTGGCACAATTTTCAGACACAAATTTGAAAAATTGATCATATGAAACTAATCTTAATATAGCATTTCATGAAATCATGGACATATTTTATAATCCTATTAAACAATAATATCATAAACGATTGATTGAATATTCAAAAAGAGGATATCAATTATTGAAGAGTGACCAACTTATCTATCTTTATAATTATGTTGATTTCATAGTAATAAGCTAAATAAAAACTTAGTTTATATGAGAAATTTTTATGGTTTTATATCGATATGAAAAATGGGATTTCTTTATAGACTTCAGACAAAATAATATAGATAACAGGTAGAAGCTCTTTATAATATTGATTCTAAATACAAAATTAATGTGGAAACTCCTCCTAGAGCTTCTCAGAAAAAAAATCATTGCAAACTTCAGGCATCCGATGAAACAAGTTTATAACAACAAAACGTTTCACATTCCAAATCAGAATGCTAAAAATAAAAACATGAACAAAACCACTCGGGACAAATTATTAAAATCGAAAGTTTTTAAAAAACATCAATCATAAATGTCTGATAAAATTAAGCAGGTACATATTGAAACTCAGTTGTATTCATACCAACGTTCAAAAAAGGAAAAAAAAAACAGAAGAAGAAGCTAAACTTTCAACGTTCAAAAAAGGAAAAAAAAAAACAGAAGAAGAAGCTAAACTTTTTCAAACTTAAACATGTTTAAAAATTACAAATTCAAAAAATTTTAAGAGAAAAACAAATGATTGATGGTGCGAACTGATCAAAATGCTTATTCTACAGCATTCTTGAAAGTTTAGGAGCACCAACGTTAATGATCTCTGCTGTTGTCATAGATAAGAAGGTTACTATAAATCAGTGGTTCTTAACCGGTGGTCCGCGGACCACTGGTGGTCCCTGGAAGCACCCGAGGTGGTCCACGAAGCCATCCTAAAAATGTTGAATAACTCATATAATATTGAATAAGTCGCGTTCGGTCATTTCAGCCCCATTCACTCTACCTATCTTTACAATATAATTATGCAGTCCTTGTTTTGCAATGCAATGTGATGAAGCTGACGACGTTTCACATTGCTGTCAATTACTTGTATTTGCTCGATTTCTGCATGAAAATAAAGCATTCAAAGAAGAGTAACTGTTCTCCAAATGACTGGAAACGATGCAAGGTGTTGATGTTATGGATGAAATAAGTCTATATTTTGAGGAATATCGTCTTCAGTGGCAAAAACTTGCGGGTATTTGTACGGTTGATGCTCCAGTCATGCTTGCTTCCCACTCTGGACTTGCTGCATTGATAAAAATGAAAAATTATCTGCAAAATGAACACATTGCGTTATACGTCGATAAGCATTGGCTGCCAAAACCCCTACCAAAATGCTTGGCTATTGCGTAGAAAACAGCTATAAAAGTTGACTTCACGAAAAGCACTGCTCTGAATACTCATCAACAATTATGCTCTGATATGAACTCTGAACACTAAAGTCTTCTTTTCCACAAAGAGGTGTACTGGCTTTCTAAAGGAAATGTGCATTGAAGATTGTATGAACTGAGGGAAAAATTTTTATCTCTTAAGGATAACAAAAAATTGCTGAATAAGTTCTGTTAGTCCAAATATGAAATAAGTTTTCCCAAGCTTATTTATTCATTTATTTTTTTAATTGGTTTAATGATTCGATCGCGTGGAGTCATTAGCGGACTATATGTATCCTACACTTTCAAGTACATTTGTATGATTTTCAGAAATACGAGTATTAACGTATTTTCATAATTTCTATTCAGTATTGTGCGTGATTCTTGTATGACCAGTACAACAAATTGAACAAATAAATAAATTCAAGTCCAATAGTCAGAAAATTTAAAGTTTCACGGCATTGGCAATATATTGGCATATGAAGGTAAAATCAATGCGTGTATCGCTAAAATCGAGTTATGGATCAACAAGATCAAAAGCGACAATTTTTCTGCGTTTGATAAAAATCAAATAATTGGGAAACACAATGCCAAAGAAAAAGAAGAATTACAAAACAAACATGATACTCCATCTAACAAATTTGAAAAGTGAATTCAGTCGTTATTTTCCGGACTGCGAGGACAACAGGTATTCAGAAACTGGTTCGCAATCCTTTCATTCTCAGAGTTTTTGAGGTTCTTGAAGAAATTAAAGAAAAATTAATGATAATGCAACACGATAAACAGATTGAAATATATATTCGAAGCAACAAAAAATTTTGAAGATTTCTCTCCCAAATATTCAAGATATACGTTATTTGACTTTATTTTCATCCACATATTTATGTGAGCAGGGGTTCTCGACGCTTTTGATAATGAAAAATAACCACCGAAATCTTGCCGACATGTGTTTGGCTTTCAGTAGCACTGAACCAAAGATTCAAAAGTTAGTTAAGACTATCCAATCATAAAAATCTCATTGAAATAATACATTCATATCTCTAACATAAAATTTACTCTGAAAAATTGAAATAAGATATTATCAGTGTTTCATTTATTATTAGATGGAACAACTGTTTATTTTTTTCAACTTTTTGGGGTAATATTCCTTTCAAAAAGTTGGTTGTCCGTGACGAAGATAAATTTTGTTTAATGGTCCCTCATTATGAAAAAGTTAAAAACCACTGCTATAAATGCTGCGTGAGATTATGGTATAAGACTTCATTCATATTCATTGCTCACTTCTAGATGATGTGACACATCTCCAAAAAAAAAAAGTAGTTTATGATATTGCTTTTCAAAATTAGGACGCTGTCTTGTGTCTTTTATGTGGTGACCAACACACTCACAGTTCTCAATTTAGAGTCACTCTTGTGCAACGTCCTTCTCCTACCCAAAGTTTGCTTCAGAGTAATTCTTCGATAAATGACGAAATATAGAGCTTTTAAAACAACTTGATTTCAATTGAAGTTTAAGCCTAAAATAGTCGAAACACCCATAACTACATTTTAATTGTCTCTAATTTGGAAACCATCAGGTATTGAAGGTACAAATGAAAATTGATATAGTTGAATGTTATAAGCAGATATACAATCACCCAATAATGTTTCAACTGTTTTATGTAGTTAAAACTATTTTATTTTGTGATTTACTCATTTTCTGGATATAATATAAGACTAATAAATTAAACTTTTATGGACTATAAAATATTATTTATAAAATCAGTTGAAACCTATCACCGCATAAGAAAAAGAGTAATAAGGAACATATGTAGCACATCAACTTTATAAATGCAATAATTGCTAGCAATATGCGTTCGTGGGAGATTCTTCGGTTTAATATGTTTATCGGATGTCTTGGCTGTTTACATTTCTAAATTTAAGGTGCTAGTGATGAAAAGGCACATAGCATGCTTGTTTTCTACATTCCCCTATTTTAGGCTAAATATAAAAAATGTTAAAGTTGGGAATCTGAATGGAGAGCTATCAACACCATAGATTCATGAAATATTGGAAGACAGGATTGTCAACTGTATCGACTGTTGATATACATCTTCCTTCAACAATTTGTTGAATGTGAATGTACACTCTTTAAATATTTGAGTATTGCTGCTAGAATAAGATATTCAATGGAGAGAAATATAACAAGATATACAAATACCTTTTGAATATGTATTTTAAAGGGATAGAGGGTTAGAAGATAGTGTCTTCGTAAATGTTGAATGAATGAATCACTGTGGCTTTTGAAAAGTAACAACTTCAATATCTTACTCAAAATTAGAATCCATAACTTATTATAGTAATTGTATATTCACCTCTATGTTGATGACTATATTTACAAACAGAAATATATATATATATATATATATATATATATATATATATATATATATATATATAATATATATATATATATATATATATATATATATATATATATATATATATATATATATATATATATATATATATATATATATATATATATATATATATATATATATAAATATATATATGTTTAGACAACTTGTTGTGCTTCGTGTTTGTGTGTAGGTGAAGTAAGTTATAGTATTTTTTCTATACACATGTCCAATAAGTGAACCTTTTTTCCGTTAATAAGGATGGTTACTTTTGAAATTCAATTATTTTTGTGAACAAATTTCTTTTTTATGTAATTTTGTGGCTTCTCTAACCAACTAATATAACCTGACTGGTGATATTGCATTAAATAGCATGAAATTAGCAACTAAAGGTCACAGCTACAAAAAATTTAATGAAACATCATTTTGTTTCTGTTTTTTGAACATAGAATTTTTCTGAAGTTTATAAATGCTAAAGTAATTTTGGTCTTTCATATATTTTAACAGTTTGGCTTAAAAAAAGACACACACACACACACATATATATATATATATATATATATATATATATATATATATATATATATATATATATATATATATATATATATATATATATATATATATATATATATATATATATATAAGTTTTTTATAATTATTAGCAATAACTGGCTTGGTGAATCTCAAAACACTCGATTTTATTAAAAAGTTGACGTTTCGACACGACATTCGTGGCTTTATCAAAACTTTTGATAAAGCCTTGAATGTCGTGGCGAAACGTCAACTTTATAATAAAATCGAGTTTTTTGAGATTCACCAAGCCTGTTATTGCTAATAATTATCAGAAAGTTAAAAATAGTTCACAGGCAACAACAATTCAAATAAATAATTATATATACCTATATATATATATATATATATATATATAATCACAACCATAAAATATATAAAAGGAGCTTTCAGATAAAACTTTTGGTTCAAACAATTCAACCAGTGAAGGCCATTTAACAATTGTAGTTAAACGGGATTCGGCCGATATTATAATTTCACTATAGAGTAAAGTGGCATTACTATACAAAATATCGAAAATGTTATTGAAAAATGTTGTTTGGAATTGAAAGATCCTGGCTTTATTTCATTATCTCTCCATTACTGTTTTTTTGAACTGATATTCAAGATATTGTTAGATTAGTTAATTACTACGACAGAAAGTTTATGTTAATTTAGTAATTTACTCCGCAAAAATTATTGTCGATAATTCCCATTAAAAATTGGGGCCAACTCATTAAGACGTTCATTAAATTAGTAATTGGTAGACTGAACTGGATAACTGAAAATATATTTTATTTTCAAACAACTTTTTTCACTAACATTTTTTGATATCTTGTGTACCTATCGTATAATGCCACTTTACTATATATTGATAAAAACGGTTATGCGCGTATTCATTCTAATTTGATGCACCAACTTTTATGTAGAACGAAATTTGAAACGAAAAATGAGAAACCATTAGTTAAAACGGACACATTTTTAGTATCTATTATTTATTATTGGTAGTACTACGCAAGTAGCACGACAAAAATTTTTTAGACGAAAAAAAACATTTTTGAAAGATCATTAAATAGGCTAGTTTTCAGGATCATTTGCTGATTCAGTCCGGTACATTATTTTATCACAGTACTTAGTCAAACTTTAGTTAAGGTTTTCGCATTGAAATAAAATGAAACAATTTATTTTTTTTGAGTATTGCATGTTACTTTTTAATGAACTGATTACTCAATTTTCTCAGCCAACTATCGATGATAGCCCAGGAAACAAAACCGTAAGGTAAAAGCTATTTATAGCTAAAACAGGTGAAAAAGGACCAAAAAGTAGAGATTAACAAAACATAAAAGTGGCAATATGTCAAAAACCAGGAAACTTGTACTGAGGGCATGTTAATGTTATCTGATTGATCTGAAGCCAATCTACCTCCAGTGTCACTTTGGCGTGTTATTATTGGGACACCCTATAACAAGTAAGCTGCTGTCAAATGAAGTCATATGACAAATAGCTTAATTGTCCTGATTTTCTCTAATTTCTAGACAGTCTTATAATGACTTCAAACATTTTTCACTAAATAAAATTTTATTGAAAGAATGGCATTTTTTTATTTAGTTGAAGAATATTGCAAATTAGAGCGGATTGAACAATAATTGTACTACTAATAACAATTAACAAATTATTCGACAGCAGCTTAATTGTTTTTTTTCAATAAATGATAACCTCTGTGAATTTATGGGAAAAGAGTCTGAGCACTATTTTATTTTTTTTTTTGAACTGACAACTTTATGATAAAAAGTCAAGACATAAAAAAGTTGCAAATCGAGTTTGTCTTTTGAAATATATTTTTCAAATAGGAAAATATAGGCGCATTAAAAAGCTCTGATGCAAAATATTATAGGGGTTGTTTTTTTCAGCCCCTTGTGATTACATTTAAGGGTAACAAAAACACTCAAAAACTGCCATTTTATTAGCATCAGTTATCTGCCAAATTTCATTCTTCCAAATTTTTCCAAAGTGGATGTATTGAATAAAAACAATTTTTTTCACCTAATTTCAAAGGGCTCTAACTTGGAGGGAAAAGCGTGTTGAACAAAAAGTTATATGAAAGACACCCCTTAATTTTTGCTAAAGAATCACCCATTGAAATCTTTCGCATCAATTCAGAAACACCCTGTATATATATATATATATACATATATATATATATATATATATATATATATATATTATAATATATATATATATAGAAATAAAAATAGATATTAACAAATTATATATACCTATATATACATATATACATATATATATATATATATATATATATATATATATATATATATATATATATATATATATATATATATATATATATGTATAATCACAACCATAAAATATATAAAAGGAGCATTCGCTGCTATTGTATTGTATTTCCTGCTCATTTAACAGATGGAAAAATTTAATAACAGCCCATTCATCATCATCAAACTACGCTCATTTCATTGATATTTGTATGCCAATCAAATTATGAAATTCTATTACACAAGATTCTGCCGCTTTATCGCTCATGGTATTGTATGTCGAGCATAATGCATTTCATAAATGCACCCCTATATTAATTCCGCTCCTAACAGATATATCACACAGACGAAGTGATTATATTATTATTCAGACGATCCCTTTCTCTGTCGTTTTCGTAATTTGTTGAATTTATCTTTAATATTATTTTCAGAGAATTAATATTTTTGAATCGCCGATTTGAACTTCGTATATATTTATTCTCTATCCCGAAAAACTTTTTATGCTTCTAGTAATCATGAAGTGGTATCAGAAAGCTATGAGAAAATGGAATTAGTGAAGAGAGAATACTATAGGACTACTGTTATAGTACTTATATATTATATATACTTCCGCAGAAAAGTAAAAATGCTATAAATATATACAACAAAATTTTTAATACATGTTTCCCTAAATTTAATGCTATGTGCAACCTTCAATTATTCAACACTCTCTTCAAAATAGACTGCCTCACAAGTATTACTTTCAAACGGTAGATCTAAGATTAGGTATTAATTGGTTCAAAACATAACAACTAATTCACATTGAAATAAGGATTACATCATTTCACAAAAAAGACAATATCCAAGTTTCAAGAAAAGAGCAGTCTAAATTAGGAGTTTATATAGGACATGTCAGTCCTTCACCAATAATTTCAAGAGATATATGCACTTAGTTTTGTTTGACTCGACCTGAAATATAATCGTCTTTCCATATCATTGGATATACATTTGGATAATAATCAAAACCTCCGAAAGTCATGAAACGTTTTAGAATCGGAGAATTCGAATAATGTTGATAAGAACACATTAATGATTCTGAATAGCGCATAATTATATAAGTTTGTCAAACTTATCTGCATGTTTTTCACATAATATTGAATAAAATGATAAGGAAGTAATGAATTTGATTGAACTGAAAAACTCTAAAATAATGCAGTCCTACGGTTATAGATATACTCATGAGCCGCAATCAATATAATTGGAGACTTCAATGGATTAACATTAGTTAACGTAACTAGAGAAGCAAAATCAGAGGTAAAAGTTATCACTAGTATTCGAGGAAATATTTATATTTATTGGCATTTAGTCCTCTACTCGATAGTATATTCTGAACTCAAGTTACCTAATTTATTATTGATGTTGATTCTACAGTACCATATTCCAGAAAACAATTTTGGATAGCTCTCTACATTCAGGTTACTTTTGTGCAGATTAGGTAAACTTTACTATTCTCTAGTTTCTCGCATCAAATCAAATAAACAAACAAAAAGATCGATATGGTTTGGGATTCATGGTTATTCATATAAGTTGAATATGAATGGTGGAATGACTATTGACTTATTTTAGTTTTTTATAAATAGTTTGATCAAACAATATGTTAGTGGTTTACCATAGCTTAGATTAAATTCTGGGTGTCATATATCAGGTAACCAATTTCGTCACTGTATCATAGTAGAACTGTTTTATGCATTTAAGGAATTTACTCAATTTGATTTTACATGGGTGATGTGGTGACTGCAAATGTCAAGATGGCTTTAATACTATGTGGACCTAAGAAAATAATGAAAAAAGATGTTGCAACTGAAAAATTCCATGAGCAGGCCAATGTTAAATTTGAGAGGACATCGATTTACCTTATTACTTGTTTTGTGGATTGTATTATTTCTGAAATTTCAAATGGGGGTTGGGCATGTGATACATCTCAAAAAAGTTCTTTTGACACTGACTCCGAATCCGAAGAAAAAAATCGAATTCTTACGATTCGTTATCAGGATATAAAACATGAATTTTGATTGCTCAAACTGCGCAGCTAAATGTTACTGGGAAAATTTCGAAAAATAATAGACTATTGCACTATTTCGACAGTCAAAAAACATATGTAGGAGTAGTTTTTATATCCCTTTTAGACCACCTGGAGCACGATTTTCGAAATTTCTTCAATATCCGATATATATATATATATATATATATATATATATATATATATATATATATATATATATATATATATATATATATAAGTTAATAGGTAATAAGGTGACCCAGAGCTACGTAATCGGTCCATAACTTTTTTGTCATTGATGATACCGATATAAAATTTTAAGGGCAAATATGATCTGACTAAGTCTATTTTTCAAAATTATTTTGAAGAAAATTGCACTTCCGGTTTTGCCGGAAGTGATATCAACTTTGTTATTTCAAATGGAATACCCTGTATATTTTTTGATTTTCGAATTTCTTATGTAATTTATAATAAAATTTTCATGACATTACTTATACCTAAAATGAACAGTTTTCGAGTAATTAATTTTTTTCGTAAAATTTAGACAGTTGCGTTTTCAACAAAAATATAACTTCTTTGTTAGTAGGTCTATTGGTATGCGGTTCAGAATTTTGTAACCTTGAAACATTGTTTCATTTATTCCATATCAAAATTTTCCATATTTCTAACTAATTACTCGATAAAATCTAGGGTGAAGTTGGCAAATTTCAAACGTTAATAACTTTCTTATTTCTAATGGAATGCTATGTATATTTTTGCATTATTAAATTTACTATTCAATTACCTTTCGATTTGTATAACCATTCCCTATACCTAAAGTTGATAATAACAAAGATATTCCATAATTTTGTAATAATTTCTATATCAATACACTTGAGAAGTCGACTAGCGAGTTATTTTTGACGTATCCATGGATACCAATTACGAAAATTGTTTAAAATTTAATTGTGTCACCTTTTCTGTTCATTAGGTTTGTAGCACCTGATGCTGATATCCGAAAAGATATTGAAAAAATAGTAATTCTAAGAAGTTAATATTCAATAATTATTGTTGTTTATAAACAACATATTTTTGTAGTAGACTGATGTCAAATATCAATGTCAAGTTTGACATTATCATTTTGGTCAGGAGGAGTACATTCAGATATCTCTATGGTACATTCGCATGATCCAACAGTTACTCCAAATTATATATTTCAATGTTATACAGAAAGAAATCAATGCTTATTAATAACAGAATCACAAAACGTAGTTGAATCAGAATCAGAATATTTTTGATGATAAATTCTACTAGCTAGCAGAACATTTCGATCCAATACAGTAAACCATATTTATCATTTCTTGTCGTGTAAAAGTCATTTTATTAACTGAAAAAATACTAGAAAAGGTGACACAATTAGATTTTAAGTAATTTGTATTATTGGTATCCATGGATACGTCAAAATAACACGCTAGACGATTTCTCAGGTGTATTGATAAATTATTACAAAATTGTGAAATATCTTTGTTATTATTAACTTTAGGTATAGGAAATGGTTATACAAATCGAAAGGTAATTGAATAGCAAATTAAGAAATGCAAAAATATACATAGCATTCCATTAGGAATAAGAAAGTTATTAACGTTTGAAATTTGCCAACTTCACCCTAGATTTTATCAAGTAATAAGTTAGAAATATAGAAAATTTTGACAAGGAATGAATAAAACACTGCTTCAAGGTTACAAAAATTTAAACCGCATACCAATAGACCTACTAACAAAGAAGTTATAGCCTATTATTGTTGAAGACGCAACTCAAAATTTTACGAAAAAAATTAATAACTCGAAAACTGTTCATTTTAGGTACAAGGAATGTTTTTATTTTATTATAAATTACATAAGAAATTCGAGAATCAAAGAATATACAGGGTATTCTATTTGAAATAACAAAGTTGATATCACTTCCGGCAAAAGCGGAAGTGAAATTTTCTTCAAAATAATTTTGAAAAATAGATTTAGTCAGACCATATTTGCTCTGAAAATTTCATATTAATATCTCCAATGACAAAAAAGTTATGGACCGATTACGTAGCTCTGGGTCACTTTTTATATATATATATATATATATATATATATATATATATATATATATATATATATATATATATATATATATATATATATATATATATATATATATATATATATATATACCTACATATATATATATATATATATATAATATATCTACAGGGTGTCCCACCGGGAAAGAACGCGATTTGTATATGGAAAACTACACATATGAAACTTTTGAAAATTTGACAGTATACTAGTGTCGATAGGGGCAACTCGACTAAAATATTTGCAAGATGGTGGCACTTCCGGTTATACCGGAAGTAGATACCTACTTGCTTATTTTAAATTGGATACCCTATATATTAATACATTTTTAGATTCTACGAAAGATTCTAGGCAGATTTTGTGTATTATGTCCTATACCTAAGTCTAAGCGTTCTGAAATATTTAGGTTTTTATGACAAAAATGACGATTGCAAGCCCTAATATAATTATCAATTGTTCCTATAAGGATTCCCGTATCACTTACTTTGGGATGGATTCCTTGTTGAAAAAAACTTGCTTTAATAGATTTTGTATAGTATTTGGATAACTGATCATACAGGGTGTTCGAAAAATAAGATCTAAAATGAGATTGAGAAAACTGACAAAAATCAATTTTTTCAAATGGAAACCCCCCATTTTTCTTATTTTGTAGTATTTAGCATTTAAAAAGAAGGTAACTTTGCATAAAGTTATCTATACCTAAAATTTGAAGTTTTCGAAATATTGCCAATTTAATATTTTTATATGGCGATTTTGCATTTAATCGTTAAACAATTAGATCTAGGATAGCCACGATCGTATTTGACATTTCAAATCATCGTAATGGCACCCCGGTTAAATTATACAAACGAAGATTATTTTGAAGGCTTATCTAAATCATTTTCATTTAAATGCTGCACTAATGAAAATATGGATAGCATAGGGATGATATTTGTGTTTCCGTAAAATTCTTAGAACTGACGATTTAGATAAGCCTGATTCTAATGCTATCTGCCTTGAAGATTTTGTTGGATATGCTTCAAAATATCCCTAAATTGCTATTTCAATATTTTCATTGTTAACAACTGGTTTCTTTTTGTACGCCTTTACGGATCCAAAATTCTTGAAGTTTTCTATAATTCGTTTAACAGTATTTGGTGATGGTTTTTGTTTATGAGGTTACATGTATCACATGTTCTTGAAATAATTTATCACATTGTCCATGAATAATAAATAAGTTTAAATAATCTTCGTTTATATAATTTAACCGGGGTGCCAAAACGATGACTTGAAATGTCAAATACGATCGTGGCGATCCTAGATCTAATTGTTCAACGATTAAATGCAAAATCGCCATATAAAAATATTAAATTGGCAATATTTCGAAAACTTCAAATTTTAGGTATAGATAACTTCATACAAAGTGACCTTCTTTTTAAATGCTAAATACTACAAAATAAGAAAAATGGGGGGTCCCATTTGAAAAAATTGATTTTGTCAGTTTTCTCAATCTCATTTTAGATCTTATTTTTCGAACACCCTGTATGATTAGTTATCCAAATACTATACAAAATCTATTAAAGCAAGTCTTTTTCAACAAGGAATCCATCCCAAAGTAAGTAATACGGGAATCCTTATAGGAACAATTAATAATTATATTAGGGCTTGCAATCGTCATTTTTGACATAAAAACCTAAATATGTCAAAAACGCTTAGACTTAGGTATAGGACAAATACATAAAATCTGCCTAGAATCTTTCGTAGAATCCAAAAATGTATTAATATATAGGGTATCCAATTTAAAATAAGCAAGTTGGTATCTATTTCCGGTATAACCGAAAGTGCCACCATCTTGAAAATATTTTAGTCTAGTTGCCCCTATCGACATTAGTATACTGTCAAATTTTCAAAATTTTCCTATGTGTAGTTTTCCATATACAGATCGCGTTCTTTCCCGGTGGGACACCCTGTATATATATATATATATATATATATTTATATATATATATATATATATATATATATATATATATATATATATATATATCCTTGAAGTTTGGGCAATTTCAGAGAAAATTTAGGCGTCTCCAAACAATGGAAAGGGAAGTGGTAGGAAGTAGCATGGGCGGAAAATTTCCAAACTGATAACAAAAGATGTGAAAATTAATTATGAACAATATTTTAGTTGAATCTTCAGATTTTTGAAGGTTGTATGGAGCTAAAAACCCGGTTTTTGAAGGATATCTACACCAAATTAAGTTAGAGCTTCGAAAATTCGCACGAGTATTGAGTTCATGTAAGGGAGGTTCTCTTTGGAATTATTATTTTGATTTCCACCACCGCCATTTTAACGTAGAGATTTCTTATTTTTTCGCGGTTTTTGAAAATTTGCTCACCACCACAGCTTTTGCAGATTTAGTTAAAGGGTCGACATTTTGTACGTGGATTGAGTTGATATTGAGGTACAATTCATTGAAAGTTTTGTAACGTATCTTCCTTAAATGTGCTGCTATTCGAAGAGAGATTATTCCGTTCGAATATTATTTCAACCTGCTTTTTTACAATAAAATAAATTACGTTCGTTAGATTTGTTATAAAAGAGTAATTTTTAGTTTTTCAACTATAATGTATTCCGTTCTAATTAATTGCATCTCGAAGAGATGCACTTCGCGAAAATACAACCTCAATGAAAGTTTGTTAATTTATTCACAAAAATGATGAAAAACAAAATAAGCGCACTATGGAGATATTTTTTCCTTTGAATGAATGAATTTCATTCAACATAGATAAAGTTTGTAAAAAAAATTAAAGGAATACTAAAATTATGACTAATAACCAATTAATAACGAAAACCATTTATCGTAGAATGGTCGCAATAATTTTGTTCCTGAAAAATATCATTAATTTGATGTTATATCATATAACATAAAATTCTTCTTGATTGTAAAAAATGATGGGTAATCTTCAGGAAGTAGAGCTGAATCTGAGCATAAAGCCCATCATAAAATCCATATGAACTTGATGAACTTCCATTAGGGATAGGATTCAACAAAGTAGGAGTTTAAGACCGAGAACGAGTGATGAGTAACAGCAGTATTGGGAACATAAAGCAACTGCATATATTCAGGATGAGATACCTAATGGCTCACGAAATGAGCCATTAACTAAGTATCTGCTCTTTCCCAATTCTGCCCATTAAATTGTTTAGTGTAGATTGGTATTTGGTAGTGGATCGTATATTTTTATAGCATCAATAAAATGTGTGACTTCGCTTTTCGCGATTAAAACAGTGTTATTAAAATAGCAGTGTAGTATCATTCTGGCGGAAAACTGCTATTATGGCGGTCACTTCAAGTTGGGATACGCAGACTTATCTTAAAATCTAGCTTGATAAAGTTATTATGAAAAGGCTATAAAACCAAAGAATTTCGCCAATAACAATCAACATTAATTATTTATGTTAATCCAAGATGAAGGTGTCGAAAATCTCCATCATTTTTATCGAATATACAGAAAACTATCGAAACGTAAACTATGTGATTTATTGTGGTATAAAATTCGTTGTGATTATCATCTGATCTGATATTGAGCGGAAAATATGTTTCAGGTTTATTACTCGAAATATGTTTTCCAATGCAAAATTAGTTGTTTTAATTTCGTTCTACAGGAATTCAGTACCTTCAGTACGAGTAAATTTTTATGGCCTAAAATTTTTCCCGATATGTAGAGAAAACATATAAAATCATTCATTTGACCCAAAAATTTGTATTTCTAGGACAACAAGATATAAATATATATATGAATATATATATATATATATATATATATATATATATATATATATATATATATATATATATATATATATATATATATATACATATATTTATTCGAATCGTCAACTTTTTAATAAAATCGAGTTTTTTGAGATTCAACAAGCCTGTTATTGCTAATAATTATCAAGAGATTATATATACACATATATATATATATATATATATATATATATATATATATATATATATATATATATAGATATATATATAAGTTACCTGAGACAAATAAGGTCCAGCAGGTAATAAGGCCCACTTTCCAGAAAAATACAACTAAAAACAAACTCAAACTATAATATCCACTAATCGGTTCGGATATAGTTCCAAGTAATTTTACCTAGATAGCCCGCGGACCACACGCTTTCAATCAAGGAGAAAAGTGCCACTTGTTGGACATCCCGCGCAAAGTCTTATGTTTTACAAAATTTTTCACAAAGTGAAGTCGTTCTCCATGACATAATTTCAACTGTTCTAGTGGTGGTTTAATTCTATTCATCTGCTTTTTTTTGTAACAGTGACCTAATCTTAAATAGTGCATGTCAGAAATAAGGCCCACGTAAAATTTTAAGATGGCACGGTGAATAAAAGTAATTTATTATGGTACTGTCCACTATGCCAGGAATCCAGTGAAAAAGATATGAGGTGCTGCCTTAATTGCAACACATATTCATATATATATATATAATATATATATATATATATATATATATATATATATATATATATATATATATATATATATATATATATATATATATATATATATATATATATATATATATATATATATATATATATATATATGGAAACATACCCAAACTACGTGACCCATTTAGGGGTGGGAGGGGGTCTCCAAAATACTACGATTGGTCACTGGGGCGGGGATAGGGGTTAGGTTTTTGTCGCGTAGTCAATGTCCTCTGGAAACGTGTTCGTTGAACATGATTGAGATAAAAAATAAATATGAATTAAAAAAAAGACTTTTGTTTTTGTAAATTAAGTTTCTGGTGCATATGTTTTTTCTTCTTGATATTTTTTCACCTGCAAATTATAGGTATATACAGGGTGGCCAATTTTCGATGTTTGTATGGAGTATCTCATTATAGAAGATAAAAAAAACGGAGGGCGTATACTCAATCTCTTTTGTCGAGACAAATTCACTGGCGAAACCCAAAATTCGCAAAATTCTTCTTTAGTTTTCGAGTTATAAACAAAAATTTTATTTTTCCACTTGTTTGTGAAGTTACGAAATAATAACTTTCACATTCTTTAGGCACTTTTTTCTGTATAAAACAGTGGTAGAAATGTATTTTTTCAAATGGGAATAATGGTTGGCTGTGGTTTGGTTGGATCGGATTTTTTCCCCTTTCGATGTAGGTATAATATGTCAGGTTGCTTTTGATGTGTAATGCTTTAATAGCAAGAATAATATTAGTTCATTACCTTTTGCGTTTTTATATGTACCTATTCCATGAAGGCAGGTGACATCTATGACAGAGCTTGTCCATTTCTTTCCATCATAATATCAATTAACTGATTTAATCGTAAAAGTCAGGATGTCGTACAAAAATTATGAGAAATATGATATATTAGAAAGCTTTATTCAAAATAATAGCAGTTGTGATATTACATCTGAGATATATTTCAATGGCTATCCAGGAAAAAGACAACGTAATAAATCTATTTTCAACTGATTAAAAGAAAATCTAATCAATTGTGAATATTTCAACAAGCCAAGACCAAAATATTAGATATTTACATAATTTTTGTTATAAGATATTACAATTATAAACAACAATACAAATTACAATAAATATTCAAACTTATGTTCATTGTGGTTGATACATAAATTACATCTCTTTATAACATTCTGAACTGCATTATGAATATGAATATTTGAAACTGAATTCACAAAGTATAAAATTTACGTGGCTGTCGTGTTTTAACGTATCATATATATCAAGAAAATCTTAATAACCAACGGTACTACGAAATTTTGAATCAGTAAATTATTGAGGAATTCATGGACTATCCACACTTAGTTGAGACAAAAAATCATTTCTTCCAAAATTATGGTTCACCGCCTCATAATATAAGTACCCTTTCAGAATTGTTCAACACTAATTTTGGAAATAACTGGATGATCAATAATATTCCAGTGAGGCCACCACAAACACCTGACTTAACGCCACTGGATTTTTTTCTTTTGAGGATATATAAAAGACAATTATATATGAAAACCAGTAACAATATAAATGAGCAGAGACAAAATTTTATAGAATGTGAATTACATTTCAAATATTGATATTGTATATATGCATAATGCAGTTCAGAATATCATCAAGATAGGTATGTAATTTATGTATCAACCATAAGGAACATCAGTTCTTCACAACATTTATTGTGATTTGTATTATTTTCTTATAGTTGTAATGTCTCATAAAATTGGATGTAAATCTCAAGATAATACAGAAAAAAATGCCTTAAGAATGTCTCGTAATTTCACAAACAACTATGATATGCACACTTGTCTGAAAGTCAAACTTTTGTTCATAACTCGAAAATGAAAGACGATTTCAAATTTTGGTTTTCCCATTAAATTTGACTCGAAAAAAGAGATCGAATATGCGGCCTTCATTTTTTTTGTATCTCTTATAGTTACCGAGATACTCCATAAAAACATCGAAATTTGCCCACCCTATACGCACTCTTATCGTCACGCCGCAAGCGTTGTATTAATAAAGAAAACTATGAGCCAAATTTTTGTTTTAACTTTCTGTCTACCAGAAAATGATTAAAAAACATATTTATGAATTACTACGTGAAAACTAGAGGGTGAGGGAGTGAATATACTATGGATGGTCACCGATGGGGGGGGGGTGGGGGAGTGAAAGTTGTAAAAAATAGGTCAAGTAGTTTGGGTACGTTCCCTATATATGTATATATATATATATATATATATATATATATATATATATATATATATATATATATATATATATATATATATATATATAAATAGATAATTTTGATCCATACACAATTGTATGCTCCCCGCCCAAGGGATGCAAGTGTTAGAATTAAATATTCAATGTAATTTTATGAAATTAAATTTGGGTATTCAATACTGTTTTATTCGTTTGACGTATTCTCGCGTTTATCAAAAATATATATTATATATATATATATATATATATATATATATATATATATATATATATATATATATATATATATATATATATATATATATATATTATATTCTTATCTTTTGTGATAGCTTTTCGATAGGTACATGTTTAGTTTGATCACTACAGCTAAGACTTGGCCTCTTCCAGAATAAGTCTAAAAATTGTAACCTGAGATTGGATATACAGAATAAAAAATTGTTTTACTATTATCGGTGTATCTAGTGAAATCACGTGAATTTGAAAACTTTATTTCAAGCTTATCTGGTAACTTTGACCTTCTGGCACATTTGATATAGCAGTCCGTTTACTTATTTCTCATATACGCTATATAAGTCAGCTTAGAAAGCCTTCTACCAATTCATTGAAGCTAGACTTGAAGTTGGTAGGTAGTAGACAGGGGTTAAGATTTATACACCATGCAATAAATGCCGGTATTAGCAATCAAATCTGGCCAGCCATCATAAAGTTGGGGGTCCGAGCTCATAAACGCTTGTCTGGCCTTTCCTATCGGGACAAATTCCATCAGTATTCGAACCCTCTGGAAATACCGTAGGATGAAACTAGCTTCTCGTCTTGGCCTGTACTCAATCTACTTTGTTGCGTTGCGAATAAAGACAAGGACCTTGATAGGAATATTGGATCGATTGAAACAAATCCGATAAAAATCTTTTGTATAAATAAGCGCGAGACCTTGGTAGATTCACAATTGTGACAATTCTTGATTTTTAAACGCCGTTACTCTAATTTTATGATAGTTCTACATATTTCATAACAGCTGTAACAACATTTCACTATTTATGACAATTATAACCAAATTTCTATTACGTTAACGTCTTTTTATAGCCAGCGGGTGCAATTTATAACCCAGTGGGCTAAAGTGAAACATCAAAAATTGAAAAGGGATATTATTTTAATGTCTGGATTCATTGTACTCGCAAAAACATACATATCATGAATGAAAAAGGTAATAAATCGAAAAGATTGCAATAATAGTTATGATTTAATTTAACTAATTTAATACATTAATCGTGCATAAAGTATGGTATGCATAACGGGATTTTATAGTTCTATGGAGCAATATATATATATATATATATATATATATATATATATATATATATATATATATATATATATATATATATATATATATATATATATATGTATATATATATATATATTTATATATATATATATATATATATATATATATATATATATATATACAGGGTGATTCACGGTGGATGGCACATTACACGTTTCTGGTGAACCATACGACTGATCACTTTGAAAATTTAATGGAGGGCATAGTCGGACATTCTCTACTCAACTAGAATATTTTTGATAATGCGGTGTTGCCACTTCTATTAGAAAGTAGTAGCAACTTTGATTATTCAAATGGAACACCCTGTATATAATATCATTTTTAGAATCTCCAACAATTTCACATTAACTTTTAATAATATTTTTCTATACCTATCTGTTACCGTTTTCCAAATAAAAATTATTTTCATTTTTTTCTTCTGAAATCAAGACTTTTTAAAACGATGATATCTTTGAGTTGAGGAATACTATGATATCAAAATTTGGGTTGGAGTTTGGTAATTCTTGGGAGCTTCGTACACTTCAGTCTAATCTGCGTTACTTCAATACAGGGTGGTAAAAAAATTCAGTTATTTTGTTTGCTTGAAAAAGTGACTGAAAGTTGATTATTTAAAGAAGAATGCCCTATATATTATTGAAAATTTGGAAAGCTGTTGGAATTTTCTTTTTATCTATGTATATCATACCTATACCTAACTAGTCAGGTTTCAGACTTATTAGCATTTATTTGTGAAATTGTTCCTTGTACATGTTGTCCTCATTCGGTATTTGGTAAGCATGCAATGATCACTATTTGACAGTGACGTTGTAACAATCTACTAATAATATCCATATTTTTGACATCTCAGAAGTTTCAAATACCTTCAAAAACGATGGAACAAGACTATTCAAACGAATTTCTTTTGAATTTGTTTATTATTTTTGGTGTGCGTTCGAGAGACGAATTGTTACAAAGTATTATCCAAACATTTGAAGCTTTGGATCCGAATGAAATTTTGAAGTGCTCGAAAGTGAACGGCCAGCGATTTGAACATATTCTGAAACATTTCACATAATTGTTTTCCTTTTTTATAATTATTTATATCAATGTTTCCACTATCAAGTATCTGGTGCTTTTTTCAAGTTTATCCATACGCATTGAAATTGTTCTGAATTCGTATAAATTTCTTGAGGTTTATTGGCGATAGATTCGGATACATTTTACGTGTTCTGCTGATAATTTCACAAACCGTCCAAAAATAATAAACAAATTCAAAAGAACTTCGTTTGAGTAGTCTTGTTCCATCGTTTTCGAAGGTATTTGAAACTTCTGAAATGTCAAAAATATCGATATTATTAGTAGATTGTTACAACGTTACTGTAAAATAGTGATCATTGCATGCTTACCAAATACCGAATGAGAACAACATGTACAAGGAACATTTTCACAAATAAATGCTAATAAGTTCGAAACCTGACTAGTTAGGTATAGGTATGATATACATAGATAAAAAGCAAATTCCAACAGCTTTCCGAATTTTCAATAATATACAGGGCACTCTATTTGAAATAATCAACTTTCAGTCTTTTTTTCAAGCAAACAAAATAACTGAATTTTTTTACCACCCTGTATTGAAGTAACGCAGATTAGACTAAAGTGTACGAAGCCCCCAAGATTTACCAAACTCCAACCCAAATTTTGATATCATAGTATTTCTCAACTCAAAGATATCAGCGTTTTAAAAGGTCTTGATTTCAGCAGAAAAAAATGAAAATAATTTGTATTTGGAAAACGGAAACAGATAGGTATAGGAAAATATTATGAAAAGTTATTGGGAAATTGTTGGTGATTCTAAAAATGATATTATATACAGGGTGTTCCACTTGAAGAATCAAAGTTGCTACTAATTTCTAATAGAAGTGTCAACACCACATTATCAAAAATATTTTAGTTGGGTAGAGAATGTCCGACTTTGCCCTCCATTAAATTTTCAAAGTCCTTTGGTTCACCAGAAACGTCTAATGTGCCATCCACCGTGAATCACCCTGTATATATTAGTACAGACATGAAGCCCAAGAATTCACCAACAAAAAGAAAAACACGGTATAACGAGGATAGTACAAACATAAACACGAAACGAAAGCCGCATTGTAACTCATAACCTAAGAGGCGGACAGTATTGAATTTGAAACTAATCACCACCAGTTTTTAGCATAGTAGTAGGTACATAATTAAGATTAAAATTGTGAAATAAGTAATTAATAACCACAAATTTCCTGTCTCTATATATATATATATATATATATATATATATATATATATATATATATATATATATATATATATATATATATAAATATATATATATATATATATATATATATATATATATATATATATATATATATATATATATATATATATATATATATATATATATACATCACAAAAATTTCTAAAATCGGAGTCTAGGAGGTCTAAAACGAATTTAAAAACCACACTCGCACCTCACTGTTCAATTTCAATACAGTTCAGTAGCCTAAAATATTTGTTGGCTCCTAGATGTAATCTTCAAAAATTTTATTTTCAAAGAAGTATTTACGCGAAACTACTCAGAGTACCTAGAAAGGAAGGAAAGTTGAGGTATAGGTACCCTTGAAATTGAAAGATGTAACTTAGAGTGCCGAATTAAATAAAATACTAAGAAAGTTAGTGAATAACTTTAACTTTTTTTTTGTTTATACCTTCTTTCAGCCAATTATTATTGCCTATAACTGACAAACAATATACTTGGTTTGTATCAGTATTTTCATTGAAATATTTTTCTTTCGCGGTATCATTATGTTTTCAAATATCTTTTTGTCTATATTTAAACTCTTGGTTAAAAAAAAATATTATGAATTTTACAGTCAATATTACCTGTTGATTAAGTATTCAATGATTCATTAACGCCCAATTCATTACAGTTCGATAGCAGATAGTTTCACGACTTCGAATTGAAATTCAAAACTATAAACTACTTTTATTATATATCAATTAAATATTATATAATGTTGATATTAAACTCCTATTCTGATTTGTTCCAGTTCATTTCTAATACCGAATGTTTATACTTTCCTGATAACATTGGTAAAAATTTCAAAAAAGTTCCCCCTCTGGTGAATTTTTTCGAAATATGAATCACTATTGACGGGGCTACATAGTAAAATAAAGAGTATGTTATTTATTGCATGTTTCATATTAATTTTTATGTCTCCTATTATATAATGACACTCTTTAACCCTGAAATACCGAGTTTCTACGAAAAAGGCTATAGGTTCTTGATTTATTATCTTTTTATATGGAAATAATGAGTAATAAGATCTCCAATGCGTATGGACAAACCCTTTTAGTTTATAATTAATGTTTACGATTTTGTTAAATTACTCAGTGCTACGTGATTAAAAGCAGTATATAATATATAAGGAGATAAATCAATATTAATTAAGCTGATAATGATTGAAAGCCATAGCTGAAGTAAATCTAACTTTTGAGCATTTGTGACGCAAAGTGTGGAGAGAGATATTTTTAAAACAACTATTGTGTTTTCATAATATTCAAATATGTTCTATTTTGCCATTAAAAAAAATTTTTTTGTAACATAAATTCACGTTGATGAATTTGGATAATATTTCATCGAAAGTACCAAAAATCATTAGATTTGAATAAATATAAGGATTTTAGACAGTGAATGGCTTTATTAGTTTATAAATATTAATTTGCAATTATTGTACAAACAATTTTGATCCACTTGTAAAATTGTTAATATATATATATATATATATATATATATATATATATATATATATATATATATATATATATATATATATATATATATATATATATATATATATATATAGTTATTAATATAATCGATAATTTTCGTATAACATCGATCGAGAAATATTTATTCTACTTGTGAGGGTTGTTATCCAAACTCCAATTTTTTGGTAACATTTTGCACAATAACAGTCAAAATAGGTAAACATTTGTATGTTCGCCCATATTCTACTCTTGATCTTAAAAGGTCAATTCATTTTAAATTACATTTTATGTTGGGAGGTGGTATTCTAGAAAATCGAGATCTTGTATTTAACAATACAACATAGGCATTCCTATATAAATTTATATATTTTTTGAATTTATGAGGGCGTTACTCGATGAAGATAAAATGTTTACATATTTGAGAAATGGAACTCTGAGTTTAACGATTTTTATATGAAAATCGGAAGTCAGAGATTAATTTCTCAAACCTGTTATATATATACATATATATATATATATATATATATATATATATATATATATATATATATATATATATATATATATATATATATATATATATATATATATATATATATGGGGGCGGTTAAGGAGGCTAAGCCTCCTCCTCAATAATATTCCGTGTATCACTAATATATTATATTGAATAGTCAGCATTCAGCATATTCATATTAATCAAAATCATATTATATTATGCACCTACCTTCCTTTCAACCTACATTATATAATGTTATTTACATTTCCTGCATTTCATTCATTTCAAGATTTGTGGCAACGCTGCGGAGGCTTAGAAAGGTATATTCAACGTTCATTATGCCTACCACAGAAAAGCAAACAACGGTGCGAATACTTTCAATGAATACTTCATTGCAATAGAAAAGCAAAACACATGTAAATGGCAACACCGATGGATCCTGAGTCTCATACAATGTCGACCAATCACAACTATAGAATTTCGGGTAAAATCGAGTGAATTCGATGGAAATTAATTCAATCGTATTGTGATCGAAGTGACTAATGGCCGACAACAGCTTGTTTACTTATATTGCTCGCGTATTGTTTTAAAATGAGTTTGATTAGGTACTGAAGTAAATTCCAAAAATTTCAATGGTGACTTAGTGGAATATCTGTTATCCCATAACTTTAGTGCACTAAGTTATGAGGATAAAGTTTTGTTTACATTGCGACCTACCCCTGAATTGAACAATTTGGTGCAGCATAACAGACAACAAAACCGCGGACTATTAAATACCTTTTTGATAATGATTTGAATCAAGATTTACCCCAAGTTATAAACTCTTATGTCTAATTGTTTCTATCCCGGTGACATCGGCTTCCGTAGAGCGCTCGTTTTCCACTTAAGAGAATTAAAACTTATTTACGAAATTCAATGAGCCAGGATCCTTTGAAAAATATTAGTTTGTTGTCTATTGAAAAGGAATTGGTAAAAGACAAAAAATTTGATGAAGATTTTATAGATCATTTTGCTAACGTTAAAGATCGCAGCACCCCGCTAATCTTCAAAAATATATAATAACTTTTTATTTGCTCTCACCAGCTGTTAACAAATTCGTTAAGTAGGAAGGTAGGTACCTATTTTGTGAAAGAAAACAAAATTTGATGAATAGATGAATTGATTAATTGGCTGAGAAGAGTTTTTGTGAATATTGTAAATAGGAGTTGTAGGTCTCAAGGTAGATACTCGAAAGTGAAAACAAATTAATAGCTTAGGGTGCTTGTTTTACTTTGATTTTCTTTAAATTATAAGGCGGTTGACCTTGAAATCCTAAAATTTTTCGCCTATGGTGTATTTTTTAACACCTCTTGTAGTCTCCTTAAACCAAAACCTCATGAGCCGCCACTGATATATATATATATATATATATATATATATATATATATATATATATATATATATATATATATATATATATATATATATATAATAAATATATACATATAGGTAGGTATACATTTTTATTACTTATTCAAAAATTCTTTATCAAAGAATAATATCAAATTTTCAAAATTCATTTCCTCAATTTGTTCCATATAACATCAAATTTCAGTTAGTTCACGATATTTAATTGCAAATTGTGGAGTATCTTTTTCACTGATGCCTGTATAAAAATCACTTCGAAATAGAATAAATAATCATTGTGGTTTCTTCAAATGAAATCTTTCTGAACATCACCTGAGAAACCTTCAGTTTAAATCATGAGTTCATTTTGTTAGCCTTCAAACCATAATATATATATTCAGTGGTAAAAGGTCGTAAAAATTATCATTTAAAAATGTATCAATTCATATTACAAACGTGACATGTTCTCACAGACTTTGTTGTAAATTTCTCGTAAAAGAAAAGTCTAAACTGATCAGATGTGCGGTTTTGAGCGATAGTAAATTTTAGAGGGGTCATATGCAAGTTTATTTTTAGTCGTATTTTATCCTGTAAAATACATAGGTACTATTGCAGTGTATCCAAGGAAAGCAGTCAGGTGCGGGAGTAGTTTTCCCATCTGTTTTGGACCTCCTAGACCACGATTTTCGAAAAAATGTTCATGTCTGATATATATATTTCCGGTACATATTGACATCTCCAGCGGCTACAATAGAGTCGATTGAGGTGAAATTTTTTACCTGGGATTGTTTCTGTTGCAGAACGAAAATATCAAAATTTGGGTAAATTTCCGCAATCGTCGTCATTTTTACGTAGATATTTCTAATTTTCATATAAATATCCTATCCGGTACCTACATAATTACATCTCCAGAAGTTCGTATCACACCAAATGCGCTGGTTATATTTTCCTGGAATTTTTTTCGTTGCAGAACGAAACAACCAGAATTTGGTTAAATTTTTCCAATCGCCGACATTTTTATGTAGATACCTATTTGTTGTTTTTTCGTCGTTTTTGAAAATTTGTCAAACTCCACAGCTTTTGCAAATTGAGTTAGAGGGTTCGAACTTAGTAGGTAGTCCGGGGAAGTAAGATCAAAAAATCTATCAACGAGAAAAATGAAAAAAGTAGGGGTCATAATTTTTTTTGAGTAAGTACACTGACCCCTCATCGCTTTCCTAAATTTCTGACCAAATCCCGTGAAAGCTCGAAACACAGCTTGCAAGCACATTTAAAAGCACTAAAATTCGATGATTTTTTGCTTATAACTTTTTCTAATGTACTCGCACAAAATACTCGTTAAAATCAAATTCACAGTAAATTTTATGCCCTACACGATGACGTAAGTCGACTTCTGAAATGAAAATTTTTTCGACTCAAAATTTTCCAAAAAATGAAAATTGTTTCGAAAGGTCGTGTTTTAACCGGCAACCATACTGAAAATAACCATATCGAGATCAAAACATAGGGAAACATAGATGGTGTGCTATAAAAAATTTACGTATTTTCAGATTTGGAAAATTCAAAATGGCGGCCGCAAAATCGAATATATATGCTTTTTTTTCAATCACGCTTCCTCTTGAAAACATTGACGATATCGAAACGGGGTTGGTTGCAATCGATAGGGGAAAAGTTGTAGTTTTAGGCATAAAATAAAAAAAAATTTTATAAATTTTTTTACATAACTTTTTTTGAAAATTTATTAAAAAAAAATTTTGTTTGTTGTGTTTTTCCTCATTTTTGCATTAAAAAATGGAGTCAATCATTATACTCATACTCGAAATGTATTTGCCGTTAAAAAACGCGTATTTCAAAAAAAAAAAATTTTAAATACGATAATCAGAAGCCGAGATATAGAAGCTCAAAGTTCGCTTCGTTCTGTGACCATACTATTAAAAATTTTCAAATTCTTATTGTTGCATTAGATTGTTTCACCTGTGTGGTGATTAAATACAGATTTAAAAGAACGTTGGGTCACTGGCTGCTTCAAAATGCTCATATGTGGTCGAGCGCGGCAAGATTACTAATTTATTTTCTATGCAGTCAGTGACACAACTTTATTTAAAATCTGTATTTAATCAGTACGCAGGTGCAACAATCTAGTGCAACAATCAGGATTTGAATATTTTTAATAGTATGGTCACAGTACGAAGCGAACTTTGAGCTTCTATATCTCGGCTTCTGATTATTGTATTTAAACAATTTTTTTTTTGAAATACGCGCTTTTTAACGGCAAATACATTTCGAGTATGAGTATAATGATCGACTTCATTGCAAAAATGAGGAAAAACTCAACAAACAAAATTTTTTTTTTATAAATTTTGAAAAAAAGTTATGTAAAAAAATTTATAAAATTTTTTTTTTATTTTATGCCTAAAACTACAACTTTTTCCCTATCGATTGCAACCAACCGCGTTTCGATATCGTTAATGTTTTCAAGAAGAAGCGTGATTGAAAAAAAAGCATATATATTCGATTTTCCGGCCGCCATTTTGAATTTTCCAAATCTGAAAATACGTAAATTTTTAATAGCACACCATCTATGTTTCTCTATGTTTTGATCTCGATATGGTTATTTTCAGTATGGTTGCCGGTTAAAACACGACCTTTCGAAACAATTTTCATTTTTTGGAAAATTTTGAGTCGAAAAAATTTTCCTTTCAAAAGTCGACTTACGTCATCGTGTAGGGCATAAAATTTACTGTGAATTTGATTTCTACGATTTTTTTGTGCGAGTACATCAGAAAAAGTTATAAGCAAAAAATCATCGAATTTTAGTGCTTTCAAATGTGCTTGCAAGCTGTGTTTCGAGCTTTCACGGGATTTGGTCAGAAATTTAGGAAAGCGATGAGGGGTCAGTGTACTTACTTAAAAAAAATTATGACCCCTACTTTTTAATTTTTCCTCTCTATATACTTACTTCCCCGGACTAAGGTAGATTGGACTAATGTTAAGGAAGTGCGTTTGAGTAGTTTCAACCATTTTTCTCAGTCGCGCGGGGACTATTCCGTTCAAATCGCATGCCGTCCTGCTTCGCTATCAATACACAATGCACTTCGCTAACTTTATTTTATTTTTTATGAAATAATGAAGATATTCTTCCTTTTTATTTTGATGCTATGAGAGCGTTGTATTTCTGTTCGCGATGCACTTCGCGAATTTTTTTTTCTCGAATAATTTAATTATTTTTTCAATAAAAATATTATTTTCACCTTTTTGATTCATTCTGCTATTCAAGCGTGATTTTTCAAAATATGATTGTATTCGTTAGAATCGCATCTCGACGCGATGCACGTTTTTTTTTCATTTGAAAATGTATTATAAAAACGTATTTATATGCAGGTATAAATGAAGAAATATATATATATATATATATATATATATATATATATATATATATATATATATATATATATATATATATATATATATATATAATGAAATGGTATAGGGGAAAACAGCACTACGAGCACTACATTTCTCTCACCCTCGTAGTGCTGTTTTTTCCTATACCTTTTCATTTTAATGATACATTTCGGCACCTAATCTATATTTTTAAATATATATACAGTATGTCCACGGATGGGGTTTACAAGAGGACAAATGGACCAAAAATTGAAAGATACGAAAAAAAGTCACTCTTAATAAACGTTTCTGTTTATCTAGAAAACACGAATCATCATAAGAAACTTTAATTTTTTTTTACAGGGTGGGTACAAACTGCAAAAATGTTATTTTGCTTAAGAGCAAACATACATCTTTCTCTGAAAGTTACAAAAAAAAATCACTTTTAATAAACCTTTTTGCTTGTCTTGAAAATACGATTCATCATGAGAAACTGAAATTTTTTTTATGCAGGGTGGGTACAAACTGTAGAAATGTTATTTTACTTAAGACTAATCATACCTTATTCTGAAAGTTACAAAAAAAAATCACTCTTAATGAACGTTTTTACTTATCTAGAAAATACGATTCATCACAAGAAACTTTAATTTTTTTTATACAGGGTGGGTACAAACTGAAAAAATGTTAGTTTGCATAAGAGTAAACATACCTTATTTTGAAAATTATGGAAAAAAGTTCCTCTTAATAAACGTTTTATTTGTCTAGAAAATGCGATTCATCATAAGAAACTTCAATTTTTTTCATACAGGGTGGGTACAAACTGCAAAAATATCATTTTCCTTAAGACTGAACATAACTTATTTTGAAAGTTACGAAAAAAAGTCACTCTTAATAAACGTTTTTAATTGATGAAGTAATTTTTACATAGGTAAACCTTTTAATGAGTTGTTCTACTTCGGTTTGTTGTAGAAAACACATTCATTAAAAGATACCTCTTTTCATAACTTTCAAAATAAGTTATGTTTACTCTCAAACAAAATAACATTTTTGTAGTTTGTACCCATCCTGTATAAAAAAATTAAAGTTTCTTATGATGAATCGTATTTTCCAGACAAGCAGAAACGTTTATTAAGAGTGACTTTTTTTCGTAACTTTGAAAAAAAGGTATGTTTACTCTTAAGCAAAATAACATTTTTGCAGTTTGTACCCACCCTGTATAAAAAAATTAAAATTTCTTATGATGAATCGTATTTTCTAGACAAGCAGAAACGTTCATTAAGAGTGACTTTTTTTCGTATCTTTCAATTTTTAGTCCATTTGTCCTCTTGTAAACCCCATCCGTGGACATACTGTATATATATATATATATATATATATATATATATATATATATATATATATATATATATATATATATATATATATATATATATATACGTCAATTGTCTGCTCACTCTACACTTGGATGGAACATTGTTCAACAGCATAAGTCACATAAAGTAAAACACCGTTCATCATGTTTTCTGTATTTAGACAGTTTAACGTTCATTAACTCATGTCATCAATCAATACTGAGAAGTAGAAAATAATTTTGCATCGAGATTGAGAAAAAAAGTTGAAACCAACGAAGAAACGCACCTCAACATCAACTCAAGCCACATACCAAATTTCAACCCTCCATCGTAAAAAATAATCCGCGAAGTCAATCGCGTAGTGATAGCGAAACAGATCGAGATGCAATTTGAACGTAATAATCACCAAGAAATTCAGGGAGGTTAAGAAAAAGAGTTGAACCAAGAACGGATTTTGGGTCAACTGAAACTCAATTTACAGGCTGTCCTATTTTCGATGTCCTTACGGGGTAACTCGCTTATTTTTAAAGATAGAGATTTGCGGTTTTCGCGAACGTTGGCTACTTTTTTATGAATCTCACGATACCGTGAACAAAATTTTCATAGCTTGCTTCGTTTTTGAGATACAGGGCGAAGTTGAAAATATTGCATTTTGGCCCCCGCCTTGTATCACAGCTATCTTTCAACTTATAGGAAAAGTAAAAACTGTGTTTTATACACTTTTTTACGTAGAATCCAGTGGCGTAGTGAGATTTTTGAAATGAGCTGTCATTGTTCAGATATAACCCAAAGTTATATTTTTTTAAATGGGACACTCTGTATATTTTTCCATATTCAAAACATAAATGCTTTGAGCTTTTCAAAAATATATAATACTTATATAATATTTCAAGTATTAGCCCTGTATTTTGATAAATTTCATTTTTGTTATAGCAAGTCGAGACAAATATCACTTTAGTAGAACGTTTAGCGCAATAAACAAATATCTCATTCGTATATGGTAGCATGGAAAGTATTCATTAAAAAAATATTATTCAGTATGAGTCACTAAATAATTTGACAAAACAATAAACTTAAACTCTTATGAAACACTCTTTATCGACTATAAACGCTGTGGACCTAATTAGTAGGTAGCTATGGAAAAAGAGCAAGTGCAGAATGTATATAAGTCCTGTCACCTACCTGTCAAAGTTAACAAATTTTTCTTACAATGGCGAATGATAATCCAAGATATCAAAATTACTATTACCCATTTACTGGAATTTTAGGTTTCCTGAAAGGAGACAACCGAGTAGGAGAATATTTGGCAGACTAAAAAAAAATTTGGAAAATTTTGGATCTTTTGAAAAGCCTAGACCAAAAAGTTATAGGAAAGAAAATGCTGAAGATGCTGAAATTAGTGTCCTCGCAAAGGTAGAAGAGAACAAAAATACTTCTTGCAGAGAAATTGAAGATTCGATTGGCATTCCAAAGACAAGAGTTTCGAAGATATTGAAAAAGCATAAATATACCCCCTACATACCTCAAACTATACATCATCTGCACCCAGGTGATGCTGAAAAGCGCATTGAGTTTTGTAGGTGGTATATACAAAAGACGGGAGAAAATATGAATTTTGGGCATTTAGTGGTATGGTCCGATGAAAGCTATATAAGTAGCGCTGGCATTTTTAATCGAAATAATCATCGTTATTGGTCAAATGAAAATGAGCACGTTACGGTGGCTCGTCAACAGCAAGGCAGATTCGGCTTTAATGTATCTTGTTTCGTTTTTGTAGGAAGATTGGCATACCGCATTTTCGACGGTAACTTGAATCACCGGAGATATTTGGAAATTTTGGATGATTGTCTTTGTGAACTACTTGACGAAATTCCGTTGGATGAATACGGACACAGTTATTTCCAACAAGATGGCGCACCTTGTCATAACGCAGGTCCCGTAAGGGCTTTTCTTAATGAAATATTCCAAAACCAGTGGATTGGTAATAATGGTCTCATTAACTGGCCACCAAGGTCCGCTGACTTATCGATATTAGATTTTTTTATAAGAGGCTTTATGAAAAATGAAATAAACAACACGCGACACGAAAATCGAGATGCTCTCATGAATGCCACCAGAGAAGCTTTCGAATTCTTACGCATAAGACCTTTGTTCTTACTGCGGTCGATTGACGCTATCCTCAGAAGATGTCGGTTGTGTCTTCAACAGAATGGACAGCAATTTGAACAATATTTATGAAATATTTTCAACCGAAAAATAATAGAGCTTTGTTTTGTAGCAGTGTTTCATATAAGTTTTAATTTCTGTTATAATAATTTTTAAATTAATCTTTGTTTAGTAACTTATATTAAATAATATTTTTCTAATGAATACTTTCCATGCTACCATATATAAATGAGAGTGATATTTGTTTATTGCGCTAAACGTTCTACTAAAGTGATATTTGTGTTGACTTGCTATAACAAAATTGAAATTTATTTAAATACAGGGCTAAAACTTGAAATATTATAGAAGTATCATATATTTTCGAAAAGCTCAAAGCATTTATGTTTTGAATATGGAAAAATATACAGAGTGTCCCATTTGAAAAAATATAACTTTGGGTTATATCTGAACAATGACAGCTCATTTCAAAAATCTCACTACGCCACTGGATTCTACGTAAAAAAGTGTATAAAACACAGTTTTTACTCTTCCTATAAGTTGAAAGATAGCTGTGATACAAGGCGAGGGCCAAAATGCAATATTTTCAACTTCGCCCTGTATCTCAAAAACGAAGCAAGCTATAAAAATTTTGTTTACGGTATCATGAGATTCACAAAAAAGTAGCCAACGTTCGCGAAAACCGCAAATCTCTATCTTTGAAAATAAGCGAATTACCCCGTAAGGACATCGAAAATGGGACAGTCTGTACGTAGCAAACTTCAACCCTCTAACTCAATCTTCAGAACCTATGGACTTCGGCATGAAAAAATATGATACATACATCAGAGATGAAAAAGTTTTCGAAAAACGACTGCTTTCCTTCGATACAATGTATTTTATGGGATAAAATACGACTAAAAATACTGCTAATTTAAATACAATATAATTTAGTGTCTTCCATTTATTTATACATAGATTGGTATCACAACCATAGTCCACCAAAAAATTTGAAAAAGAAAACATAATTGATAAACTAATATTCAGAAAATTGCTACACCAGTATGTATACCAGAACGTTAATAGTTTAGAATTAACTTTTTCCCGGAATTAAATCACATCAATGTTTGTGATAAGTTGAATAAATACAATATTCGAACTATAACTACGAAATTTAGGTTATTTATTGGTCACAAAAAAATGACAGAAAAACAGTTTTTCAAAAATCGAGTACCTATATATAAATTAAAATTTGTCAAGCTGACAGAAACATCGCTACTATATGTATAAACATGAAAAATCAATCACCCAAAGTAAGAACGTCATAATAACTAATATATAGATTTGAATAATCTGGAGATATTGTATCAATTGAATGAAGGAAATGGAAAGGACCATTAAGAAGCGCTCTAGTTATAGATTACTCCAAGGAACTTACCTATATAGACATACCAAATAGATTTTAGGATATCTCCAATCAATAAAGTACTGATATAAAGGATCGATTGTTACATTTTTTTCAAAAACTTTGTTGATAATAGGTCGGAAACATACCTTTATGTCGAGTAAATATAATTATTTTAGTGGTATCAAGCCAACTGTTTGATATTATTCAATCCATCAATATATATATATATATATATATATATATATATATATATATATATATAGATCTATATATATATATATATATATTATATATATATATATATATATATATATATATATATATATATATATATAGATATATATATATATATATATATATATATATATATATATATATATATATATATATATATATATATATATAATACAATAACAGTTTTATTGGCCGATTTACAGCTTCCGTAAATTGAGATATTTAGAAGATTTGTATCTTACATGTGTAGTAGAAGCACTTGATAATATATGACATATTTCCGCATCTATAAGAATATATAAACTGTTCATCGTGACGACACAAGCACTTCTCAATACTAGCTCAAAATATATTTTAGACCAACTAACCACTAACTCGAGTTACACCTTGTCCCTTCTTGCAGCTGTCTATTTACCGAAATCACAAATATTCAGAAACTGATTATGATGATCGGAATATCCCTGTTATTTTGATAAGAAATGAAAACAAATAAGAATAATTTATTTGCTCTTCAACGATTTTATTATTTGACGATCTAGCTATGTCAACGGAATTTGCAAGAATTAGAAAAATATGAACATTTCCTACGAATAAACTATACAAATGTTATACAATAATTTTTTCAGGCATATTCCGAAATTTTAATATAAATAGGTTAACGTATTTCCTAAATTTATGATTTTTGAAATTGGAAAAATTAAATAGACTGGAAAATAATATCGAATGAAAAAATGGAATATTCATAAGTGAATATAATGAATACACTGGATTCGGAAATAACTCGAGAATGGTGGACTATCCTTTGATGTTTATGTGTTTACAGTTGAGGTTTATTATATTGACAACAAATTTTCCATCATGTGTAAGTAGGGTTGCCATCCGTCCGTGTTACCCCGGACTTGTTACTTACTTATGGTTTATAGTTAATAAATAATTTAGACTTTAGGGTACCTAACCTATCTAACCGAACTAGATGATCTATCCTATAATTTGCTATTACAATGTAGAATCTAGTCTATTTGATTTTTGATCTACCAAAAATTATCGTCATGAGTTATTTTTTATTTGATGACACGAAAAAAAAAGAGAAAATTGTAAACTGTGTATAATAGAATTTTAATTGTTTATTGTTGTTCTGTTTATATGGCAAACAAGCGGTTTGAAGTTTAAATAAATGAAAAAATATAAATATAAACGATGTTTTATTTTATTAAAAAAAAATTTTTTTACGGGGTGTCCGGGGAAAAACAAAATTTCACAAGAAATGTCCGGGGTTTTTAAACTGTTTGTCCGGCATCGGCAATTTAGGTGATGGCAATCCTATGTGTAAGGTATTTTGAAAAACTGTAAATAATTTGATACTACATTCATTAATAACTTGAAATTAAATTTCGTCCTGTTTCTAAATATGCAAAAAAAAGGATAACTATTTTCTGTTTCTGAGTATGCAATGTCATTTCATCGTATCAATTATTTGAATTTTATGGGTTATAATTTTAACAGAACCGAGATAATAGTCTATACTTCTAAAATATATCTTATACATACACTTCTATTTCCTATTTAGGAGGTCCCGGTTTCGAACTTCGGGGTTCGACTGGCCTGTTTTGAGATTTTTAGAGGTCTGTGGGCCTGCATTCATCCCTGGTAAACAAATTTATCTTCAAATGTTCTCTCGTCTATATATCATACGGTCACACACATCCTTGCACGCAGATATAAGTTTATCTTTTTATCTGACTCAAGGAGTTGCTCCTCGCCACTCAAAAATAACCCCCACTCCCTTACACATACTTCACGGAGAAACGAGAACGCTAGTCTAACTTTTTATTCTAAACTTTTCAATTTTTTTGAGGTTAATTCTACGTTTTGTGTTCTATTTAGCATCTCAACACTGTTCTTATATTTATCATTTGGCAATTCTGTTTACTACATAGTAATTATAATTATTAGTCTCGTAGTATCTTAGTAGTAGAAAATGCTTGTATATTGAATTCAATAATGTAATACTAGAAAATCACAGTGTTTGTCATCAAACTGCAAAGTGAAAATTTGCAAGATTCACATGCTGTTACATTCGAATGACTATACTCCATTTTTAAATTTATCCACTTTTCTGATTTTCAAAATGTCAATTACTAAAGAAACATATGGATAACTGGAAACAGCACATTCGATCGAAACATTTTTCTGAAAATTCCTATTCTTTCCTCCTGATCCTTTTTTTCAATAAATTTTGTTTGAAAACAATAATTTTCCGAAGTAGTCATGTCTACACTTTTACTATAAATAGGTAACGTTTGTAAGTAGGAGGTAAACTCTGAAACTACTCATCCGATTTCAAATATTCATTGACTTATATTTAGAATGGACTTTCAGACAAGATATAGAATATTTCCTATAGAAAAGTTTTAGAACTCATTATAAAAAGTCGGCGATAATATATACATATCTATATAATAAGGTTAATACACAAATTGATGAATCCGGTACTTGTTATGCCAGCGTGGAATTCAATTTGTACATTAACTTTAACTAAACTTCCACAACTTTTCTTTATATAATAAATAACTGTTTATCTTATGTTCTCCAGAAATGTAGTCCCTGTGACTTATTTTTAGAATATTTCATAGCTTAGTTTTACACAATATCAGCTATTTAGATACAATTTATTGTGCTTTGAATACATTTTCATGTTGGAGCTCGTTATATTTTCAACCTAATTATAAAATTATAGATCGGACTGCTAGTGAATTAGATATTGGAGTAACATTCCTTGAATTTATTTCAAAATTCTTGATATATGTAATTAGTAAATATTATTCTAATTCAATATCTTTTTTCTTTAGCTTATTAACGTTGCTATTATGCAAAGAAGTATCTCAAAATATTCTGAAAATCTGAAAAGATTCAGAATGAAAATGGTGATATCACCAAAAATTCTGCATACGTTAATAAATCCTCTTCACAACTTAAGCTATACTGAATGCGCAGTTGAAAATGAAAAATCTCTTTCATCACTCAAATTAGTATGTCGAAAAAATCAATTATTCAGACTTATATTCTTGAATGTGAAAAGTAATATGCCTACACAAACTAAAGCCGAAATTGATGCTTTTCACAAAGACCAGATGAATTTGAATATTTAAGATATCCAAGAAATGTATTCACTAACAAAAACATTTAAAAAATTCAAAAAATGGTATTAGACGACCATCCAATTAAGGTTGAGTAAAAGTTGTGAATGTTTTTCATATAATTATGAAAATTTCTTTATACCAATATTTCAAATGTAATATCCTTTGAAATAGATATGTGTGTATTATATATAAAATTTACTAACTATTATTTTAGGGTTCTTATGAAGATAACTTTAAGCCAATGGTTCAACTGTAATAACCTTTCGAATAGATATGTGTGCATTATATACATATATAATATATATATATACATATATATATATATATATATATATATATATGTTTATATATATATATATATATATATATATTTATATATATATATATATATATATATATATATATATATATATATATATATATATATATATATATATATATAAAATATGTATGTATATATATAATATATATATATATATATAATATATATGTATATATATAATATAATATATATATATATATATATATATATATATAAATATATATATATATATATATATATGTTATATAGATATATATATGTATATATATATATATATATATATAAATATATATATATATATATATATATATAAATATATATATATATATATATATATATATATATTTATATAGAGAGGGAGAGAGAAATTGCTGATAGAATTTCTTTATTTTATTAGGGTTCTCATGAAGATAAGTTTATGCTAGTTCAACTGTAATTTTTTTTAAACTTATATATACGCTACATATACGTATAGAAATTTTTAATAAACGTACTTTATTTTATGAGGGTTTTCATTAATATAACTTCCAACTGTAATTAAGCTGTGCGCATTATATAAAGAAATTGCTGACAGAAGTTCTCTATTTTATTAGGGTTCTTATGAAGATAAGTTTATGCTAGTTCAACTGTAATTTTTTTAAAACTTATATATACGCTACATATACGTATAGAAATTTTTAATAAAAGTACTTTATTTTATGAAGGTTTTCATTAATATAACTTCCAACTGTAATTAAGCTGTGCGAATTATATAAAGAAATTGCTGATAGAAGTTCTCTATTTTATTAGGGTTCTTATGAAGATCAGTTTATGCAGATTAACTGTAATTTTCTCTCCAGCTGTTATGTACGTTACATATATAAAAATTGCTGACAAATATTCTTTATTTTATTAGGGTTCTTATTAAGATCACTTTATGCCAATACTTCAACTATAATTTTCTTTCAGATTGATATATGCGTATCTATCTAGAAAGTTGAATTAGTGGTATAATTAATTTCGGTGAATAACAACAGCTTTCATCAACTATTATAATGGCATAAACAACCCAAAAAGTGGCACATTTGATAATCGGTGTCGATTCGTATCTGCATTTTTTTGAACCGATAATCGGTAAACAACCGGTAGTAAATCTTCTCAAATTGATGGTGTCATAGATATAAGAGCGAAATCTTCTATTTCATGTACTTCGAAGTTTGACCTGCTTCCTCTGAAAACCTCATAATAACATACTCGAGTAAACTGATAAATCAACAAGTTAAGTATATTGCATGGGCAATCTGAAAGCGTGGACCACCAGGAAAGGAGTACATACGCCTTTGAATATTCTTAAGCATTACCTGCATTAGTCTGTTCAGTATTCGGAAATTGTGAGAATACGTTCTCAAATTTCATTTTTTGGGTCGATTATAGTTTCACTGTTTCCGTGGAGTCATCGGGATCTACACTTTGATTCGAATTGAAAAAAGTCTACATTTTAAGCAGCGTAAGGAACATATGTATATATATTGAATTCTCGCACATCACTTGGTGAAACATCATAAAAAATAAAGTATAAACTTTAAAATAAAAACACTTGGCTTATGTTTCACAATATAAAAAATATTTAGATACTGTATTTAGCAGTAATAAAAAGTCGACATGTTTCGAGTTATGAATTCATTATCAAGACTCATAACTCGAAACATGTCGACTTTTTATTACTGCTAAATACAGTATCTAAATATTTTTTATATTGTGAAACATAAGCCAAGTGTTTTCATTTTAAAGTTTATACTTTATTCTATATGTATATAGTCTTATGATGTGACTCACGGAAAGATCCAAGAATCAGAATCGGTCTTAAAAGATTCATTTGTTCAAAACTTTCAATCTCTGCGAATGGAATCCATCATAGCTTATAATGTTTATATGTATAAATTGACATTATTCAACTTTCACTCAAATATTGTCCAAGAGTCTGTGAGGAGTTTTTTGATGTATATATATATATATATATATATATATATATATATATATATATATATATATGTATTCAGTGGCGGCTCGTGAGGTTTTGGTTTGAGGAGGCTACAAGAGGTGTTAAAAATACACCATAGGCGAAAATTTTTAGGATTTCAAGGTCAATATAATTTAAAGAAAATCAAAGTAAAACAACCACCCTAAGCTATTAATTTGTTTTCACTTTCGAGTGTCTACCTTGAGACCTACAACTCCTATTTACAATATTCACAAAAATTCTTCTCAGCCAATTAATCAATTCATCTATTCATCAAATTTTTTCTTTCACATAATAGGTACCTACCTACCTACTTAACGAATTTTTTAACAGCTGGTGAGAGCAAATAAAAAGTTATTATATATTTTTGAAGATTAGCGGGATTCTGCGATCTTTAACGTTAGCAAAATGATCTATAATATCCTCATAAAATTTTTTGTCTTTCGCCAAAAGTTTTACCAATTCCTTTTCAATAGACAACAAACTAATATTCTTCAAACGATCCTGGCTCATTGAATTTCGTAAATAAGTTTTAATTCTCTTACGAGAGGAAAACAAGCGCTCTACGGAAGCTGATGTCACCGGGATAGAAACAATTAGACATAAGAGTTTATAAACTTGGGGTAATGCTTGATTCAAATCATTATCAAAAAGATATATATAATAGTCCTCACATGAATTTCATTTTGCCCCAAAATTTCATTGTCATTATAAACAACACACAGTTCACTTTTTTATGGCCACCTTATCAAAAAAAGTGTATTTTTGACATAAATTTTCCAGAAGGTTATTTGGAAAATTAGCCGAAAATCCGGTAAACAAATTTTTATTGAGTAAGTCGAAGAAATGCAGTTCTTTCAAATCAGAGAACCTTATTTCTATTTGACCCCTAATAGTATCCAAAATTTCATAAAATATTTGCTTATAGTGAAGCCCCATATCTGCGTAACTGAATTTCTTTCGTTTTGGGCTAAATTGAGTCGTATCATCAGTAGTTTGAAATACAGAAAATAGTTTTTTAAAATAAACTTCTGCACGAAATTCTGAAATTTTTTCCAAAAGAAACTTGAGCCGATTTCGTGAGTAAATTACATCTGAAAACCTTGTGCTGTAAAGATTTGAAAAAACTATTTCTGTTTGTTCAAAAATTAATTTAAAGATGTTTAAAAAATATATAAATTCCTTATCTTGTAAGTAAGATATTAATCCGCGTGCTGTATTCAAAGTTACTTTATCGGTGAAAAATTCCTCACTTTCAACTTAGGTATAGAATTAAATCCTCAAATCCTAAGCGGCCCCCAAACAGAGACATTTTCATTAGTAAAAAGTAAACACTGCCAACAAAATAATTTATTTTTTACCTGTGATCCGGTTAGGCAAGGACTGTCTTCTCATAATGTATTAAGACCGCGGTTTTGTTTTCTGTTACACTGCACCAAATTGTTTAATTCAGGGGTAGGTTTTTTTTTTGTTTTTATCAAAACTTTATCCTCATAACTTAGGGCACTAAAGTTATGGGATAACAAATATTCCAACTAAGTCACCATTGAAATTTTTGAAAATTAATTTCAGTAATCAAACTCATTTTTAAAACAATACGCGTAACGCGAGCTGATTCCGGCGTCTCCATTATTCAGACAGTATGAATTACGATCATACAACGATTCAATCAACGACTTTACTCGATGTCAGGGAGATTCTATAAGTTGTGATTGGTCGACATTTTATAAGACTGGACTTTATCGGTGTTGCCATGTACATGTGTTTTGTTGGTTTCTATTTCAATGAAAGTGTTCATTCGGAGTATTTGTTTTTGAGTGGGTGTGAGTTTGCTTTTTCTGTGGCAGGCATAATGAACATTGAGAATATACCTTTCTAAGCTTTCCGCAGCGTTGCCACAAATCTTGAAATGAATGATATGCAGTAAATGTAAATACCTTCTATCTTAATTAATGAATTATATTATATAATGTAGGTTGAAAGGAAGGTAGGTGCATAAAATAATATGATTTTGATTAATATGAATATGCTGAATGCTGACTATTCAATATAATATATATATATATTAGTGATACACGGAATATTATTGAGGGGGCTTAGCCTCCTTAGCCTCCTTTGACTAGCCGCCCCTGATGTATATAATGTATAATATATATATATATATATATATATATATATATATATATATATATATATATATATATGTATATAATGTATAATATATATATATATATATATATATATATATATTCATATACATTTTTCTTTGAAATAAATTATCCCATTTCAGATCAGACAAAGCTGTTCTTTAACGTTATTGAAAATATTCAAGTGCTTAACATTAACTGTTAAAGTAACATCTTATGAAAGATATTTTAAGAGTCTGAAAATAATTGCTCATTTTTATCAAATATTAGTGAATGTAAAATAAACATACGAGGATGCTTCAAAAAAAACGGTACATTTCATTCATTTGAAAGATCATCCTACTTTCAGTAGGAATTGTCTTGTTTCGAGAGGACTCGAACAAGAGCATTAAGTTTTCAAAAAGTTCGCAAATGCGTCAAAGAAACGAAAAAAAGAACCCAATTTTATTCTGTTTATGTATATATATATATATATATATATATATATATATATATATATATATATATATATATATATATATATATATATATATATATATATATATATATATATATATACAGGGCCGGATTTACGAATTTGCCGCCCATGGACCCAAAGCATTTCGTCGCCCCCGCCTCCCAAACGCGACAATTGGCCAAACCTAAAATAAAACTATTTGAACATCAATATCATAAAAATAAATTTGAATAACATCTTAATAATGTCATAGCTTTATATAACCTCACTAACTATGATCTAGGAATAATGCTAATTACTATATTTGCAGAGAATCTATGATTTCCGTTTACAACTCAAGATATCGTTATAACTGTTGAACTAAACATAGTACATTACTGTTATCATAATTAACGGAAAAATATGGATTAAAGAAAAAGTTACATTTTTCGTCACTTGTTGCCGACAAGAGATAAAAAAATATCAATTTCGTTTCTTTTCAAAGTGGATTGTAACATCAGGAAATTAAGAAATCTAAAACGATTTAATGATAAAACTGTTTATAGAGAGCTAAAACATTCAATTCATAGTGAAACTTTTCGAAAAGTTTGAACTCAAGTTTTTAGATTTTTACGCCTAGCTTTGATATTAGCGAATGTATCAATGACATCAGTCAAGCTTACACGTCAAGTCTTTTTCTATGCTAAAACAGCTGAGTTAACTAACCTTTTCTGGCCAACAGTTGATCTTAAATAATTATGTACTCATGAAAGAGTAGAAAATGAACGTTCTGCACAGTTGCTGGCTGGTGTACACAAAAACATCTTAAGAGCTACCCTTACTTACAATTGGTAGAGATCTTTTGACAAAATATATCTGTTCAATTGTGACAGCGACATTTCTTCTGTACTGGATGTCTTTTCTTTGCACAGACCTTTCAAATGATGACATTCAACAACAACAAAAAAAGAGCTTCAATATCCGTTGAGTGATTAGTGTATAAATCTGAGTGAAAACAAAAATTCTGCATAAAAAGCTCTTGATTTTTGAGCAGAATTTAACTGGCCTTCACAATTATCCGCCCTGGGCCCGGGCCAATGTGGCCCATGCCTGTATATATATATATATATATATATATATATATATATATATATATATATATATATATATATATATATATATACATAACTCCATTAAAATTTTGTTTATATTATTTCAAACATTTCGACTAACATATGTAGTCTTCTTCAGCAATTTAGAAATTACTTACATCTACGGGAGAACAGAAAATTGCATTTTTAAATTAAAAGCAGGTGATGATATTATTTTTTAAGAACTTACCGAAAAAGGGAATCTTCATTATGATATTCACACTTAACTAGACTTCTCAAAGGACATGAAAAATATATAAAACCTTCACAATACTTAAAAATAGTGTAAAATTGTAAGACACGTTTCATGGGTAACTTCGTTACGCATGTGGTACTCCCAAGAAAATCCAAGTTCCTAGTATATATATATATATATATATATATATATATATATATATATATATATATATATATATATATATATATATATATATATATATATATATATATATCAACTGAAATATTCGAATTTACCACTCAATACCTGAATTTTTTCAAAAATTGTTCGAAAGTAATATTGAGCGCTAGCAATCAAAGTGATTATGACAAATTGAAAAATGCTTCGTCACCATTAGTTAATTTCATCGCACATGACATTTGGATATATTCTGTAGACTCAAAGAATTATTAGAATATGCCCATATTATTTCGAAACTTTATGAATAATTTAATTGGTACCATTCTATAATTTTTTCTGCAATACCTATACGCAGCAGGAAAAAATCAGTAGTTTTTCAACATATAAGACAAATAAGTAATCACGGAAATCATAATCTTGTTTAAACAATGTATAAAATTACTATACGTGTCTACATTCCTATTACTCTTGCTCTGCATATTGATGTTGGTACCACGCAAAATTTAAGTCCTTATTAGTCTTTTTTATCCGCTACATAATAGAAAGAAAGTAAAAAACAGTTGATTTACGTTATATTGCTTAGTTTGAATAAAATTAATCCTAATAAAGTTAATTGATAGCTTAAATTAAATCTATAGCTATCTATATCATAACACGAAAAAGGGTATAACGACTGCAATCTATTCAATTAGTTACATAATACAGGCGTATTAAATTGGATGCTTCCAGCTTGTAAGAACCGACTGAAAATACTGGTTATTGAATCGGAGATATTTGCATATCGCACAGCGATAAGTTAATTCACTTCCAAACAAACCATCCGATTAATAAACACTGCTAATAATCCAGCGTTATCCTTCGCTGTTGACTTTCCGCAAATCTCAGGTCGACCAGTCGACGGCTGGTTAGTATGAATATCGTCAAGTCGTTAATAATTTAATTGAGCCAGCTTAGATTCGCCGGGGAACTGTGAATTTAGCGGTTGTTTTATTCGCAATGACATGTGGTTAGGGGCGAGGGTTAGTTACATTGCATTAGGGTGTCCCTAATTTCTGGTAAACCAGAGCCAGCAACCCCTGATACCGGTGCATCGTTGGCTCCAAGACAAATAGAGAATTATGGCACTGTTGGATTATATTTACATGAGCCAGGTTCTAGACGAAGGGGAGCTTCTTGTGAATAAAGGGAATGAACTCCAGAAGAAATAGGTAATCGTAAAATGAAATGAGAAAGGTAATTTTTGTAGTATATATTAAGTGAAGATGCTATTTTTTCCCCCATTAATATGTTTTTCTTATGAACATATATAAATTTTGACGAACTGTATGTACAACACAAGGCGAGAGAGTTCCTAAAGTTTAGTTAGTATCAGAATTCTGTAATAAAATTACGAATTCATCAGTTTTTGTTTACACTCACGTAAAACAATGTTTAAAAGAAGAAGTTATAGATCAAGAAACCATACCTTCTTGAATTGAATTGGCATTTACTTGGTGAAAGCTCATATTCATAAGTTATAATAAGTTACAAAGAAATAAAATCTTACTTTTCACAGGTTGAAATAAAATATATTGAGTGAACGCGTTTCGTCATAACATTGGCTTCATCTCGTACTAAATGATGGTATTGCAAAACAATCTATTAAAGTCAAAAATTGAACATAACAGAGGGGATTCCTAGAGAAACTAAATAACAATAAGGAATTCATTTTGAGTTATTAGTAGGTATATTGAACAGGTTAAGCAGACGAGAAGGGTTTACTTCTACCTAACTTAAACCCTTCTCCTCTATAATCTGTTCAATATACCTACCAATAACTCTGAATGAATTGCTTATTGACTTATTGTTATTTAGTTTCTCTAGGAACCCCCTCTGTTATATTGAACTTTTCGTATAAATAGATTGCTTTGTAATACCATTATTTATATATAATAAAGTTAAGATTATTCAGTACATTGCGTGGGTAAAGGTTTTCTATAGTTTCCCTTACCATCTAATGTCAGTTAAAATATATTGACCTTGGACCGAATGGCACGTAATTAGCAAAAAAGTCGGCCGCAGCCGCATTCCCCCCAAATATAGAACAATTAGGTTTTTTTTATTAAAATTGTTAAAAAATTAATTAAGTAAAGCCTTATAACTTCCCAAAATAAATTATTTAGGTAGAAAACAAAAATGTACCCCATCCCCAGATAGATGAATAAACGTATTTTGATTGACTGATACAATTATTTAGTAGGTACGAGATGAAGTCAATGTTATGACAAAACGCGTTTACTCAATATATTTTATTTCAACCAGTGAAAAGTTAGTTTCTATTTCTTCATAAGTTATATCGTACCATTTAATTTTTTTTTTTTTTTTTTTTTAACTCGAGGGACCTACAGTTTAACGCCGGTTCCGAACGGCCAATGGGCTTGTAATCTGAGTACATTACCCAACATTTTTTAATTATTATTAACCACTGAAAACCGGACATATACAACACCCAAGAGCGAGGTGGGAATCGAACCCACAATCCTCGGTATACAAACGGTAGAAGGCATTTCACCTTACCGCTGGGCTACCGAGGCCTCCCATTTAATTTACTTATACCTTCGAAATTGCCTTACGTAAATATCTAAACATTCAAATGTTAGCGATAATTATATTGATGATCAATTTCATTCTAAATTGAATATAGGTCTAGTTTCAAAGTAGATGAAGATAATATAAGTCGTATTTTTCCCGAAAATAATAGACTGAAGTGGTTTTCAATTTTTTTTACCTCCTATGCCAAGATTTTCAGCTTCTTTTGATATCTGATTTTCATATATATATATATATATATATATATATATATATATATATATATATATATATACAGTTTGTCCACGGATGGGGTTTACAAGAGGACAAATGGACTAAAAATTGAAAGATACGAAAAAAAAGTCACTCTTAATAAACGTTTGTGCTTGTCTAGAAAATACGATTCATCATAGGAAATTTTAATTTTTTTATACAGGGTGGGTACCAACTGCAAAAATGTTATTTTGCTTAAGAGTAAACATACCTTTTTTTGAAATTTAAGAAAAAAAGTCACTCTTAATAAACGTTTCTGCTGATCTAGAAAATACGATTCATCATAAGAAACTTTAATTTTTTCATACAGGGTGGCTACAAACTGCAAAAATGTTATTTTGCTTAAGAGTAAACACACCTTTTTTTGAAAGTTACGAAAAAAATTCACTCTTAATAAATGTTTCTGCTTATCTAGAAAATAAGATTCATCATAAGAAACTTCAATTTTTTTATACAGGATGAGTACAAACTACAAAAATGTTATTTTGCTTGAGAGTAAACATAGCTTATTTTGAAAGTTATGAAAAGAGGTCACTTTTAATGAATGTGTTTTCTGCACAACAAACCGAAGTAGAACAATTCATTTAAAGGTGTACTCATGTAAAAATTATTTCCCAAAAATTATTCTCTGGCACACCTCTGGCAGGTGAACCTAGTTAAAATAATATTGACACTTAAGGTGACAGGTACTTGTTGTCAATGTCTTTATTTAATGAAGTTATTATTTGAGTAGAAATGCTATCTACTGAGCAAAGAGTTTTTATAATACAGTGTTATGGGGATGGTCAACTTTCATACCGCTACGCCATGGAACAATTTACCAAGAAATTTGTAGGAATCCCAATAACTAGGATGGCAATCTGCAAGTTAATAAAAAAGTTCCAGATAACTGGTTCGGTATTGGACATCAAAATAAAAAAGAAGAAATACGACCATGATGATGCTGCTACGGTCTTAGTTCTTCAATCTGTTGAAGAAAATCCTATGACGTCCCTTGGAAATCGTGCTACTCAGTTGGAAGTTGTGAAAACATTCAGAAGATCCTTAAAGAATATAAATTGTATCCGTATAAACCGCACTTTAATCAAAGATTGGAAGAGGGAGATGACGCGAAACGACTTGATTTTTGCTTGTGGATAGGAGAAAAAATTTTAAGTGCAAATTTTGGTTTTTATAAATATATCATGTTTTCTGATGAAAGTACATTTTCTACCAATGGAATCGTTGTAACCCAACACCTTAGGTACTGGTCTTTAGAAAATCCCGAATTCAGAGTTATGGCGAGAAGACAATATTTCAAACAAGTGAACGTGTGGTGTGCGATATCCATCCATGGCATCATAGGGCCATATTTTTTTGATAACACGTGCAATAGAATATCATATTTAGAAATGCTGGATACATTGTTCAATGATGAACTCGAAAATCTACCATTAAATTTTCGACAAAATATGTATTTTCAGCAAGATGGTTGTCCAGCTCATTTCGCTCGTGAGGTTAGAGTATGGCTTGACCGCTGATTCGGATCGAGGTGGATTGGCAGGAATGGCCCAGTTTTGTGGCCCCCAAGAAGCCCCGACTTAACCTTGGCCGATATGTTTTTATGGGGCCGTTTGAAAGAAATTGTTCTTGCTACCGCAGTACCAAATGATATTGAAGTGCTGAAGGGCAGAATTATCTAGGCTGTCCAATCGATATCTCAGGAAGAAAATCAGAAAATCTTTCACTTATTTGAGAAAGCAATTAGAAAAATATGTTGAGTTTTTGAATTATGAAATCGTTATCGTATTATTTTCATGTTAATAAAAATGTTCGTATTATTATTATTATAATAACTTCATCAAGTAAAACCGTTCATTAAGACTTTTTTCGTAACTTTCAATATAACGTATGTTCAGTCTTAAGCGCCCTGTAAACGATCAAATTTGTTTGACAAACTTGTTTGACAAACTTCACGTGTTCTTCAAGCAATGGCATAAACGATCAAACCAAAGATCAAACAAATTTGTCAAATTATTCCTTAGTTACGGTTTTCTCGTTGACGTGACGTGACGCGTTCCATGAAAATTGAGCAATACGGTTTTGAATTTAGTTGTCAAATATGCCGTCAATCCAATTTTTCATCAAACACTTCAAACACGTGAATTGTTTGAAAAACGCATCAAACAAAGCCATAGACTATCAAATAATTTGACAAACACCTTAAATTTGACAAACAAGTTTGATCGTTTACAGGGCGCTTTAAGGAAAATGACATTTTTGCAGTTTGTACCCACCCTGTATAAAAAAAATTGAAGTTGCTTATGATGAATCATATTTTCTAGACAAATAAAACGTTTATTAAGAGGGACTTTTTTTCGTAACTTTCAAAATAAGATATATTCAGTCTTAAGGAAAATGACATTTTTGCAGTTTGTACCCACCCTGTATGAAAAAAATTGAAGTTTCTTATGATGAATCGTATTTTCTGGACAAATAAGACGTTTATTAAGAGGGACTTTTTTTCATAATTTTCAAAATATGGTATGTTTACTCTTAAGCAAAATAACATTTTTTCAGTTTGTACCCACCCTGTATAAAAAAAATTAAAGTTTCTCATGATGAATCGTATTTTCTAGACAAGTAAAAACGTTTATTAAGAGTGACTTTTTTTCGTAACTTTCAAAATAAGGTATGTTTACTCTAAAGGAAAATAACATTTTTGCAGTTTGTACCCACCCTGTATACAACAATTAAATTTTTTTAAGATGAATCGTATTTTCTAGACAAGCAGAAACGTTTATGAAGAGTGACTTTTTTTCGTATCTTTCAATTTTTGATCCATTTGTCCTCTTGTAAACCCCATCCGTGGACATACTGTATATATATATATATATATATATATATATATATATATATATATATATATATATATATATATATATATATATATATATATATATATATATATATATATATATATATATATATATATATATATATATATATATATATATATATATGAATATTTACCCCGGTACATTTCGGTATCTCCAGCAGTCGACATCATACCAAATAAGCTAATGGTTGTTCTTGAGGAGGAACAAAACAATCAAAATTTGGAGAAGGGAATGGTGGAAAGGTGAATGTGCGGTAATTTTTCAAACTTGCAACCAAAATGTGGAAATTAATTATGATCAACATATCTGAAATCTAACCTTCTAGGGCTTTGTGGAGGGTGTATTGAGATAAAATTCTGCTTTTGGTAGGATTTTTGCATCCCCAAACCTCTACCGTATTGAGTTAGAGGGTGGAAATTTAGTACGTGGATTCAGTTGATATTAGGGAAGTGCATATATTTATGTAAAGATTTTTTGTGATTGTGATTTTTGAGGTTTTATGCGCCTCCACAGCTTTTGTAGATTTAGTTAGAGGGTTGATATTTGCATCGTGGTTTGAGTTGATGTAGGGAAAGTTACTTTTGCTGTTTCAACCCTTCTCCTCAACCGCCGCCATTTCAACGTATCGAAATTTTGTTTTTTCGTTTCAAAACCTTAAAACTCATCAACTCCACAGCTCCTTCAAACTTAGTCTGTTTAGAATTTGTATCTAAGAAACAACCAAAATTAAGTCAAAATAAGAAATCAGTGACGTAGCTCTCCTGCTCTCGCGTTTTTCTTCTTGAGGATATTCTTTCATTGTTTATGTACAAAATTACCCCTATTCATGCAGACTTCGGTACAGTGCAATATCATTTCCTGAAAAAATACGTCTGAAAAGGCAAAAAGGATTATTTAATCGGAAAAGATGAACACAGAAGCACATTGCCATGGAGTTAAAAGAACATGAAAGAATGAATATTGAGGTATGTGGTTGAAAAAAATTCAAGTAGTTTTCAACTTTCACGATATCAACAATAGTAGCATACGCTGAAGTAGTTTCACTTTCGGCATTACTGGCTAACATGTAATAAAATCAACTCATTCAACATATTATTCGTTGTCAGACTCACTTGCATTTAAAAAATTCGAAACTTTTATATTCTTAACACAGTAGTTCCAGATATAGCTTCCAATAGAAATAGGCATTCCTTCAAGAAAACCGATGCGAAGCACTATATTCGTTTTAGTAAATGTGAATATGTAAAATTGTAGTCTCATAAAAAATATCTCGTTCTCCATATAAGCCTCATAATACCTAGTTCAAGTAGTTGTACTGTAAGGATGAATGATTGTAACACATAATCAAATTAACCCACTCAAAATATTCCCTGTTTGTTTATTAGACGCATTTATATTTGAAAAAATCGATATCTTTATACGGAGGTAAGGTTCTTAACACAGTAGAACTAGAGACAGCTTCCAACACCAATGAGCATTCCTCCAAGAAAACCTATGGCAAACACAGTATTCGTTTTGGCGAAAGTGAATATGGAATCTATGGCATGGCAAAAACTATCTCCTACAGAATTCTTCATATAAGCCGCGTTCCTTGGTATAGTAATTTTATTATAATGTATGGTGATAATTCCGTGATTATTGGCTAATTGAAGCAAAATAATTCCTCCTCCAGTGGCTAATGCTAGGGTCTTTCCAACTTTTGTCATTACTACGCCATAAATATATCCTGTCATTGCTGCCATTACTAACTGACAATCGGGATGAGTGGAGTTGATATTCGCGAAAATTTTGTCAATAACGGCTTCAGATTCACTATCACCCATTTTGTAAGAGAGTCTTATGTATAAAACCTTGAAATACTAAAAATATTTCATTACGAAGTGACAGTGTCTGATTTATAGTTGTCATGTTATTGTGTCATGTAGACGTACGGTGAGTATGATCAGTACGATATTGTATCAAAAATTTTACATCTTTATTAGTGACAGTAGTGACAATATTATTATGGCATGCTTCTCATTGTATATTACGTAACTACTGTATCTGGGTAATAGGTTTCGAGTAAGACTTCACAATACAAAGACCAAGACTGGCCAGTCTTGGTTTTGGTCTTGAGAATATTTATTATGTCCTGGCCTTGGTGCCAATACCAATAGAAGACCGACATAAGTCTTGCAGTCTCGCAAAACCCTAGACTTAATCTTACCTTGGTATTGGTACCAGTACCAAGGCCAGTACATAATGAATATTTTTAAGACCAAGACCAAGACAGGTTAGTCTTGACCTTGGTATTGTTAATATCTTTGTTGAATAATTATTGGTATGATTTTCAATTTACTTTTAAAAGATTTATTTTTCAATAGAAGTGGTGGATCATAAATTTTTTCTGAAGCATTCATCTGAAAACACATTTGTTTCTATCATTATTGTATCTTGTGAAAAATTTATAGGATAACGAGATGGCCGCTGGATTTAAAAAAAAATGATACCTGGAAACAATCTTCCGAACAAGTTCAAAATTTTATTTTTTCAGCTTGAAAGCACCATTTGTGTGGCAGGCAATTCTTGCAGTTAATAAAATATTTCCTGTATACATATGAAATAATTGTTTGTATAGATTAGACAGAAGTAATGAGGAGATAGACCCTGCTGACCATTCAATAAAGGGTCTCCTTCTTCAAATGTGTCACATTGTTCGTGATATCACTTTATCACGTTGTCTATAAATAATGAATAAATTCAAATAATCTTCATTTGCATAATTTCAGCGCCCCGACATTCTTATTGATAATTTTTAACTGGTAAGTGACAGCATCATAATGACAATTTTTGGTTTTTATTACCGTCGTAGCTACGTAAATGTATTTCAACTTAAAATTTGTAGTAAAATCACGGTATGCAAATTATTCACTTGACAATGTTTCAACTGAAAATCTTATAGATATACAACCTGATATAAATTTACCCTTATTTTATTGGCGAATAAGATAAGCACATGAAATTTATGAGGTTCCATTTTAATAATTGACTTATGACAGTTTTCTTAATTTCAATCTTGATATGCATTTTTGAACACTATGTATTAATATTTATCAAAATAGCTCGAAATTGACATAAAATAACTATTTTCAGACAGAAAATGGTATTTAAATTAATAAATAAAGCTTTTCTCAAGAAAAATAGATGAAGAAATATATATATATATATATATATATATATATATATATAAATAGTATTTAAATTAATAAGATATAAAAAATAAAGAGATCCTCCCATTTTTTCAACGTTGACCATAGATTTAATTTTGAAGATGTGAAAATATATGATAAAGAAAAACAGGGGAAAAAGAAAAATATATTAGAAATGATCCGCATAAATACTAACAATAGTGTAAACTTCAGATCAGATAGAGAACACCTAAGTAAACTATATAATATTATTCTAATTAAATACAAGACCTAAAGATTGATTCAGTGGGAAATAATTGATGGGATGATGAAGATTTGAGGTAATATTGTTTGTTGTCTACTTATTGTGCCCCATTATGCTAAGTCAAACTGTTAGAAGAAAAAAAAACGAAAATAATGTTGAAATAAAATTGAAAAAGAAGAAATTTTAGTGACGTCAAGTTGATTATTGCACATTTTACTAAAGAATTATAATTTAGATTTTCTGAATATAATATAGGTCAGCGTGTTTAATAAATAATAGATAATGGTAGTATGTAGTTTTAATTTGATGACTGATGGATTGAAAAGTTTTATAGAGGTAATTGATGTTTTGATTGTCATATTTAATAAAGCTTTGTAAAATTTTTTAAGAATAGCAACCTTTTCAGGCCTGAAGAAGCAGATTAAACTAATCTGCGAAACGTTGCTAAATATAAGGACTATATAAATCCAGTGTATAATTTTGTCCTAAATCCCACAATTTTTTAATATAATTGGACAATAATTCAAATAATATAACAACAAATCTTACAACAATAAATTCGTTCTGGGTTGTTTAACCCAAAAATGTATCAAAATGTATATACATAAGTATATAGCACGTACTTTAAGAAAAAGATTTTACTAACATATTTTCAATTAAGAGAATTCCATTCCTGCATATCTGACTCTCAATGCACGATAGTTATCTTCTAAATTCCCATTACTGAGAGACCGTGAAGTTTTTAAAAATAACATAAATAATGAAAGGACGCTCAGTTGAAATAGCTTCCTAATTGGTACCATAAATAATTTTGCATACTTCAAGTCCGGTCTTTCCGCAAATGCCGTAATCTAACGAACTAGTGAAATATCAATAACATCCAACAGATGGAGAGCTAACTTCAATTGGAAACAACAAATTTTTATTAATTTAATGCTTCGCTATGATATGAGAACTTTAATAATAATAATAATAATAATAATATATATTTATCCTTTCAGACATTACATAAATGTATAGGACACGTCACATACTAAATATACATATTAACCTAACAAGTAACAAATTAACTTATTAGGAGAAGGACTAACAGAATTCCACTGAAAAATATTCTTTTAAGCTGTAAAAGCAGTGTTTAAACAGAATCTTCTTAATTTCCTTCTTGAAACATAATAAATCTAAGGACCTAATCCCTTGGGGGAGACGATTGTAAAGTTTGATTCCTACATAACTGGGCGATAACTCAAACTTAGAGGTAGCATGCGTGGGAATATATAAAGTGTCCTTATTCCGCGTATTATACTCGTGAAAACTAGTAAGTTTATTCAGATTCAATAACCTATGCCGAACAAACAAGTGACAATGTAAAATATAGATACAAGGCAATGGTAGAACTTTCTGCTGAATAAATGTCGGTCGGCAGGACTCCTGGGGTTTCAAATTATAAATGAGGCGTATAATCCTTTTCTGTGTGAGAAAAACTCTTCCACTTCCAGTCGAGCCACCCCACAAAACAACATTGTAACTCAGATGACTGTGAACGAGTGCATAATACACCGTGAGTAGGCTCTCCATTGGCAACGAGTGTTTAAGACGACTAAGCGCGTAGAATGATTTGTTCAACTTTTTACTGAGTTGATCCACGTGACAGTGCCACCTCAAATACTTGTCGACATGTACACCCAAAAATCTTACACTATCTGCGGATCGTAATTTATGTTTCTGAAAATCGATAACCAACGCTTCGTTCAGGTTCATTTCACGCAGTTGAAACTGCATAAATTCTGTTTTATCTAAGTTTAACATTAGAGAATTCTTGTAACACCAATCCGAGAATTCCCGGATGAGTCTCTCACATTTTAACTTGAGTTCACCAGTGGTCTGAGCCGACACCGCCAAGGAAGTATCATCAGCAAACAAGGTGATAGAGTCAGCATTGATGTACTCGGGTACATCGTTTACAAATAACAAAAAAATCAGAGGTCCCAACACAGAGCCCTGGGGCACTCCCATAGTCTGAGCATAACATTTCGATTTAACTTCATTGTTCTCAACAAAAAAATTGCGGTCAGATAAAAAACTCGTGATCCAGTTCAGAAAAACATAATAACATAATTATTGAGTTGCACATCGTTGTTGACTTTATTTTGCTGCATGCCAAGTAATATTGTGCAGCTAGTGAATTGATAATAAAATAACTTTCAATAAATTTAAATTAAGAATAGTGTAATTAACAAAAAAACAAATTTTTATTATACGAAATCATGGAGTGCTTGGAGTCAATTGTTATAATATTTCAATGACAGATATTGGTAAGTATTTATGGAAATATCTTAAAAAGCACTCCAAGTTTTTCTACAATAAGAAATTTTGTTTTGTTAATTACACTTTTCTACTTTTTTGGTTCGCTTTTCTATTAAACCGTGTTTTTTAGTTCTTTTGACTTTATTCATTTTTTACTTTTTAGTTCGGTTATCTACAAAAGTGTTTTTTAGTTTTTTTAAACCTTTATCAATTTTCTATTTTTTAGTTCTTCTCTAACTACAAAAGCGTGATTTTATTTCTTCAAACTATTATTTATCTTTGCTTTTATATTTTTAAAACGATTATAATTTCGTAGCAAGGAATAATCGGCGAACTTGGTACAAAGACACTAGCGGTATCGGATTTGGAAAATCGCTAATCCTGAACGTCCTGATCAGGATAATGGGACAAACTATTTAAATTTAAATGGACCTTGCTTGATAAGTATGCAAAGTTCCAAATCAATCTAACGTTTTTAAGGGGCAGAAAATCACGTTCATAGATTCCGTTACATACATAGATTAATACATTAATAAACACCAAGCTAATGATATCTTGTTAAAATAGACACAGTGCCAGGTCTGGAAAAACAACAGTATTTCCAAACTAGATTACTTATATATTTACAATATAAATACAATCAATATCAAACTAATAGTTCTGTTAATAGGCGCACACTCTGAAAATTGGAATATCTAGGTCTACCGTCTTGTTTGTCGTTGTCCAACACTTCCCTTTTTTCTGAGAAGGTCGCTGCTAAACGTGCTCCTGAACGGAATGAATACAACGGAAGAGACTATATTATACAAACATGAAAATATTAAATAGATCCACATTGCGACGCAACATGCCGCCCGTCATTGATCACTTGTGATTAATTATATACGTAATAGTTGTAAATTGTCTCACTGATTAAGTTCGTATAAGTAGAAGTGCTATCTCTTTTACCGATCGCTTAAATATCCCACTAGTTCCACTGGTAGTCTTGACACTCACAACTCGCACGACACCGTCATCGCTAGGATGAGTATCTAATGCCCGATTTTACCAACTAATTCCTAAAGTTAGGCAATACTTAAATCGGATTAAGGAATTCCTAAGTGCAATTTGCGTTTCACTACGCGTTAAGTAATGCCTAAGGACGATAGGAAATACCTAACGTTAGGTCTGCCTAGAGTATTTAGGAAATGCTTAACCTCAAATTGATATAATAAAATTATTATATTTCTATCATTTTTTTCTCTTCTTTCTATTCTTTGTCAAATTTACAGTCTAGTATTAAACAGTGGTACCAATTATATGTACAATACTTTCCAAATCAAGTTTTTAACAAGGTATTTCTTAACTAAGAATTTCTTAGGTTGGTGAAATCTGATTTAGGTAAGTATCGGATTTAGGTATTTCCTATCGTAGGAATTACTTAGTTAGGAACTTCCTTACATCTCGTTGGTGAAATCGGGCATAAGATGCGTTCTAGAGGCTACTGCAACGGTAGTGTGTTATATTCTCTTAAGAGAACCATTTCATCAACTCTCCACGTATCAGAATTTAGTGATAACCATAAATGAGGAAGTGAGCTGGAGTAAGAGCTATTTAATCATTTGGATCGGTGGAAATGGGTGTTAATGGACGATAGTGAAGAATAGCTTCAATTTCAATAACGTTTTTATTGAATTCTTCGAACCATCAAAATGTATTCCAGACACTGCGCAGAAAAAACTTTTGAAGGATTCGTCTGCGGATTCCCGGAGTCAGCGGAGATCAAGGTGGAATGAAGTGCCATTTGATGGATTCGTTAATTAACCGATTAGTAATCACGAGCCTATGTTGTCCAGATTGAACTAAATCATAAACCCTTTTTAGATCTTTGTTCGCACCCTTCGATATTAGTATATCAGAGTAAACATTTTTACTCTTGTCAGGTCTCGAGAAGAATCTACGCAAGCGGGCAAAAAACGCTTCTATTGTCAAATCGCTAATGACTTCTAAATGGATTGCTTTAGTCGCAAGACAAACAAAAATGGCGACGTGAGCATTGACTTTGTTGGGATTGTGAAACTTCTTTTCTTTTATTGAAAAAGGAATGCAATAATCGACTCATGTGCTTAAAAATGGCCGCAATTGGACAAGTCGATTTTTAGGTAGATTTCACATAATGCGTTAGAGCCGGAAGCACATTATTGAAACGCGACGCGACAAGACGTGTCGATACCTGATGTATAATGTGCACTTACCAACACGCGATGCCACACAACACACAAGTAATTAATTGATCTTCGTCAATTTTTGTCAAATTTCTGCCAAAATTCAATAAATTATAGGGTATCAACGTACGCGTTATTTGACAATTCCCGAACGAACGCGTAACATCTTGTGTTACCTAGAAACATACAGCGCGCAACACGTCGATTGGATCAGGAAGCGTGTGCTGTATCGCATGGCGTTGGGTGTTCATAGTGTGATTCCGGTCATAATAGTTATTTATGTACCAAATGCGTTATATAGATCCTAACGCCCGATGGGCTTTATGATCTAGTAACGCACGTGGTGCATACAAGATTTTATTTTTCACGAAAAAATTATTTTATTTTAATGAAAAATCGATTTTAAAATTGGTTCATTGCTCCTATACTTTCCATTTTCCTTCTCATAGTAGGCATGTCATTTGTTGATATTTTGAATATTTTTGTCATCATGTGTAGTGAATGTCATTGCTGCTTTCTTTGAGTAGTCTTATAGAAATAATGGAAATGAAAATGAATTTACCCAAGAATATCATAGAAAATGCAGCCAAAGGTGCGAATTATTCTTTGCCGGAGAAATCCAGAGTCATATACGACAAGGATTATGAAGTATTTAATCAATGGAAGTTCTTCATTTCTCCTCGTACAATAAGCGGGCGTTATGATCCATAATGCCCGCTCATAAAGCCCTAGGGCATAATGAGTGTATTTATAGCAACCGTATCTAAGGTAAAATCAACAAATAATATACATGTGAAAAATAAAAATTACCAGGATTTGATTTTATTCAACACGCGTCGCTTTTTGTTGGGTTGTATCACGTTTCAATAATGTGTTGTCGCGTTGAAAAATCGGAAACATCGAATATATGCATGCACTATGCGTTTCGTCCTATTTTTGTCATCAATTGGACAATAATGTGTGCGGACACATAAATAATAATGTGTGCGAACAATAAATACAGCCTATTCTGAATTCCTCCGTTTAGGCCGGCCGCACATTTCCTACAATCGGTTCCGATTGTCTGAAACGATTGTCGGATCAGGGCATCTGACGCTCAAATTTCTATACTTTTATACGATCCTATCGCACACCTACGATCCGATATCGGATCGGACGTCCGACTCGGATGCACGATCAGTGCGCCCTACCAATCGGACCGACAAAAAGTCTGATCCGACTACCGGAAGGCAAGCCGTGCATTGTTTTTGCATAGTCTACCGCAAACATACGATTATTTCTGTCAGTTTTTGACAGGGAGTATAGAAAAAGGAATTGTCAAACCATGTGCGATACTGAAAATTTGATTACCACGGTCTCTGCTTGTGACATTCAAATAAAATCGGACGCTAGTGGTCCGATTTGAAATCGTTTCAGACAATAGGATCCGATTGTAGTAAATGTGCGGCCGCCCTAAATGTTTCTGCTTGATAATGAGATAGAAGGCAAGATTATTTTTTGGCAATAGAATCGTTTTGTTTCTGTCATATGATAAGTATGAATTGTCAATTTTATAGCAAATATTATAATCGTATAGAAATGGATTTAGAGGTTTTACGCAAAGAGTTTGATAAAATATTTCCGCTCAATCTCCGATAATTTTTAATTGTTCAGTTGGGTCCGCTAAGGGTAAGTTTTTCGAGATATTCAGTCTTTTTGAATTAATGTGTTGCGCAGGCAATGGAGCAGAAACGTTGGAGAATACTAAAAAATATAGATTAAATTCTTACTGTCCGTTCGTCGATGCGATTCTAGACGAATCGTAGTTTTCATTTGATTGATTGCTACAACTGGAACATCGATTTTTGTATGTTTTAATTTTTGTACACTTGCAAGTTTGTCAGAAATAAAATGGGTTTGTTCGCCGCTATCACGAACCACACGAGCTATATGTTTTTTGTTATGCTCGTCGAAGAAAACTACTTCTGCGGTGGCTTACACTATTTGCGACAAATTTTCGGACAAATTTCCGCAAGATAAATGAAAAGAAACTAGTCGATTTCATAATTAATTCGATTTTCTTTGTTTTCATAAAACGTCTTTTCTAATTCAGGTGTATCATTTTCTAGAACAATAATTTCTATTTGAATCTTTTCAAATTTGACTAACTTTGATGTCATCTACGGATTTCGTCACTATTTTTAATATTCGCGGCACTGACTAAATTTGTGTATAAAGTGAGCTTTCTTTTCAAATAACTACGTTGAGTTTTGAATTTCTTTAATTCCGCCATTTTGGGACTGTATTTACACATTAGGAATATAATGAATGAAAAAGGATAATAGCGGATTCAATGAGTAAGTTAATAAACTTCGTGATGAGGCTTGTAGATACTCGTGAAGGCCTTGTTTGTTGTAGTTCCTTGTTGATGACTAAGTGTGAAAGAACGCCAGTAACATGAATTAGAGATTGCGATTTTTTGTGAAGAAACTCCTTTCTCCTCAATGAGTAACAATAGTATAAAATTTTTAAAATACTTTTGTAGTATTGGCACTTTTTGTAAGACAT
>JARQZK010004340.1:502500-530000 GCA_030704885.1 Cynegetis impunctata
ACAGGATCTTTAATTTTGTATACAGAGGGTGCTTGTGAGGGTAAAGATTTTTCAAATTTGCACAAGCTTTATGGATGCAAGAAGAAACAGGATCAGTAAATCTTAGATTTATATCTATAATCAGTCCAAGATTAGTAGCTGATTTTTTTATGCAAGAGTTTATCACTATTCAATGCCACTTGCAACCCAGCCTCTACCCCCTTTCGATGTTTTCTAAAATCCAGCAGTTTGGCTTTGCTTGGATTAAGTGACAGTTGATATTTTTTCAATTTTCAGATGAGACTCTCAGTCCTCATTAATCCATATACGAAGATCGGAACGAATGCAGAATCTGAGTACTCATCAGCATATCTGAAGTCCCTACAATAAGTCAATCCTTGTTTAATGTAAAAAGTATGAATACACAAAAGCAAAGGGCCCAATACAGACCCCTGGGGTATAAAGCAGTGTAAAGAACCTACCGTTCAGGACCCTTCAAATAGCTGTCCAAAACTTGATAGCAGCGCTTGAAAAGTCGATGTGCCACAATATAGGAAATATAAAAAAAATCTTTTGATTTATCTTGTCGAATGCTCCAATATAATCAAACATAATCAACATGCAAGTCTTTCCTGAATCAAGATCAGACAAAACACAACCAATAATATCCAATAAAGCTGTACAACTATATCCTTTTCTAAATTCAGTTTGCATTGTTGGTAGAATATTATATTCATTCAGTTGCTGTCTTATTCTTGTAGCACAAATCTTCCCGAAGATTTTTGAACACGAAGAATGGAAATCGTTCTCTAATCAAGATTATTTATTTGTGGCTAAGAAAAAACCTTTTTTATTCACAAGAAAGGGCTGAATATTCGGGCAATTTAACCGCAAGTTAAAGTTTTTTCTTTAAAATCTTGTCATCATTTTTATGTACATTGATAAATATATTTTAATTGTACTTTCTTTTCTCTATGAATGGCATTAGTGAGTTGATTTTTCATATTTTTATGATTGGCCCAAGCCGTGGACATATGAACCTTCTTGAATTTATATATATTTTATTTTTCAACCTTACCATTGATTGTTGTGAACCACGAATTATTTATTCGTTTACTAGTCTAAGTTCTAATAGGCAAAAACAATAACAAAATAGGAAGCAGACCCAACTTTTATCAGAATTATTTTGAGAACGTTCTCTTCACAAATTAAAAAAAAAAAATGTTCGTACTGTCGCGCTAACAATAAACCGCTGCTTACTCATCTAAATATTCCAAAGGTATTATGGAAATCTTTCATTCTTCTGGTTATGCATAATCGTTGAGGTTTGATTATACGTTGCATATTTATGAAAACTGCTTTTTAATCACTTCTTCCGGGCGCATTCAGAGGGAAATACTTCAGTTTATGCCATGTAAATGATATTTCTTCCGTTCCCTTTCCAGGTTTATTTTACACACACAAACACAATTTAATGATCGCGTTCAGCTGTTCCTTTGGTCTTTACCATACTTCACTACTTCACATCTAACCAAAGGCGGACAAATAAACTACCTCGACATTATATTAGGTATATTCTCTCCTTATAAATATGATTTTCCATTACACTCTCAGCTGAAAACAATTCTTGATCTTTGTGCATGATTGGTTGTTTTTGAATATTTTTTTTTGCATATTATTCATATCCATTCAAATAAAGTTATAATTAAATTATCTCATGAATTCTGGTGTAAATTGTTTCTATTGAAGATATATATTTATATTTCTTCAAATTATCATTATAAGTATTATTAAATTTCACTGGATTTTGCCCCATATTGAGATAATATCTATTTTATCGAATTTTGATGAAATTTCTCATTACATGAACTTTCTCAAGTTCAGATAATATTATTCTTCCCTCAATATGATATAAATTTTCGAGTTATATGAGCTAAATATTTAAATTTGTTTAATTTTGAAACCGACCATTTGACAGATGTAGCTACTAAATCAATTTTCAATGGAATCCTTCTAACTTTTCAGTTCTGAATGAAAATAACTATTAAAATATCATTAAAATAGAAAACTCAAACTTTTCTTTATTGATTCAAACTGCTCTTTGCTTTCTAAATAGACTATTGAATTAGGATTTACATATTTGAATATGTCTATTTGAATATATATATGGGTAATTCTTACTATCATTAAATAATATTATTGACGAATTTTCATTATTATTTGTTATGGAATTTATCCTCTTGTCTAAAATTCTTTATCGCTATTGAATCATGAATTTACAACCAAATATATAACTGATCTTTTAATATTTCGAAGGAAATGACCTTGAATTTTTGCATACTGAGTATAGTTAGAATTTAAGATGTATTAAAACATAAATGGTTATGAAATAGTTACTTTTATAATTTCATATTTTGGTTAATCAAACAATATTAATCCAAGAAATTTAATCACAAACTTGTTTCATATAGAGAATTATGATAATACTGATATGTTAACGGTACAAATACCATGTTGAACGTATCGTAATGACAGTTCTTCTGTTAATTTCAATTCTCCAATGTTCTTATTGGGTTTCAATACATATTGAATAGTTTTCAATAATCTTCATTTGAATTTCTATAAATATATAATCTGATTTACAGTTCTGTTTTTGAATGAATAACTGAATAATTAATAAAATATATTAAATTATACAATTTACTTTCAAAAAGTCAATGTTTTCCTTGAATTGCTAGATTTACTTCTCAGAGATTAATGAAATCATCTACATATATGTAAAAAAAAATTCTCCTTTGCATGATTCCAACGATATATAATATTATACCTACGTGTCTCAAGTATTATCAAGGCTACCATTCTCTGAAGAAGCACAATCATAATTGGCATGGAAACAGATTTGTTCACAAAAAATTGTGGATGTGATTATTTATTTTTTTCTGATAATTCGTTTGTTTAGTACCATTTACACTGAGGTCATAATCAAATTTTTCTTGAGCAGTGTTCGGCAAGCAATGGTCCTCAGGCCGCATGCGCTTCGCGACTGATTTTTTTATAAATAAAAGTCTCATACACTTACTTCCATAAAAAATATTTTGTTAAAAGAAGATATAGATAACTTGCTTCGAGGAAATAAATCACGAATACTAATAGGAGATCTAAATTGTAAATCCATCGCGTGGCACAGTAACGGTCAGAATGTGAACGGAGTAAGATTACAACAATATGCAGAAGAAAATGGAGCCGTAATAATAGGGCCAGAAGTGCCGACATATATTCCAGTTTGCAACGGAACACCAGATGTTTTGGATATAGCGATTCTGAAAAATATAGCTCTAGACTACGAAATAACAACCCTAGAAGAAGGGACATCGGATCATAACCCAATAATGCTGGAAATTGGACACGGAAATAGACAAGAATTTACTGAAACGAAAGTGCATACAAAGTGGGATGTATACACAAAAACATTAGACACAATGATAGCGGATATCCCAATCATAACGAATAAAGAAGAACTGAAAGAATCAATTTCTAAATTACAAGAGAATATACTAAGTGCATTCGAAATAGCAAGTAATAAAAAACGACAACCTGTGAATAGACATCCATATGGAAAAATATCTTATGAAATCAAAACAATGATTAGAGAAAACAGAAGGCTTAGGAGATTATACCGAAGGCACCGAACTGAACAAGACAAAGCAGAACTACGAGTACACAGCCAGGTGCTGAAAAACACATTGAAAAACTATCGAGAAAATAGGTGGAATCAAAAACTCGAAACTTTGGATACCAGAGACCACATTGCATGGACTATGCAGAAGAAATTGCGTAGAGTGAAAGAACATATCCCACCCCTACATAGTGCAAATGGTATGGTATACACAGAAGAAGATAAGGCTGAAGCACTGGCAGAATCAATCGAAAGAGAAGGCTGAATAAATGAACATTCAGACGATGACGAGAGACACGAAAGATTCGGTACAAGAGTAGTCAGAGAGATTCGAGATCGGGAAAGCGAAAGAGAAGTCACAGATTCAACCACCGAAGAAGAGGTGAGAATTATTATCAAAAAATTGAAGAGACGAAAAGCGCCCGGTCCGGACAATATAACACATGCTATGCTGAAAAACTTGCCTAGAAAAGGTACAGAAGCAATAGCATCAATTGTGAATACGATTATGAGTTTCGACCACTTTCCAATGCAGTGGAAGCACACCGACGTGATAGTCTTCGGAAAACCAAACAAGGATAGAAAATTCCCACAGAATTATAGACCAATGCGCCTTTTACCTGTACTCGGCAAAGTAGCAGAAAGAGTAATAGTGAGAAGATTACGCGAAGAAACAGACGAACTAGATATATTGCCAAAAGAACAGTTCGGATTCAGACAAGGACACTCCTCGGAACAACAAGTACTGCGAATAGTAGAAACGATTACAAAAGGATTCCAAATTAAAGCCATGACAGGCGCGGTGTTCCTAGATGTAGCAAGAGCCTTCGACAGAGTTTGGCAAGACGGACTTGTATGCAAAATGCATAACGCGGGATATAAACTAAAGACCTGTAAATTGTTAAACAACTACATGAGCGCCAGAACGTTTAGTGTAAAAATTGGCAGTACAAGATCTCAACCAAGAAATACAGAAGCAGGGGTTCCCCAGGGATCCGTACTTGGCCCACTGCTATACCTGATATACACTCACGACATTCCTAAGACAACTAACACAAGATTATCCATGTATGCTGACGATACTGTCATAACCAGCACACATAGGAACGTAGGAATAATATGTAAAAGGCTACAAGAAGAGATGAACCAAATCTCGAAATGGTGCGTAAAATGGAAGATAGGAATCAATGGCCAGAAGAGCCAGGCAATCTTATTCCAGAAAAGGATGCAAAAACCAATAGAAAACATAAAGATAGAAAACAACGATATTCAATGGTCTAAGGAAGTTACTTACCTGGGAGTAACTATGGATGCGAGATTAACATGGAGAAAACATGTAAACAAAGCAGTACAAAAGACAAAAGCAGCAATGGCGCAGCTGTATCCACTCATCAATAAGAAGAGCAAGATGACGAACAGAGTCAAGATAGCCCTGATAAGGGCCATAGCCAGACCACAACTGACGTACGGATCAGTAGCGTGGGGATACACTGCAAAAAGCAACCTAGACCGAATAGCAAGTACGGAAAATAGATTTATTAGAACAGCATTGGGAGCACCATGGTATGCTCGAAATGAACAAATACATAGAAATATTGAATGGGAACCTATTAAAGAATTTATGAAGAGAAAAGCGCAAAATATATTTACGGCAATAAAAGAGCATCAAAATCAAGAGCTCAGAGAATTGACATACTACGATCCAGAAGAGGACGCACAAAGAACGAGAGTCTATTACAAAAGACCTAGAGATCAACTAGACTAATAATTATTTTATTTTCAGGTACTTCCATCCATTAGCTGTACCTAGATTTCTTCGGAAATTAGTTAGGCGAGCAATGGAATCTTTTTCAATGCGCCGCGACGCAGAGAGACATACACTTGGGTCTTGAAATATAGACACAAGTCCTAATCTAAGTGCTAGACTGGAGGTTTAGTAGGCTAATGCCCGGAAACCGAAAGAACAGAGGTGTTTTTAGTGGGTAGGCAATATTGCATATATATATTTATATATATATATATATATATTTATATATATATATATATATATATATATATATATATATATATATATATATCAACTATTGAATCCCACACAGGCCGGGTTAGCAACCGGTATCGCTTTTGAAGTTTTCACCTCGATTTAAGGAAAAAAAAAATAATACCTCCATAAATAAATAAATATCAGTGCAAAATATGAAAAGCTAGAGTCCTTAATAATTAAGAGCACGCCCGAAAAAAATTAGTAAGTAAGTATAACAACTAACGTACACAGAAACATGAGTGGACAAAACAAGGACCTGGTGAATAAAATGAAAACTGAAACGGCAGAGATATCATTATTTTTCATTGCATTATTCTTAAGGAAGCTTTATGTTGCCAAATGCTAGAATGGAAGGAAATAATGGACGTCATGATATCCACTGTAAACTTCATCAGAAATAATGCATTGACATATCGCCAATGTCAACAGTTTCTTTCAGATATGAAAGTAGATCACCGATATGTCCTGTATTATTATGAAGTGAGTTGGTTGAGTAGAGACTCAGTACTGAAAAGATTTTTTGATCTCAGAAAAGAAATCAAAACTTTTATGAATGAAAAATGTGAATCTGTTTCAATACTTGCAGATCCCAAGTGGTTAATAGACCTTGGATTTCTGACAGATTTATCCGACGAATTAAATACACTGAATGTGAGGCTTCATTATGCACACAGATGTAAATGTATGTCAAATAAAAAGCAAGTTGTTCACACATATCCGAATTGCAAAGAGGTTGTTGATAAAGCTGGTGTAAATTTTAATTGGATAAGCGATAAAATGAAATGCAATTTAATATAGCTACAAAATCAATTCAGCGACAGCTTTGATGATTTTGAGAAGGTGTTTGGCAAACTGAATATTTTATACCCAGTTATTTACAAATGAACCTGATTGATCTCCAATCTAATGACACTCTCGAAAACTCTTTCTTTGAAATCAAAGATCTTGTTGAATTTTATTGCCATCTAATCCTGACGAATTAAAACTGCAATTAATCACAATTTTTGGTAGTACTTACTTTTCGATTCGCAGTTACCGTAAAATATGCAACAAATGGCCACTCAAATACAGCGTCATACGTCACTTTATTTTTTGTGAAATAATAGTTTTATTCTGAAGCTCTTGTTTTAATAAAATTCAAAGGAAACGTTTTGGAATTTTTTATATTACAAAAGTGCGTCCCGCTGCTCTAGAATCAAGAACTTACATACATGGGCCATTACATTTATTTGAATTAACTGATACATTTGAATTTGAATTCGATTTTTCAAATTCTCTCATTACTCATTGATTTTTTTCAAATCATATTATATATATATATAATATATATATATATATATATATATATATATATATATATATATATATATATATATATATATAAAAAAGAAGATATTATTCAAAATTTTATATCTTTATGTTTGGTTCTTTAATATTTTAAATTAACTGTAATATTACCTGTTCCATAACATGTCTACAGTTGTGTATTTGTCATTTCTGTTTTTAGTATCCTGAGGATGACAATATAACTTTTCGAAACGTTGATATTAACATAAAATAGATTTCTGTGTTTTTTTCTTCACTGGCCCTCTCCAATTATCTACCAATCATAAAAAAAATATATATATATATATATATATATATATATATATATAATATATATATATATATATATATATATATATATATATATATATATATATATATATACACACACATTTTCATTAATTTTCATTAATATCCACGACAGCATTAAGATGTATGAAAATATAACCCAGTGTATCCTTTTTTGGGATTTTAGCATATAATAAATATCCAATAAAAAAGAAACTATTTCTTCAAAAAAAAAAAGAGAAATTTACCATGGATTTGATAAATAACTGAATAAATATATAATCAATTGCAGATTATTCAAATTTTCAATATATTGAATGCATAATTAAAATCTTTTAATACATGACATTCAAATATAGTTTGTTCGCGTGGTTGAACTCAAATTGAAGCAAGAAAATTTTAGCCAGACTTAATAACTGGTTTGAAGTTCTTGTAATAAATTTGACCAGGTAATTATGGTTACGTCGGACAAATCACTTTGTTGTGGCGAGTTCACCTCGTTTCAAAATCCTTTGTTGAAATTTCTACGGACTGGATAAATTGAGAAATGATAGAGGCTAATGAAATCGGATGCTTTAATGCTCGATATATATTTCATAGATGAAAGTTTTGAGATATCACCTGGGAGTGTTTCACTGATGTTGTGACTTGTCATCTACTCATGCATGAATGAATTATGAATAAGAATTAAGGAAATGTTGTTAACACAATTCGGAAGAATATGGAAGTTTATCTTCATTAGACGTTCATGAAATAAGATTGCTATATTTATTTTCGGCAACCGTATGGAACATCAAATCAATAAAACACGTGCCTTAATTATACTTATTTATAGAACATGAAGGTGAGATATCATAAAGATGCTACCAGAAAGTAAAAAGTTCACTTTTTCCTAGAATCGAGATTTTTTGTTAAAATCACCGATAGTTGCAGGAAGGTTAATAATAATAATATTCATTCAGCACACCTGTATAATATAACTAAAATAACAAATGCTGTAAAACGTCAAAAAAATATAGTTGTCTCAGAGCCTCATTTTAAACTTAATTATACAATAATCAAAAAATTCTTTCGTATTATATGGTTCGGATTGAATAATAATATTACGAATTTCCTTCATGAAGAGTCTGCTATTTTCAGTTTCTTGAAGGGCTTTAGGTAGGCATTGAAGAAACGCATACATATATATGAATATATGTATATACATATGGATGAAATAAACAATGGCCATAATAAAAACAAGACAATTTGGAAGCTGATCAACCGAATTCAAAACAAAAAACTGTCTGAACCATCTATGCGTCTACTGATCGATGACCGTATGGTGACCGATGTTTCTTGTTTGTGTCGCGTTTTTGGGGATGATTTTTCGTCCGCAGTTGCTGCTTCTCTCGGTTCCTATCCCTTTGATTCCACGGAGAATGAGGGTACCTTTGTCAAGGGGAAAAATGCGAGGTCAATGTTTTTTACGCCTGTTACACCAAACAAAATTGTTGAAATCATAACGTCAATGGATAATAAGAATTCCACCGGCGTTGACGAGGTTCATCTGTCGGTTCTGAAGGGTTCTGTATCTATCATAAGTTCACTCATGGCAGATATTGTCAATAAATCTGTAGTTTCTGGTGTATTTCCAGATGCGTTGAAGATTGGTAGGACGATTCCACTACCCAAGAAGGGGGACTCAACCATGGTTGAAAATTATCGACCGATCACGATCCTGAGTGCGTTTTCGAAGGTCTTTGAGAAGGTGTTGCACTGCCGCCTCACACAATTTCTGGAAGATTCAAACTTGATCACCGAATCACAGCATGGCTTTAGAGGTTCCCGTTCTACAGGTACAGCTATGACAGAGATCGTACAGCTCATTTCTCTTAAAATGGATAACGGCGAGTATGTAATCTTGATTTGTTTTGATTTGAAAAAAGCCTTCGACTGCCTCAGTGCAGTTTTTGTTTCAATGAAGCTAGATCGGTTGGGTATACGCGGCACGATAAATGAGTGGCTTACTTCCTTCATGAATGATCGCAAAATGAAAGTAAACATTGGAGGTTCTGTCTCGGATATATATGATATTCCCCTCGGCACACCCCAAGGAAGCATATTAGGGCCATTATTGTTCCTCATTTTCGTAAATGATTTACCGGACTTCATCTTACACGGTACAGTATTCATGTACGCTGATGATACGAGTATCGTGTTGAGTGACAAGTCTGCGGATTCTCTCTTTGTCAAAAGTAATATAATTCTAAATGAATTCAAAAAATGGTGCGATTTAAATAAATTGATGATCAATTTCGCTAAAACCAGCTGTGTCGAGTTTTATACTCTCACCAAAACTCCGTGTAACTTCACCCTGACATTTGGAGGAAATGTCTTGAGTATGGCTCCCGAAGTTAAATTACTGGGAACTACACTAGATAAACATTTGCGATGGTCTGCCGAAATGGACAGTATTTGTAAAAAACTAAATAAAAATTTCTATTCATTGATCAATATAAAAAAAATTTTAAGCTTTGAGGCTGCTATGTCATTTTACCACTCGAATGTGTCGTCAACTCTGAGGTATAATGTCGTGGTCTGGGGAATCGCTGTGGGATGGGAAAGAGTTTTCATTGTGCAAAAGCGTATCTTAAGACTTCTGTTTCAATTGTCACCTCAAACATCCTGTAGAGATTATTTTAAGATTCATAAAATTATGACTCTACCTTGTATATATATTTTTAACCTAATGTGCTTTATACATGGGAAAAAAGTGAAATTTTCCATGAGGGCGGAATGTCACTCCTATAAAATAAGAAATGGACATCGTCTTCATACACAGAAATGTAACCATCGTTTCCATGAGCGGTCTCCCTATTGCTCGGGTTTGTATTTGTACAATCTGTTGCCGCGGAGTTTGAACGACAGCAATACGACCATTTTCAGAAGGGAGTTGAAAAAAGTTTAGATTTTGAATGCTTTTTATAGTGTGGGCGAATTTGTAGCATACTTGTAAACTGTTTCCCAATTTTGTGACATGTCATGTAACTTTTGATGATAAATAAAATTATTATTATTATTATATTAATTTTTTCATAGTCTTTTTCGATCTACTCACTGTTGGAGACTTCTGATTTCTTTGCTTTCTAACCAACGTTCCTTTTTCAAAATACAGTAACATTTGAGAACGTGGCAGCGTTTACATTATTCTTCACTAAAATTATATCTCTCAACATAGAGTACTGCTCTCTAGGGCAAAAGATTTAAAATTTTGTGATTTTTATTCGAAATAAGACAAAATTACTTCGTCTGTGATAGTTTTGCATTTTTTTAAATCTATCCATTTCGTCAAAAAATTATAAAGGTTGCGTAACTATATTTCGATTTTTCTTGTAATAGTTGTGCTGTAGCAGCTGCCTCATTTTCAAACTCGCTCTCGCTGCTGATTTTTATTTTTATTTGAATAATCGTGACCAAAAAACCATATAAACTTTCAGAATGCAAAATGTCGTATTAGTTGTTACTGCGTTATTATAGTTATAAATAACTTCATCACTCAAGTATATTTTCAAACTTTTATTTGGTTATTAAGTAGGTACGATGAAAACAACGATGCGAATATTCCTGGCCAGTCCCGGAAATACAGACTGTAGGAGAAATAGTGCTCAAAAATCGTTATAACCATAATTACCTCTTCATACCATTGCGATCTCATTTTTATTAACATATTCACTTCCAGTAAACATTAATTAGATCGAAAAAGATGTCTTTTAAGAGATTCATCAATTTTTTGCAATAAGTATATATATATATATATTTTGTAGTGGCTCCGTAGTTCAGTGGTCAGTGCGTTGGACTACTGAACAGATGGTCGCCGGATATAATCCCGGTCAAATCAATGAATTAATGCGGAGCCATCTCTCGAAAGGCAATGGCAAACTACCGAGACGTATTATGCCTTGTAAAGCCTTTCTATAAAGACGTTCGGAAACGTCGTAAAACTGTAGGTCCACTCTATTAGTGTATCACTGTATCACGCACAACACGAATAGTTTTAAAGAGGTCACCTACACCCGAAACCGGGTAAAGCACTTGAAGAAGAAGAATATATATTTTGTAAAATTGAGCTCCATTTGCTACTGAAACTTATTTTAAAATTAAATATTCCTAGATTTCAGAAAATATCGGACGCTTTATGGTCCTTTTTTCTTTTAATTTTTACTCCGTGATGAAAAATGGAAACTCGAACTATAAGAGTGAATACTGACCCCCTGGTAACTCTGCTTATAGAGCATGTGATTCAGGAGATGGGGATAAAAAACTTTCAAGATGATTGTGAAGCTATGCGGTCAGATAGAGAGTTTGCTAATGACCTCGTTACACAGTGCGAGCTAACGTCTGAGCTGGTCTAGTAAGTTAGTGCAGTACAGCTACTCCTATCATACGAGCTACTGTCACATAAAATGTAACAGTTTTTTATTTCACTCGCCTGTCGCCTTCCCCAACTACGTCACAAGCGGCAGTTGACATGCGACTCGGACATCAACTAGCACGGTATTGCGAAGGGACAGTAGTTGGTAAGACTGGGGCTACAATTTAAGACTATTGGCACCTTTGTAGGTATTACTCTCATTACTGCTTCATATTCCCGGGGATATTTATTATACAGTTCTTTCAATATTATATGCGTTGTTCTTTTATTTTGCATCAAATTCTTGACCCAAAGCGTTCTGTTTTCTTATTTTTTTGCACAGCACTTTCAGCTTGTTTGTTTTTTAACTTAAAGTATTTTTGCAATCCGTTCTATTACGGTAAGAACTGTGACCAATCGTGTGTTTCATAACAGCATTGCACCTAACCTATGAGATGCGCAAGACTAGTTTCACACCAGAAGCTCGCATCAGTTTGACTAGGCGAAGCCATTCCAGCTAATGTCATGCGAGTACAAATGCTCAGTAGCTGTCCACTGCCAGGACAGCAACATTGTACAAGTATGTCATAAATCAGATAGCAAAATTTTCTATATTTCAGTCGCCCCTTAGCAAACTATGCTCCTTCCACGTCACCCAACAGGGATCAAGAGCTGAATTCCTACCTTGGTCTAGGACCAAGCAGGAAAATGGAATAATAAGGCATTAAGCTCATTGCTCAATGCATTTGAGCTTGATGAACACTTCGAAATCGAAGAATATAAAATCCTTCTATTGGATTCTTGCTCAGTTAAAAATAAGAAATTTTTAATCGTATACCTCTACTAGTATTTAATGAATGAAGAAACATTCGCATCGGTTAACAATAAATTCCTTGAAGAGGGACACACTTAACTGAACAGTGATAGATACTTTGGCCAAATAACAACAGTTTAGAGGAAATACCGAAACATTTCCTTGCTCAAGCAATATCGGAATAGCATTAGTTTAAAAAACAAAATGCTAGTTATCTATTTGAGTATCCATTTCCACAAAAATGATCACTTCATGATGAAAAACGCACGAAAAAGAACGACTAGAAGGAAAGTGTATGTTTTAAAGAAGATGCGAAGCAGATCTACGTTGAAGAGTATGGTTCATTCAGTTTCAAAGAATCGTATAATTCTGATAATCTTTTTGAAAAACGAAACATAAAATTTTGCAAAACTCTCCATTTCCCCATTTTTTGGAAATAATGGGGAGTTGCCTCACGACAAGATGGTAAATCTGAAAGACAAGCTTCCAATTATCCCAGAAGTGTAATTATATGTGATACTTCAATATACTTCTTGAAGTGGTACAGATATTGAGACCAAATTCTATTTTGATTACGCACTTTAACGAAAACAGATTTTATGTATTTTTTTTAGTAAAATATTTCAAATAAGGTTATACGTACTATGATATTGCCAAAATAGTTTGAATTAGTTCATTTTGTATACGTTGTGTTCATATCAAATGAAGATCTCTACAATAAATTAGTTTCTTTACATCATTCCCTAATTTTCATTCAAAAAAATTGGGATATTTTCTATACATAAATCATATAAAAATAAAAATATTATGGAAAGAGACAGAAATGGAAAAATTGTAATTCTAAATCTAAATTACTTAAAACTTCAATACCCAAGCACTTACGTACTATTTTTTTATTATGTTCGTAATAAATTGTTCAAGTTGAATCTGGGACGTTCCAGAAAAATTAATGCACACCTACAATCTGATAGAACAACCTATTGCGAAATGTATACTGAGTTATACCCTATGAATTAATCACCATGTTGAAATGATATGATGATTTAAAATTTTGTTGAAGTATCAGTTAAAATAAATGCGCTCAATTATTCATTAAGCCTGCGAGCTTTCATTTCTGACAAGACACTCTCATTTTATGAGTTTTTAAATTATATATTTCTCGAAACTGAATCAAGCGGCTAACGCACCTCATTTTTCAATGTTATTTAACTCTGTATGTTCCCTCCCATATGTCGATTCAATCAGGGACTCAAGGTATTCTTATTCTGATAGCTCGAAGAATTTTAATTGGATTTTGCGCTTCTGTATATCTCCGGTCCCCGATTGTTTTATTGAAGCAATATAGCTGCTTCAGAAAATGCGCCCCGCGCATACCTATAAATTTGAACGCACCGCGCGTTGTTATAAAACTGGAACCGACGCTGATGATTATAATGATTATGATGATTGAGAAATTTACATAATATATTCGTGGGCGATAATTAAATTTTATGCAGATAAATTATGGTTTGCAACCATTATTGTGGAGATTTCGTGGGATAATATATATCGGACATAAATATGGTTAATTTTTAAGACACTGAAATTTGATGACATATTTTTGAATTATGTATACAGATAATTTGAAATTATGCAAAGTATGTATCATTATCATCAGGATTTGTTTATATGTACACAAACATGTACATGAATTTATGTATGCCAATAGTCTTTAAATTTGAAGTAGATTTTGACCTATTTATAATTGTTTTATCGATTTGAATATCTACAAATTCATGTAATGTGAGTAATAACACAATAATTTGAATTATATTCCTGCTAAGATACTATGCGTTGAAGACGTTATTCTCAAAAAAACCTCCCTAACCCCTATGGGTAAACGTAGGATTAGGGTAAGTGACATAATTATATTAGATAATATTTCAAAAATTCTAAATTTAGTTACGGTAAGTTTTCCGAAGAAACAAGTTATTATTTGAGACTAAAACGTGAAGAATGATTTATTCGATAAATAGATAGAAAAATATGTTTTTCTGAGAAGCGTGTGCTTTCAGTTAATTTACATGACGCGAACCATATTTTGTGGAATAGCCCTTGAACATTGGGTAGTGAAAATTTTATTAATAGCACATAATGAATTAAATGAAATTTTGATTTCTCTGTTATTTCACACCATTCGGTGTGTTGTTTCAAACTATAATTTATTGTTTTTATTATTTTTTTATGTTATATGGTATATTTATACTGCTCGGTTAAGCATAAAATATCTTTTTGGGCTCTCCACATAACTAAAATGTTTAACAAAACACCTGTTTTTGACAATTACACAAATATTTTTGTTATGTGACGTACGTTTAGCCTTCACCAAAGTATCACTACGAGGTGCTTCATACATAAATGAGCAGCAGCATTAATATATAGGTCTATCAGTTGCAATTAGTTTTTAGTTGTATTTTACCCAAAAATAATAGACCATTCAATATAAAAGTGAGGAGACAGTGGTTTTAGATCTACTTTATACCTCCTAGGTCAATATTTTAGGTGTGTGATAAGTATATGTATGACGTTGAAAATAAGTTTTATACAGTGTGTCGCATTTAAGATGAAGACACCCCCATATTTCAGTTATTCAAAGAAATATAGATTTGAATTTTCTCAGGGCCATGAACGGCGATAGGACATATTTTTTAAGATACTCAACTGAATTCTGAATTCTAAACTCGGCCTACTACGAATTGACAAATAGGGCCGATTCTCAATATTTTGTTTCGCGTTAGAGATATCGACAAATGTTTTTGGAAAAAGTTGTTCAGAAAATATTTTTAGGCCCATATACCAATTTTCTTGACAAAATTCACGTTTTCAAATTCATTAATATTTTGGTATCCCAAAATTATTACGAGTTTTCTTTTTTCAATTTTAAATTTAGTGTGCCATGGAAAATAATAAAATTGACAGAAGTGTTAAATACTAGTTAGTTTGAAGTATTGCGTTAAGTTAAATTTAGTGAATTAGTGATCAGAGAATCAAAAGGACATTAAATTTTCGTGAAAAAAACGAAATAATTGTGTTGTTTGGTGATAATTCTCGTAGCAGCAGACAAGTTGCTGCAGAGTTTAACTTGAGACACCCCGAACGTGCTTCTGTTACTCATGGAAAACAGCCGCTGTAAATGCTGTTTTCATTGAAACTGGCAGTGTTGTTAAAATGTATCAGAATGGTCAACCTCGTCAAATACACCCGCATCTTGAGGATAACCTTATATTGGCGGCAAATCGAGCAAATCCATTCATGAGCCTCCGAGATTTATCATCTCAACTTAATATTGGCAAGGATAAAATTAGGAGATGCTTCAAACGTCACAAAATTAAGCCGTATAAACCTAAGTTCTTGCATTCATTTAAAAAAGGCGATAATAATAAAAGATTGGACTATTGTTATTGGGCTCAAGGTAATTTTTTAAACTACAAACATTTTTTGAAGAAGATTATGTTCAGTGATGACGCTACATTCACCGCTAATGAGGTTGTATTAAACTATCAAGTAGTCAAGTTCTTAGTTTCCATAGCGTTCTAGTTATCAAATTGAGAGATAAACGTAATAATTTTGAATTATAACCAAAATATTGAAAAAATTGAAAATGCGAATTTAGTCATGAAAATTGGTATATGAGCCTAGACAGTTTTCTGATCAACTTTTTTCTATAACTTTTTTCCATATCTCTAACGCGAAACAAAATATTGAGAATCGGCCCTATTTGTCAATTCGTAGTAGGCCGAGTTTGAAATTCAGAATTCAGTTAAGTATCTTAAAAAATATTACCCATCACCGTTTATGACTGTACGAAAATTCAAATCTGTGTTTCTTCAAATAACCATAATATGCGGGTGTCTTCATCTTAAATGCGACACACTGTATAAAGAAAAATTTTTTCGACGTGCTTAGTGGTTGAGGAAAAAAGTTGAAACCAACGTACCTCATCATTAACTTAATCCATATACCAAATTCCAACTCTCTATTAAAAAAAAATACTTTCGCGTAAGTGCATCGTGTACTGATAGCGAAGCAAGTCGAGATGCGAGTTGAACGAAACAGCCCCCGCGACTGAGCAAAATGGTTGAAACTACCCAAAGGCACTTCCTTAACATTAACTCAATCTGAGTACGTACCAAGTTTGAACTATCTAACTCAATTTACAGAAGCTTTGGAGTTTGGCAAATTTTCAAAAATCACGAAAAAACAAGAAATATCTACGTAAAAGTATCTACGTAAAAATGGAAAAATTTAACCAATAGTTTCGTTCTGCAATGAAAACAATCCCAGATAAAAATATGTCAGCTAATTTGGTGTGATATGAACAGCTCGAGATGTAAATATATACCAGGAAGGATATCTACATGAAAATATCTTCGTAAAAATGGCGGCGGTTGCCGAAATTTACCCAAATTTTGATACTTTGGTTTTGCAACGAAAATAATCTCAGGTACCAAATTTCAACTCATTCGACTCGATGGGAACCACTGGAAATCAATATGTATCGGGATATATATATATATATATATATATATATATATATATATATATATGTATATATATATATATATATATATTTATATATATATATATATATATATCAGACATCAAACTTTTTTCGAAAATCGTGGCCAAGGAGGTCTAAAACTGATAGGCTTCGATACACCGCAATAGTATGTAGTTTATGGGATAAAATACGACTAAAAACAGGTTTTGAAGGATTTTGCAACCCAAACTCCCACCAAATAAGTTAGAAGATTGAAAATTGGATGTCAGGAAATGTCCTTTTGGCGGTGTGCACATTTCTATGTAGTTATAGGGGAAGTAGGGGCATGACCGTATATCTAAGGAAAATTTGAAATTATAAAACGTGTAATACATTTTGTTTTCCTTTTTTTATTGGAATAAACTTTGCAATGCCTTATGAAACTAGGGCGTAATATAGAAAAATAAAAACTTAATACATTTTGAAATATTAGAAAATTAACATAAAGTATGCAAAATCCGGTTGTGCCTCATACCATGGGGCAAAAGCGGATGTCATCGGGGGCATAACCGCATATTCGACTAAATGTTCTAGCCATTGGACAAAAATTTCTGTTTGCATCCATCCATTTAGTTGGCATGCTGCGATTGTTCCATGTAGAGCTCCAGTTAAAAGTTCGCCCTTCATTCTGACTCTTGGGAACACAAGAAGCGGAGGAATATAGTGCCCTGCAGCAGACATGCACAGCTCTACTGTCACTAACTGACCCCTTTCAGCTGAAGTTAGGGTGCCTTCTTGCCTTCTGCCTTTTAAGGCAATAACCTTTGATTGGGTTTTCGGTACGGTGGTAAGTCCAACTTCATCAACATTGTAAATGTTACTCGCTTGAAACTTATATCGATCCATAAGACTTTCTAACAAATCGAAAAATTTACCAACAGAAACTTCATTAAACCCCATGGCTCTTGCAGCAGAAGTTGCCTCTGGTTTCCTTAATGACAAATCTAGATGTCTTAAGAAAAAACCTTTCAACCAGTTTGAGCCAGCAAGTTGTTTTTGGGTATTGAAGTTGTGCTGCAATTTGTTTCTTGTAGCTAACTGATAAGCCAGTCGTCTTAATTCTGTCGTTGTTAAGCCAACAAGTCGCAGTTCCATATCTTTGACATATGCTACCAACTCGTCTTCTTGCTCCTTTGTAAAGACACACTTAAAATGACCCATTCCTGAAAAAAAATAAAGATAGATTAGCCTCTCAAAGTTAATTTCATCAAATTCAGTAAATAAGTATGTAAACAAAAATTAGGTAACCTTTTCTTGCAGCAGCTCGACTGAAGCACCAGATTTTTGCTTTTTTACTCTATCCACCAACGTAGATCGAGGCACACCAAACGAATCAGCAGCGTTATGGTACCCCATTATTACAGAGATAACTGCTTCAATGGCATCCTGCATAGACTCGTTCGTCCAACCTTGGCGTTCCGTTTTTCTTTTATATGTTCTTACAATTTTTTCTAGAAAGAACGTAATAATTAATCGAGGGGCAAAACCGACTGCGTGGGGTAAAACCGGATAGCGTCCGATTATGCCCCGTCCGATTTTGCCCCGAAGGTAGATCAAGTAAACAATCCAACATAACCCAAAAATAGAAAATTGTAGAATCACACTTAAGGCTTATTTAGGAAGCATAAAAGTTAGTCTACACCGAACGCCATACAAAAAAATTAAAAATAATACACATAGTAAAGTATTAGCTAACCGAAAAGTAGGTAAAATAAGATCACGTACCTTAAATTGGATGACAAAACAATTGCACTATAAATCACAGCACGCATCACCTTTAAAAACCGTTTACCATGTGTCGATAAGATCAAGAGAAAAGCGCGAAACGAGTTAGTGCCGACAGGTGGCGCTTTTAGGAAGTAGAGGGGGTGTACGGTTCTACCCCGCTATGCGGTTATGCCCCTCATTCCCCTATCTTAGTTTTTGTGGTTTTGCGCAACTCAACAGCTCCTCCAGATTGAGTTAGAGGGATGAAATTCTGTTCGTGGATTGAGTTGAGATTCGAGGAATGCCATTTGATGTTTTCAAATATTTTCTTATAATTTTTAAAGTGGAGATGTCATGTATTTTCGAGGGTTTTTAAGTTCTCTTCTCAATTCACTCCAAATTTACTCAAGACGTTGAAAATTTGCATTGTAAATAACAAAAAATGAGGGGAAAATATGACTTCAACTGACGGATATTTTCTCCCCAAACGTTGTTTTCTTTTTCATAAATATACATATAGAGCATTCCTAACTTATAGGGCAGTGTTGCTCTCTTTACAGTCTATATGAAAATAAAATATATGTGAGTAAGGGTACATTTCGTTCGATTCTAGGGCATCAATAATGCAACACGCAAGAGGGGACTGAAAAAAAAAACTCAGAAAATGAGATCATTTTATGAATGGGCTAGGGCATAATAAGGAGGACCGAAGGATGTATACGTGATACTTGATGAAACCGAGATCAACAGCACCCCATTAAGAATGCCTACCCCTGCGTATACATCTACCCTCTTCATATAATTAACAGGCTGGCGGCCAAGCGACGGCAGCGATCCACCCAATATCTCGTTAACCTGATCCCCTCACCCCTTACGCTCCGAACTTCCCTATCTCATTGTCTACCACTTATCTACCTAAAGCATCATCCCGAATATGTTATTGAAAAGTGGTCCGATTATTTTGTTATTGAGAATTTTAATTCGAACCGGGAGTCAAGCCCAATCAAAAATTTATCACTGTTACTGGGGTTCGTTGCTAATCTATAAGAAGATTCATACGATATAAAAATTATTAACTTTGTGTTGTTTTGGTTTAGTAGGTCATTTGAAAGTAGGTAGGTACTTTTCCGATATAATTTTATTAAACATTTATAACTCAACCTAGTATAAGACCTAGTTTCAAATTTATTAATCTACATACTTTATCAGTGCTACAATTAACCCACAATAAGTTATTGAATAGATTTCAGATATGTGACTAAAGGTATATTTAATATACCTTTAGTCTGACAGAGTTTATTCCTTCAAATTTATAAATACTCAGTATAATTTATTTAGTTTGGAATCTTTTCAGTAATTTTGAATGCAGGGAAATTCAAAACATTCTCAGAAAACAATGCAAATATCTTTGATTGTTCTTTATCAATAAAGTAATTGAATAACGTTTTTCAATTTTCATTTTGCCTCCCGGAAATATGGAACATCCGATACATCGTCTTAGCGCTTGAAGTGGCGTAATTAATGAAGTGCAAACGATCTGGTTACTGGTTTAGTTAAAAACTGCATTCATTAATTTATTTAGTCTACTGTTGGGGCGAAAAATATTGGGCAATGAACACGGGGATAAAAATAAACAACTTCACATAAATAATACACTTAAAGAGGCAGACCTGTTCAGAAGTCCTTTTTATACGCAACGTATCGCAAGTGCACTACTCCAATTAGTATACTTTATGGTTTAAATGTTTCTATTTTAAGATATCTTTCACATATTCACTCAGACAAAAATAGCGAGTCATCCTTATTAGAGTATTTGAGAAATATTTCATAGAAAAATTAAGCAGTAAATCAGTTGAAAGAGACTTTTAATGTAAGCTGATATATAATATTTTTACGACTGGTTCATCTGGTTAAAGGGGATAATTTACAATTGTTGCTTCATTATATTCGAATGATCAACAAATTTCAGGGGTTCTTATAAGTTAGAAGAGTATGTGTGAGCAACAAAGTTCCGTCACTAGAGTTGTATTTCCCCTCATTTTTGTTCTATATACATAATACAAATTCTTAAGCTCCAAATCAAAATCGCATGAAATTTCTACAAACTGTGGTGGTGAGAGAAAATATTAGAAATCGCCAAATCTATCAATCATGCAAACCTTCCAATCTTGCGGAAAAAATTCAGACTATGAATCAAGAACTAGCACAGTTGTCAGCTTGGTGCTCTAAAAATGGCCTTAAGCTTAACGCCTCTAAATCGAAAGCACTCCTTATAGGAGACAAATCCCTTCTATTGAGGTCAGATTCGACTTGCAATGTGGTAGTGGGAGGTGCAGGGTTGGCATGGGAGACTTGTGCTAAAAATTTGGGGGTTTGGATGGACGAGGAGTTATCATTTAGGCATCACGTTGCATCTATAAGGAAATCCAGTTATATGAGGTTGAAGGGACTACAGAGATTTAAATATGAATTGAATGAGGCAACTAAGTTCAGACTTGTTAGATCTCAGGTCTACCCTTTATTCAATTACTGCTGTCCGGTGTACTTTGGTCTGCTGACAAAGAAAGAAAAATATAATCTGGCCAAAGTTCAGAATTCATGTCTTCGATTTGTAAGTTGTATTCCCTACAAAAGTCATATCACGCCCTACCGTAGTAAACTTGAAGAGATCACATTCGCACAGAGGGCAGAGTATTTACTGGCTGGTTTTCTTGCCAGATTGGTTGCCAGTGAAACTCCTGACTATCTTTTCAATAGATTGGAATTTCGTGGGTCAGCTCATCAGGTGAATATACGCCAGGCTGGTAATTACAGCGTTCCTCGGCATAGAACATCCAAATTTGAGGGTTGCTTTGATTATATGGCCCCTCATACGTTAAACAAGTATAAGGCTCTGTTTGAGGCTGATATCTCAATAAGTTCGTTTAAGAAAATATTGTAAAATCGGTTGAGAGAGGATAGTTTTGGTTTTGGTTAAATCTTAAGTTTTAGTTAAGTTTTTGTTAGATTAGAATAAGTATATTGAAATAAGTATATTCTTTGAATATTGTTGAGTTGTATTTATGCGTAACTTAAGGCTTCTTATTTCTTACTAGGGAACGATTTGTTAAATTTTTGATTGTTTTTTACAGTGTTAAGTTGTTTATACCGGATGAGTGGAAGGATCAGCTCGGCTAAACTCCTTCCATTTGTAAGCCTAGATGTAAGGCAATTACAATACTTATTATTATTATTATTATTAAAATAACACTTCTCTAACTTCAACTAAATTCACGTACAAAATTTTAACCCTCTAACTCAATTTGGTAGGAGCTAGAGTATGCAAAAATCCTTCAGAAACCAATAATGAATGGTAATTCCATGTCGTCGAGTCTCATGAAACTATCTGCGATGGACGGTTGGTATGATTAATCATCAATTTTTTAAATCATCAATATCCCACCGTATTATTATCTTCATCATACACACTGCGCCTGTTTAGCGCAAATGAATATTCAATTTCAATATTAACTTACGATCCGGTCCCTGAACATGATTGGAAGGATCTGAGCATTGCCAGCATGCGTGGTGAAACATCGAATGATTTATGTTGGCCACCTATGGGTTTGTTTCTGTTATACCTGAAGTGATATACCTATCAGTTTCCGATGGATGGCGCTGTGGTTTGTTCTCATCATTAGTGCTCTTCTTAGAAACTATAAAGTGGTTAGGTGGATTCGATATCGTTGCTCACTAAGACATTACTTGCTCACGAGATTTTCTAACAATATTCTTTGAATGATGAATTGGAATTCCATGTCATTGAGTCTCATGAAACTAGCTCCGTTGGAAGGGTGATTTGATTAATGAACTATTTTTCAAATGAATTTCCCGATGTTTTGTTACGTTTCATTATAACGCAAATAATTATTAATTTTCAATATATTGGGATCTGACATGCCAGCTGGCGAACTCTGGCAGCCAGATGGATGAAGTTTTTATTAGTGTAAGTGTTAATTTTACAAAACGTAGAATCAGCAAGTCTAGAGAGTTTTGTTGCGTCAAAAATTGCAATTCTAAAGCATATACAAATACAAATATTCGCTTTCATCGGATCGGAAGTCAAACAAATATTTTTTATTGAGAGAAAATCATTTTGGAGAAAAGGAAAACATTGAATTATTGAAGGTATGGAAAATCAATCTGAAAAAGAATCACACAACTCCCAGAATGACGGTGTGTTCTTTGCATTTTACAGAAGAAAATTACATTCTTCCAGGTAATTAAGTCCTATGATTGAAACTTAGATTAGTTACCTTTATTAATTAAAATTCCAGATTCTTCAGCGAAAAGATTTAAAATGGTTGAATCTGTGTTGCCTGGAAATTTAATGTTATAAGAAGAAGTTTTTACACCGAAATGTAGTACGATAAATATGTCTTCCCGATCTTAAAAAATGACAAATTTATGGATGATTAAGTGAAATGATGGAGTGAAAAATTTATGTATATGATGCTTATTAGATTGAAGTTAGTTATAAGAAGAATACAGACGAAATGAAAAAGTTTTTCTTTGTATATTCATTATTAATACATCTTGAGTTGCATTATAGTTGATGGTGTTTCATTATGAAAACCACATTCGATTATATGAAACATTATGATTTCTCATTCAATCCGTTTATACTACTACATGAATGTTTTTCGTGAAATTTTGAATATATTTTGCCCAAAGTTCTTTCAGAAATAATTAAATGTCGAATGATAAAAAAAATTTTAGAGCTGAATAAAGAATCATCAATAAAAAGTTTTAAAATATGTTTATAGATAATTGAATTGAATTGGCATTTACTTGGTGGAAGCTCATATTCATAACGTTATAAAGAAATAAAAAAAAATTTATTTCTTTATAAAGTTATTATTGATAATTGCCCATCATATCTGGCTGATTATAAACTTCCTACATAAAAAAGCTGGAACTAATAGTCATATCACTTAAACAAATACAGTTAATTTAGACTAGGTATTGTACAAATCGACTTGAATCAAATCAAAATAGATGAACAAAAAGCAGTGAAGTTGACGATACCAGACCTCGAACTCTCTCCATTTTTCCCACATTGTATTATGAATTTGGATCTTTCCAGCCTATTACCTTCTCTGTATTTTCGCTGTAGTAAATTTTTACCTACATATAGCTTCACACTTTACTCAAAACTAACATTGTTAGGAAAAACTAAAAAACTTTCAAATCTCTCATATAAATCGTGTTGAAATTTGGTTTTCAGACGACATGTTTTAACCTAAGCTCCGCCTCCATGTCAGATCCCAATTTATATATATACATATATATATATATATATATATATATATATATATATATATATATATATATATATATATATAAATATATATATATATATATATATATATATATATATATATATATATATATATATATATATATATATATATATATATATATATATATATATATATATATATATATATATATATATAGAGCCAACTCCTTGCAAATTCGAATTTATTTTCCTCGAAACTTATATAATCATGTATTAATAAGTTTCTCAGAAATAGCCATAATTATGACTGCAGAGTCGATATCATCCACCTAAAAATTTAAGGACACCTTGAATATCTCTAGATGGAAACAACCTTAGCTATTATCCGAAAAAACTTTGAATTATGTTATCCCTATTTCTATATTATCAACAGCATATACAGAGATGGTTCATAATTTATGCATAATAAGATGAAACTAATTCATAAGCAATAAGACTTAGTTATTAGCACTTCCATTGAAACTTTATTAGTGAAATGTTATTTAACGAGTGTTTGATTAAATTTCTTTATAAAACATACCTTAGATCTGATTAGAGTTATGGAAATTAAAATACATATACATAATGAAAAACAGTTAATTATTTTTCAACAAAATAATAGTTATTTATGTACCAAGTGCGTTATATAGATCCTTATGCCCTGAGGGAAACATGATGAATGTTGCCTGATGGGCATAAGGATCTAGTAACGCACGCGGTGCATACATTATTTTATTTTTCACGAAAAAATTATTATATTATGATGAAAAAAGCGATTTTAAAATCGTTTCATTGCTCCTATTCCTTCTCATAGTAGGCATGTCATTTGTTGATAGTTTGACGTTTGTGAATATTTTTGTCATCATATTCAGTGAATGTCATGCTGCTTTCTTTGTGTAGTCTTATAGAAATAATGGAAATGAAAATGAATTTACCCAAGAATATCATAGAAAATGCAGCCAAAGCTGCGAATAATTCATTGCCGGAGAAATCCAGAGTCGTCTACGACAAGGATTATGAGGTATTTAATCAATGAAATTTGCTTCATTTCTCCTAGTACAATAAGCGGGCGTTTTGAATCCATTATGCCCGCAAATGCGGGCATAATGGCCTAGGGCATAATGAGTATGTTTATAGCAACCGTATCCAAGGTGAAATAAACATATTATATACAAGTGAAAAATAAAACTAATTTTTGTAATTTACATCGAAAATTTAATCAGCAATATAAGAATAGTTTTCAGAATCTATTAAGGTCTCAAATTTCTTAACAAACCCGATCCTAATATTTTCAAATAAGCTTTCAGGGAAATTAAATGACTTTAGTTTCATTGCAAGATCAATTCCCACAAAATTGAAGAATCATCAGGAATCTCCACATTGATTTTGATTGATAAGATAAAACAGGGAGGGACACTCGATTAAAATGAAATCCGTTTCGCTGTATATTATGCATTGAAAAGTAGGTACAATGAAATAAATCAACAATGTTTGAGAGTAATTAACAAAATGTTTGAGAATAATTAATTGAAAAAAATTAAAATTATTCATATTAGGATTATTTGAAATAGAAGCAATTCAAAACAAAGATCTTTTCAGGAAAGCAATTTTTATTCAAAATTTCGGAGAACAAAAACATGATTCGGATTAGGGCTATGTTCAATGTGATATATTTTCTGATAATAACTATATAAACACGAACACATATAATGAAAAAAACGAATAAGTGTATATATAACCGAAAAATATATTTCCTACAATTATTCATTTCGATTCCTGATTATCATTATACAAATATACAGTAGATAACTTTTAAAAGCTATAATGAATTCCCCACTTCCAAATCATATGTAGTCAATAATGAATAAAAAATATAGTTTCAGTATAAAATTCTCACGATTTTTCTATTTTTGAAATAAAAATGATAAGGTAGGTACCTACAGGGTGGGCAAATTTCGATGTTTGCATCTCGGTAACTATAGGAGATACTAAAAATGGAGGGCGCATTCTCGATTTGCTTTTTCCAGATAAATTCACTCGCTAAAACCAAAATTTGCTATCGTCTTTTGTTTTCGAGTTATATAAACAAAAGTTCGACTTTTTTGACAAGTGTGAATATCATGGTTGTTTTGTGAAGTTGCGAGATAACAACTTTATTATTCTTAAGGAATTTTTTTCTGTATAATCCAGTGGCGTCGAGAAAATATGAAAAAAAATGCAATTTCGAGTTATGGCCTCAAGATGTATTTCTTAAAATTAGGGAATCATATTTGGCTGTGGGTTGGTTAGAACGGATTTTTTTCTTCTTTCTAACGATCTAACATTATGTCGGGTCGCTTTTGATGGGTTAAGTCTTTAAAAGCGAAAATAATATTTTACTACATTACTTTTTGCCTTTTTTATACGTATTCCTAGTAGGCAGATGTCATCTATGTGTCCATTTTTCCCGTCATAATATGATTCAACTGATTTAATCGTAAAAGTCAGGATGTCCTACGAAAATTACGAGAAATACGATATGTTAGAAAGCTTTACTCAAAATAAGAGCAGTTGTGATATTGCATCTGAGATATATTTCAATCGCTATTCAGAAAGAAGATAATAAACGTAGTAAATTCAAATTTAGTTTTAGTTTATAATTTGAAAACAACAGACGATAGTGAATTTTGGTTTTTTAAAAATTAGTCTCGAAAAAGTGATCTAGAATGTGCCTTCCATTTTTTGTATCTCCTATAATAGTTACCGAGATACACCATACAAACACCAAAATTTGACCACCCTGTACATTCTTTCAATTCACATATTGAATTTACTGATACTAAATATGCCGTCATTTGAAGTGTTTGTCTTTTGAAACACATATCGATACATATAATCGGATACAGCTTAATTTGAAAGTCTTACTCGTATATTACGTTTTCTCATTTTTATGCCTAGCTTCCATTCGCCTAGTGTCGTGAAGTGTGACGTGCGATAAAAAAATGAATTTCAAAAATTACTTGTGTTATAATTTATTATTCGAAAATAATACATATAATATAGGCCTAAACCTTACCAATTATTAGTTAACTAGCAAATATTGTTGGAAAATAGACGTTTATAATAGATACAGAATTCAAGTTAAGATTCCACAACAAAATCCGTCGAAGGTCGGCCAAACACCTCTTTATTCTTATACAAGGAAATTGTGGAAGACATTCACCCTCTACTTGTGAGTTTCTTTCTAAAGACCGGCCCCGTCTCAATGGCAATTTCAACATCATTACAAGATGCCGCACTTTACAGGTAGACAACGGAACCACCGTCGGCTACTTGAGTGCCTTTCAGCATCCTCAGTTTAAACCGAAAATACCTCCGATTATGTCAGTTTCACA
>JARQZK010004340.1:535000-625000 GCA_030704885.1 Cynegetis impunctata
AACTAATTTTACAACTTTTGTCACCGCACATGGACGTCTTCACTACTTCCTTGCTAAATGTTTGAAAAGCAAACATTTTGACGAAATTAACCCGAATTTTGATAGCTTTGTTTTTAATCAGGAAACACCCGTAATATCAAATTGCTGCTCAATTGGTCTGATGGAGGCCTGTAGATGCAATGTGTACCGGAAAAAAAATACATATATATATATATATATATATATATATATATATATATATATATATATATATATATATATATATATATATATATATATATATATATATATGTTAACATGTTTCAATGTATCCACAAGAAGCCTTTTGCAAGCAGCGGATAATAAAGTTAAAATGTCCATGTTGATCGCCTTGGCACATAAAGAAGAAGCAAGAAGCCGACTTAATTTATGACTGCTCATTGTATGTTAATTTTCTAGCAGCTAGCTTAGTGAAAATTTGATGATAACACTTCACTTTTCGTTTTCACAGGTGGTCTATTTTTGAAAACTTATTTTCTTTGCTCGTAAATAATGAATTAAGTACCAATAAATATGTATAGGGTTATTAGAGAACACCAGCTGCATTTGCATTAACAATAAAAAGTGTCATTGATAAAAACTGATATTTCAAACTTCAGATGCTTTAGTATAGTATATCAGGATTTTTATTAAAAACTATTGAGCTTGATCTTCGATAAACTTATCAACGTGGAACTAGTCCTCAGTAAGTTGAATTTACTTACTTACTTTTCAATTTATGAAAATATGTATATCCAAGCATATTGCAAACAATATATATACATATATCCATATGTCTTCGATAACGTTTCCTCATAAGGAGGACTTCTAAATTTTCCAATTATTAGTGGTCATAAATGCAATTCATCGAGAATATTTGAATGATTTTTTGTCAAAGGGAGGTAGGTGCCAAATTAGAGCAAACACACCCTTTGTGAACATTGGGGTCTATGTGCCAGCGGTAATCTGTATCTTTAAGTGCCAATTCTGTTCCTAGAACTTCTGACACTTCCTCAAAGTACGCCCTAGTTGTATGAGCGGTGCGGTTGAAAGTCTATTGGAGCTAAGTGCCAGTCTGGTCAGTTGTCATTGCTATTGTCAGTGTTATATTTTATATTTATATTTTTATATATTTTTCCATGTTACTGTCGATCACATCAGTTCTCTTTCTTTCACTTTTCCTGCAGAAGGATCCGTTAGTGAAGCAAATAAAACCTACGGACCATGCCGCCCCATACGTCTGTGAGAAAAATAGGCAATTTTTCATTGACATAATATCTTGAATACATTTCACATTAGTATTAGTGTATAAAGATATGTTGTCTTGTGTAATAGAAACATTTTCATGACACTTTGGCTCTTTTTACTCTGAACTTAGCTTCTTTTAGAAATTTATTATTCCTGGACTTATCTCTATTAGCATTTTACTACAACCGTTACTTAGCTCTTTCTGTGCCTATCATTTTCATTTTTTTTTGTAGGCAAACCATCTACTGCACAATAATACTGCTTATTGCACATGATTTAGTATCGGTTATCTTATCGTAAATAAATTTTTCCAGCAGTACAAACCACACTGTATCAAAATATATAGTTTTTTGTTAATATCTAGGAATATCAAATTTGGTATTTACCTCCTTTCGACAAAAAATCATTCATTTGTTTTTAAATAAATTAAATATAAGTCATAACATAAAATATTTCAGAACGAAATAAAGAAAATATTTCAATTTGAAACAGAAAACCCTTCAGAAATTTATGAAAAAAACCTAAAAAAGCTTTTAACTTCATTAATCGGGCAAAAATATTTGAAAACAGATTTCCAATGAAATTATATGTCTCTATTGATTTCCGTTGAAATTTTCAAAATCGGACAAAGATGTATTTTTTGTAGTGAGGTTGATTCCTGTCAGTAACAATATCTAAATTTATGCAAAATCTTCTTTCGAAAACATCTACTTTTGTAAGATGACAAATATTGTAATTTGGGTAGTAAGGTATAACTTTCTTGGACGATTTATCTTATAAAAGCTGTTCACTGCCATAAAATATTTCAACCCTCTATCTTTATGTACCCTAGCAGATAATTCTTTTCTTTCTTTACTTTAAAGCTCTTTACACTTATCAAAATGTTTTCGCAATAGCAACCTGAATTTAATATTTATTAGTATCATGGCATAATCAAATAATTAAGCTAACCAACAAAGCACATCTTTTAGGAATCGACGTTAACTACAATTTAACCTGTATCAAATACCTTTTCACCATTACACTTGATCAACGAAAATTAACTTCTTGAATTGAGAAAATTAACCAGGAATACCTCAGATTCTTGAAGAATATAATATTTATTAGTATTATTGGATAATCAAATGATTAAGCCATCAACAAACCACATCTTCTACGAATCGGCGTTAACTACAATTCAACTTAGTACGAATACTTCTCCACTTTTGTACTTCAAGAGCTGCAAAGAATTTTAGTTATCTAATTTGAACTGAAACTATGTTTATGCCTAAATAGCTATTAGTGCTTTATAAGATTTAGGTTCGTCCAGCAATGCAATACTGCTTTCATGCTTGGAGCTCTACATCCATACACTCCTTGTACCTATACTTGACCCAATTCCAATAATAATAATGAGGCTAATAGACGAACCATCATTAAAGCCCCGTTTACACGTGGCCAGTGACCAGAGTATAAAGACCAGTGCACTGGGTCCACTAATAGGCCGAGTAGTTGGTTTAATCAATTTAGGGGTTTACATTGAGCGAATAACATGACACAGTGACTGAACTAGTATGGTAGTACTGATTGAAATGGCCTTGGCGACTTTCATTATTGGTTCGAAAATTTTGAACCACTTCAATGACGCATAAATGTCTTCAATGCCTGATTATGATGCTTTTCGTATCTTCAACAACTACTGGTTGTAGGTTGACAACCACAAGTTCTTAATTTTGTTTTTTACTTCAAAGGCTCCAAGACTTGGCATACCCATATATACATATTAAATTTAATGGTTTCTTTCTCGCAAAACTTCATGGCAATAACTTATGTAACTTACGTAACTTATAATTATTAATTATAGTATAGCGTTGCTAACTCAAAACACTTGGAAAATTCAAATAAAAGCTGCTACGCTCGGAATAATTAATTTAGAACTGATAGCTGACATATAAAACAAGATATACCACGGATGGCATTAAAAGTACAAATTAGAAATATTTCCACACTTTCTGGTGGATATGCTATATATATATATATATATATATATATATATATATATATATATATATATATATATATATATATATATATATATATATATATGACAAAGTCTATGAGTTCTCGGCAAATAAAAAGGGGCCATCTAACGAAGAATCACAACCATTTCGCTAATAATGTCTATATTTCGGATATAGATTATATCCTTCCTCAGGACTCTACAAATATACATGATATTAAAACATAATAAAAAATCAACAATATTCACAACTTACAACTAACTGTATATGCAGTGTATGTTGAATATAAGAGTCATCAAAATAGTACTTAATAAAAATTGAAACAAAAAAAGAGAGCTGAATCTAAAATCGAAATTAACAACATAACCTTCCAACATAACCGAAAGCAATAAAATGACAAATGTCAAGCAGGTTCCCAATATTATTAACAAAATGGTTGTGATTCTTCGTTAGTTGGCCCCTTTTTATTTGCCGAGAACTCATAGACTTTGTCATTTAAATTTTACGGCAATACTCCTTTTTCTATATTATATATATATATATATATATGTATATATATATATATATATTTTTATATATATATATATAATATATATATATATATATATATATATATATATATATATATATATATATATATATACCTATTTCTCCGAGTCCCAGGTTTTACCAAGATGTTGGAAATTCTGTAATCATAAAAGATTATTTTATGGTTCTTTGATTACCAGATGACCTACGGGAAAACCCAATTTCCTAATATTTATTGTATGAATGTAAAATTGGTTGTCAACAATCTCTATGTTGAAAATATGTTATCGATGTCACAATTATTTTTGAGAAAAATGTTGAGGAAAAATTATGTTATAATTCGATAATTATGTTACAAACGTCAACAAGGGGGTGACCAATTGATCAGTGACGTCAAAAATTATTGTAGAGGGGGAAGCCGAGCTGGGCTCAGCTAATGGGCCTTCTCTGAAACCGGATTCTTGGAGTTCTTGCAACAACGTCTTGAGTATAACTCAAGAAGTTGTTGGTTCTTGGCCCAGCTACTAGGTCTGGAAATAGACTCAACCGATCTACTCGCCCGTTTTACTGGGCCTTATGTTTATATGCGCCGAGTCCGAGTGAGCTGGTTGGCCCAATACTCGGCCATCTACTCGGCACGTGTAACCACCATCTTAATTCACTCGAACATTGGATGAAGGTTGCCGACTAATGTCTCTTTCACAGATATTATCACAGCAGCTGTTCTGCAGCAGTTGCCTCCACTAATTTCTCGTGCAAATCCCAAAAACCAGAATATCAGTATATTAGAGGTCGTTTCTGAACTGAACTGCAAATCTATGGAACGCACTACCCTCACAAATGTTTCAGGTTAGCTACGACGTGCAGCGGTTCACTCCAGTATAAACCGCCAATTATTAAAATCAACTCAGGGAGCTTGAGAAGAGTTATAAGCTTTCAATGTTCACCAGAGTAGCTCATAAAATAAATACTTTTGATAACTATATACTCTTCTTCTAGAAAATGAAATATCCCTTCAAACAATTTAAGTTACGGTAGAGGCAATCATCATGTGTCCTCCCCATCGTTCGGGGAGTTTTATTCTGCACTCTACGTGATTTCATGTCGTTAAGGCGTTATCACCTGTATTTCCACGGTGACTCATGAGTGTAAATAATACAGAGCGTTGTAATAACTGTTGTTAGCGAACACCGCCGAGACACTTTACGACCGGAATTTCATAATTTGAAGTGAAGTAGTGGCAAATTTTCGTGTTTCATCGCGTACAATTCATTAATAGTTAATTTTTCATACTCGGAGGGTTTTCCCTTGAGTTTTCCATAAAATGCCGTTGAACGGATAACCCCTCATGTACAGGGTGAAAAACAATAGATTTTATGAGGCGACGAATTATTGATCTTTGTGAACATTCGTAAGAAATTATTATAGTAAAAAATTGATATTTAAAAGTGACATTTTGAATAGAATATAACTTACTGATTTTGATAGATTAGTTGAGAAACTGTAGATTTTATACTAGTTCTAAATTAAATTTTTTGGAATCTACTATTGCATTCATTCTTGATAATTTATTTCATGAATATATTTTTAATTATGCAGAAATTAGGCAATGCTGAACTCATTTCGTGAATTTATAATTGTTTCCATTTTATTTTCATGCAAGGATACTGTAATTTCAAATCCAATTAACAGCAAAGAATTGAAGAAAGAAATTATGAAATGTAAAAATGTACATATCATGGTGATTTTTCATTTTATCCATTGTAACCTTAATCAGTTTTATGTATGTAAAATGCACAATATGCTTGTATATTTTTATGAAAGAAATTAAGTTTTGGTATATATCGAAAAATAGTATTGAAGAAAAAGCGCTATTTTTATAACATTTTAAAATATTACCAATGAGATGAGTCCCAAAACAATACTCAAATATTTTGATATATTTTTATAGCTTTTTTCTGCATGCCTTCTCAAATAAGAATCAAGCTTCATTTAAAATAACAATGTCCTTCTATGAACCGAAAAGTAGTAGAAAATTCCGGCGAAGTTTCTAATTTGAATAATACCGTTAATTCCCAAGCGAAGACTTTTGCCCAAATTGCAGCATTGCGGCATTCGTGGCTCCTTGCATCGTTTGATTGACGTTTTCGTAACAAGTAGACTATATAAAGTGAGAGTTGGTGACGATTTTTCAGGGGAAAGGATAGTGGAAAGTGGAGTGCCACAGGGATCTGTCCTAGGACCGTTACTATTTGCGGTCTACACCAGCGATATTCCTTATTTTATTTTAAGCAAAATATCCTTCTACGCCGATGACGCCAAAAATTTACGCCAATCCTCTCACAAATCAGTTAACGTTTCAGGAGGACTTGGACTCTGTTTCTGCCTGGTGCTCTCAATGGTTACTTCCATTAAATTCTGAAAAGTGTGTCGTGCTCAGAATAGGAAAGAACAACCCACTCGCACCATACCTTGTTGATGGTCAACCATTACTTACGGTGTTTTCCTTCAACGACCTTGGAGTGATCGTAAACAGTACCTTAACTTGGTACGATCATATTACTTAAATCTGTAAGCGTGCGAACTCGAAGTTATATCTTATTCGGAGGTGTTTCTCGCGAATCTCTTTTCGGTCGTTCTGTAGACTCTACACTACTTATGTGAGACCAATTCTCGAGTACGCCGGTCCAGCGTGGTACCCTGACTTCTGGAAAACGTCCAGAGAAGGGCTACTCGAATACCCTTTGGACTGAGAAGACCCTCTTACGAGGAGACTTTCTATGGCTCAATTAACCTCCTTCGAACTTCGCCGCCACCGTGGTGACCTGATTATAACATTTAAAATATTAAAATTCAATTTTGGAAATCTCGACGAACGTCGCAGAGGTCATCAGTTCAAGCTCAAGAAGGAAAACTTTTCTGCTAGGTCGAGACAGAACTTCCTACCAAATAGGATTTTCGACAGCTGGAATAATCTCAATGCAACCATTGTATCTGCTTTATCTACAAACACATTCAAACACGGACTGAACAAATTTCTATCGGGATAGATAATGGTTATTTTTCTCATTTTATAATATTGTATTTTCTTTTCATTTTTGTCTGTTGTAGTGATATTTCATTTTCATTTCTTTTTTATAAGTACACGCTAGTAGATCAATTATTCTGTAATTTCTCTATTTTTGGGCATAATAGGGACTTGTCCCTCTGCCCTTATCAATATGTAATAATAATAATAATAATAATTTCTTAAATATTTATTTCCGTATGGTTACTTAAAATGAAATAATTACTTTAAGTGAATAAAATACATTTTGCAATGAACTTACATTTTTCCTAATACTACAAATAAACCTTCAATTAAATATAGGTGAAAAGTATTATAGACAAAGATAAAAGTTAGTTCCGTATATAATCAACAGTAGGTTTTTGACTCTGTTTAATTTTATGTGATTTGACATATATTGAAAAAATTATATAGTAGATTGATACAAATGTTGGACGAATAAGCTTTGTGAATTGACAACTTAAATTTCTAAATATCGCATTAGATTTTTAAACTGTCTTTTAACTGAAATTTCAATAGGTACTCAAATTAATTGAATTTGAACAGTGTCTGTGAAATGAACCAAAACAGAATCTTCAATGCAATATCAACAATTTTGGGTATTTTCGAGTATTGCGCATCTCTTCAGCCACTCTAAATTCAGATAGAAATTTGAAAATTTGTACTTGAAATCGATTTGAAATAAGAAAGCGATATTTGGGAGTTTGTAACGTTATGAAATATCGTCCACTGGCGAACCAAATTTCAGCTGAGATTAACCAGTATAGAAGAAGATTCGATTACAAGCGTCAGTTCAGTAGGGGGGGGATAAAAATTCATCGAAGCCGAATAATGCTCAGCGTTTTCGATTTGTGACGTTGAAGAATTAATACATACGCCGAAATTATATTGTAAAGGCAATAGAGTTTTTAGTTTTCCCTAATTAAAATTTTTTTTTTCTTAAATATCGTTTGCGCGAGGAAGCTCAAGATCCCAGGAGCCTACAAAGAGACCTCAAGAGCCTACAAAAAGACCTTAGGACATACAAAGCCCTTGGAGTTCTAATTATAATCCGAAAGATCCTAGGTGTTGGAATATCAGGAGCGGAAGAAGACATAGACAACAAAAACCAGATCAGTATACTGATAAACAAAGAGCTCAAAATTTTATTCTTAAAGAAAGTTTTATTTATTCCAAATTTATATAAAGTTTGTAATCTTTGAATCGAAGTTTTTCGTAATATTTAATAGAGATTTTAGTAAATTTTTTTATTTTGTTTTATTGTCTGTATGGAGATAAATCAGGGTATAGTAATAGCTAAAAAAAAATGTATTTAATTAACTCGTTATTAACGAGAATTTTCAAATTTTAGACTAGCCGGAGCATACATTTCAAGTATATTATATCTTTTTATCTATTCTCGTTACATAGTAAAATTATTGTAACAAGTTTCAGAAAAGTTTTCTCGCCGCTGCAATTTTTATGTAGAAATTTCAAGTGTTTTTGCAGATGTTCCAGCTTTCAACATCAGTTAAGGGTTAATAAATCGTTTGTGGAAAAAAACACAATTAAGTGTAAAAATATGACATTAGTGACAGAGCTTTGCTGCTCAATATTTTTTCCTTCTTAACTTTATAGCTTGAATTTTTTTTAATCGTTATTCAGAGAATATAGAAGTCTACTTTGGAAGCAAACAAGTAACACAATTTGAAACAAAGATTCGACAAATTTTATGATATTATATGAATATTTGGTGCTCTGTATCCCACAAAAATTTTTGATCATGCTTTCTTAGAATACCAAATAAACCACTAGGCGAGAACTGAAAGTACTCTTGGATTAACTACATAACGTGTTTTTTGATATTTATTTTGCAGGCTTCTGATATTACCTGCATGAGAAATTCCACACTTTATAATTTCATTTAATACGCTAGTTTCTCACTAAGGAATCGGGGTTATTTCAATTACTCGATAATAATAAATCTTAAAAGAATTATAACCTCAGTAAGCACGAAAGTCATTAAATTAAAAGAGAGTTTTGCAAGATGAAATGTAGTAACTTCAATAGTTAGATACACAGATTTATTCCTAGTCACTGCATGGCGTATGTTCCAGGTATAAAACAATCATAATGCCTCATTTGCTGTTGAATGTGTAGGCATATTTTGATTCACCGACCTCTGTTAACTACGTTAGAAATGTCCATTGCAATATATTTATTGCTTCTCTCTTCTAAGAAACAGTAAGAACAGTTAGGGTACGTTGAAACAAAGCATTCAAGCTTTGGAATAGATATATTGAAAGTAGTTTATTATTTTCTATGATTCTGAATATTTCTACCGTCTCACTGAATATACTAAAAAGTGCAGAGCGATAGGCATCTGAAAATAAGAATGCAGCGCCAATGTGGCCAGTCGTAGAACTATAAATATTGACATTGGAATATTTATGTTGTATTTGTTGTGTTTATTTTTGTTTTTGAAATATAATTTTACCATAAATATAAAGACTTTTCAGGCTTCTTTAGTGAACAAGTGTGTTACTGTGTATGTATTCTCATTGCTATTGAGGCGGTAGGTGATTATTATCATTTGTTTTGTAGCCAAATTGAGAGAAATCTTAGGTTAGATCATGAGATGAATATCTTAATTCTCTGATTGACTCGTTCAACATGTACTCTAGCAGCTGCTATTTTGGCATTCAACAATGCTTCTTCTGTAGTCAACTGTTTTTTGTCTTTCAAAAATGGTGGCCTGATCAACTTTATTTTAAACTGTTGACAAATATCATCTATCAAGAAACCTTTGTCCACCAGAATTGCATCCTGTGAGCTTTCTAACTTTGAAATTAAGTCACTTTGTTGGAAAATCGTTTTATCAGATGCTCTTCCCCCATATGGTTCACTAATATAAGTAATTAAACCTCCAGGAGAAACACCTGTCATGAATTTCACTGTGTTATTAGATTTATACTGAGAGTAAAACCTGATCCTGCAGCAAAGGCACATTGGTTTCTGTATAAAAATTTCTGTACAGTCTAAGATGATTCGAGTATTTTGAAAACTTTCAAAACATTTTGGCATGTTTCTCTGTATTTCAGAATATTCTGGGAATCTTATGACACAACTAAGAACTCTACTCATAATGGGTAGATTCCATAAATATATTTTTGGCATAATTCTTGTGAAATGCCAAATAAAAGAGATAATGTCACATATGTAAGGTCGCATTTCAATTTTGTCAATACTAAAACAATACGCTGTTTGATTGTTAATCTATGTTGATCACTGTAAACAGATTGTACTGCTTTTACTATTGTAATATTGTATCTAATAGTTTTATATTATTGAGACCAGTGAAACTGTTTAGAGCACTATCTGTAGTTATCAGATCACACAAAGTAGAGACTTTAGGAGTATTCCTTTTTCCCTTCTACACAAACACGATATTTATCACCACCTGGAGGAAAAGCATGGAAATTCACATTTGAACATTTCTTTTCCCAGGAAGAACACTCAGGAACTGAACAATAACGATTCGAACGACTCATAGCTTTCAAAATGATTGCAAATAATAAATATTTGTAAAAAATCACACAAGAACAAACACAAAACAAAGGAGAACGTAAGAACTATGTCAAGATTTTTAGTTATTCTGATTGTCACCAGGCGGCGTAGCGCTTATTTTGATTCGCCTATCGGAATGTCTCGTTGAAATCTCGAAGCTAGTTTATTATTTTTTATGGTTCTGAATATTTCTAACGTATCACTAAATACACTCAAAAGTGCAGAGCGATTGGAATGATTTTGAAATCTCGAAGCTAGTTTATTATTTTCTATGATTCTGAATATTTCTGACGAAATGAACCAACAATGGTTATTCTCCGTTATATGGAATACAAGAAATGAATAGATAACAAATTGTGTGAAAAGGGTAAATTGAAGTATAGTTACAAATAATAAGTAAAATAGGAAAAGCCCTAACTGCTAGTTAGGTAGTTCGGTAATTTTGAAAATATTCAGAAGGGGCTTGTAGTATAATCAATTTGCCTATTCAATAGGAGACCTCAATGTTTGTATTTATTTATCTGTAATGATTGTAGAAAATTAAGTTTAATTCCCTTACTTTCAGCATTTAATATTTTTAAGTCGAAATTGAATATGTGATTTTCTTGAATCAAATCGTTTGCATAATGTGAATCCGACTTTTGATTAACAAAGTTAGGTTTGTGTTCTGAAATTCTGGTCTGAAATCTTCTAAAAGTTCTACCAAAATTTATCACAATTACCACAATGGACACAAAGTCCTGATTTATTATTTTTGTGAACTCTTGAATGAAAAATATTAAATCAACTGTTTACAAAAATAATAAATCAGGAGTTTTTAATATTAATTTTCTAGATTCATTACAGATGAATAAATACAAACAGTCAGGTCTCAAAATACTACAAGCCCCCTTCTCAATTTTTTCAAAATTACCGAACTACCTGACTAGCTGTTTAGAATGGGTTTTTCCTATTTTACTAATCATTTGTAACTTTTCTTCTATTATCCCTTTCCACACAATTTGTCATCTTTTTATTTCTTGTATTCCATATCAGGAAGAAATATATAGTTTGCATTTATAGCATCTGCAGAAGGTGAAGTTTAACCGAAACGTGCGTCATACGCACATATGTGTAAATTGTTTTTATAATGTTTTAATATGTTTGTTCATTTACATAATGTATTAGTCCAATCAATCCATAATATATATATACATATATATATATATATATATATATATATATATATATATATATATATATATATATATATATATATATATATATATATATATATATATATATATATATATATATATATATATATATATATATATATATATATCATCTATCAGTGGTTGCTCGTGAGGTGTTGGTTTGAGGAGGCTACAAGAGGTGTTAAAAAATACACCATAGACGAAAATTTTTAGGATTTCAAGGTGTCAACCGCCTTATAATTCAAAGAAAATCAAAGTAAACGAAGCACCCTAAAATATTAATTTCTTTGGAAAAAAATTGTTTTTACTTTCGAGTGTCTACCTTGATCCGCGACACGACATGTTCCTGGGATTTTTCGTGCCTTTCCAGAGAAGGTGATAAAATTTTTAAATCGTCAAATCCTAAGCGGCCCCAAACAGAGACATTTTCCCTAGTAAAAAGTAAACACTACCAACAAAATAATTTATTTTTACCTGTGATCCGGTTAGCCAAGGATGTCTCTCATAATTTCTGATATTAAAACCGCGATTCTGTTGTTTGTTACGCTGCACCAAATTGTTTAATTCCGGGGTAGGTCGCAATGTTTTTATTAAAACTTTATCGTCATAACTTAGTGCACTAAAATTATGGGATAACAAATATTCCACTGAGTCACCATTGAAATTTTTAAAATTAACTTCAGTAACCAAACTCATTTTAAAAACAATACGCCAGCAAAATAAATTAAGTTTTCGTCCACGACTAGTGACAACGTCCAACGGTCCATGTCCAACGAATTCACTCGATTTTACCCGAAAGCCTATAGTTGTGATTGGTCGACATTGTGTGAGAATTAATGTAGGTATCCTCTTTGAACCGAGCAGCTAGCTTCAATCGATGTTGCATTTACCCGTCTTTTCTATTTCAATGAAGTGAATAAGGTATATATTCATTCGCAGCGTTTCCTTTTCTCTCTGGCATGGCATATGGTATAATGAACGCGTCTATACCTTATTAAGCATCTGCAGCATTGCCACTGTTGATATTAAATCTTGAAATGGATGAAATGCAGTAAGCAGTAAATGTAAATACCTTTTATCGTAATTAATAAATTATATTATATATTGTAGGTTGAAAGGAAGGTAGTTGCACAAAATAATATGATTTTGATTAATATGAATATGCTGAATGCTGACTATTCAATATAATATAGTAGTGATACACGGAATATTATTGAGGAGGCGGCTTAGCCTCCATAGCCGCCTTCGAATAGCCGCCCCTGAATATATATATATATATATATATATATATATATATATATGTATATATATATTTTATATAATATATATATATATATATATATATATTAATAATTATATATATATATATATATATATATATTATATATAATATTCATATATATATATATATATATATGTATATATTATATATAATATTCATATATATATATATATATATATATATATATATATATATATATATATATACTTTAAAGAATTTTAAAAAAAGCAAAAGACATAAAATTATCTAAAAACTTTTAAAATTTGAACCTCTTATTTTTCCAATAAATGTGTACTATTTTAAACTTTAAATCCTATTTCTAAATTTGACCGTTTTCATTTTATTTAGAAAAAACATATTTCATTGTTCAATATTCAACTGATCTACTTTAAATGACGTTGACAATTACAAAGTCAGACGTCAAGCCCTGAAACCATATGGTTCACTTGCAGCATAACTGTAAGTAGTACTTACTTTAAAATATTTTTAATCGACTTCACGTTAGTATGATACCCAATTTTCAGTTTTTTTCTTGATGTAGTTTTCAAGATACGAATAGACTCCCATATAAATATATATATATATATATATATATATATATATATATATATATATATATATATATATATATATATATACATATTTCTATTTTAGAACGATTACAATCCCTTATTTTTGGAATCTGTTAAATTCAGTAATTCAAATTGCATAATTGAATTAACGTTAAAGAATACTATATTGGAATATTTTATTGTGCTGATTCGAAAGATTTCGTTTATTACTAAAAAATATTTTTGATTTGAACATACCTATTCCTTTCTACATTTACAGTCAGTTATCTTTTAGTTTCCTATTATATACCACAGGTTTTATTGAAATAAGATCGAACTAAAAAAGTATAAAAGTCAGAAGCATTCTTTTCTAGAAAAAACCTTTACGTTTTCATAAATCTGTAAGATGAAGTTCCTTAGTGCCAACGCCTAGGGTTTCGAAGAAAGGGAAGAAGAGTGTGATAATCTTAGCCGCCAGGTACTATGGTGTTAGTTTCCCATAAACTGTCGGCAGATACTTAAGAACCCATTAACAAAACCGTACAGTTTAATAACTGAGCACGAAAACAACCTTCGTATAGGAAAAGAAAAAAGACTGGGTATGCACGTCGTTTGCACCCTCTAAGTTTTTATTGTTCAAAATTTAATATGCACACGCATGTATCTCATGCGATTATTATAAAATATACATGAAATATAATTTTCAGATGCCAGGCATATTCATTTAAAATTGATTTCCCATCTTGTAAATATATATATATATATATATATATATATATATATATATATATATATATATATATATATATATATATATATATATATATATATATATATATATATATATATATATATATATATATATATATATATATATAGGTAAATATGCGTCACAAAATTAATAAAAACGCGAAAATAGCAGCACCCTAACTTTCTTAAGTCAATTTGGGAGCTGTGGAGGTGAACTAATACTTCAAATATAAAATCTCTACATTGAAATCACGATGATTAATGAAAAGAGTTGTAACCACTAAAAAAAACTTCCCTGATATTAGACACGAAGATTCAAATCTCTAATTCAATCTATAGGAACTATGGTGGTGTGCAAAGTATGAAAAATATAAAATCTCTATATTGAAATAGTTAAGACCAGCAAAGGATATTTTACTAACATCAACTGAATCCACGTTACATATTTTAACTCTCTAATTGAACCTGATGGAGCTGTGGAAGTGCGCAAAATTTTAAAAATAATATATTTCTGCATAAAATGACGGCGATTGAAGAAACAAGTTCATACCACCAAAAGAAATCAGCTCAATATCAACTTAATGGACGAACAAATGTTCAACATTCAATTCAATTTGGATGCGGTTTGGGAGTGCAAAAACCATTTTTAGCTACAGACAGCTTTCGAAAAGAACTAGAAGGCTTGATTGCTGATATTTATTCATAACTAGTTTCCACATCTAAATGTACCAGGACGAATATATTTGAATGTATATATATATATATATATATATACATATATACATATAAATATATATATATATATATATATATATATATACATATAAATATATATATATATATATATATATATATATATATATATATATACATATATACATATAAAATATATATATATATATATATATATATATATATATATATATATATATATATATATATATATATATATATATATATATATAAATTATTCTGAAGATGCCAAAATTTCGACCCAATTTACTCAAATTTTGACAGCTTTTTTCTGACTGAAGAGCAATTTCATATGCCAAATTTCAGGTGATTTGCTGTGATGAGAGCTACTAAAGGTGCCATAATGTAATGGGGAAAAATATATCAATGTATAAATATGCAGACTATTGTGAAGATGTCAATATTTCGAGTTAAATTACACAAATATTGACAGCTTTGTTCTGACTGAAGAGCAACTCCATATGCCAAATCAGCTGATTTGGTGTGATGGGAGTTAGTGGAGATGCCATAATTTATCTTTAAAAATATATTTAAATGTATGAATATATATATTATTCCAAAACCGCCAAAATTTCGAATTAATTTACTCAAATTTTGACAGCTTGGATCTCCTTTAGAGCAACACCAAATACCAAATTTTAGCTCATTTGTTCTGATGGCATCTTCACTACTTTTGAAAAATCCACTGATTGAAAAATTTATCTTCCACTATAAGCCTTCTATCAATACAATAATAACTATTAAGAAGGAACGATTATATCATTACAAACACATTTACATGCATAAACTTTATTGATTACAGCTAATGATAGACCTCCCACGTGAGGAATTATTCATCCACATTTTGCATTTCACAGACAGAGATAAAAAGTTAATAGTAAACTCGAATAATTTTCAATTCAAGTATTAGAATAACTTCTCAACATTATTTAGATGGAAACCTTATATCCCTGAAACTTCACAACATGTACTTTATCCTTAACGCTACAGCATAAAATAAAGAATGAAAAAAAAATCTTCACGAAATTCCGATTACAATCTCATAGGATACCTTTCACGGCTGACTAGATTACATGTGTCGATTATCTCGGTGCCATGAGTCGTCAATACGAATTATGCTTTTCGAAGTTCACCTACAAACTGAAGAATCCTTTTCTTGTCCATGTCCGTGGATAATGCCTCCTCGTCCGAAGGAAGTAATAACTCAGTCCACACTAATAATCAATTAGATATGGTCGTATTTCTCTATGATAAAATCAATTCTGCAAGAAATATTTCAGACGATATTTTCTTGCTCACGCACAGACGTACATTATCCCCAACCACCAAGTAGATTAATTGAAGATATCAATACGATACCTATCAATGTATGAGAATAAAGAAAAAATAACTACCTTCTTATGATTTTTTTTTCAATCTTATAGTACCGTAAAATGGGGTGAATAACAACAATATTCAACATTTCCGGTTGTATAACTTCAAAACGGTTTGACTTAGAAAACTTGTTCTTAGCGCAAAACTGTTTTATTAACTTCACCCTCATCCCTGCAAATCGAAATTTTTCAATTGTTTCTGTAAATGCCCTTTTTTAAAAAAAATAGGATGTGTTGCGATTCACCTTTCATCCGGTGTGAATAAGAACACCTGCTTGATTTTACGTGTTTTGTCTTTCACACTGTCTAAGAGGTGAAAGACAACACATCTTACATTTTAAAAAAACATTGTAAACTAAAAAAAAATTAACTTCATATATTTAAAAGTGAAAATTTATAAATAAACTGTCTAAGAGGTGGAAGACAACACATTTTGTATTTAAAAAAATATTGTACACTACAAAACAAATTAACTTCGTATATTCAAAGGTGAACATTTATAAATAAACAAAAATTTTTTTCGTCGAAAGAAAATATTCACTTTCTTAAAAAACACATAGGTATAGGTACAAAAGTTACTTCCACTTGATGGCGTCCACTTGAAATATCAAAATGCCTCTTCTCCCCTTTTCTGGGCCCTTAACTTTGCCAATAATTTGGTTGAAACTGAATTCGATCAGATGGACTGTCTGGATAAACAAAATATGTTTTATTTGGAGGTCTTTTCATCGAAGGCATCACCCGAAGAAAATTTGCGGTGTAATTTTCATCGATGGATTGAACTCTACCAATGTATTTCTGACTAAAAAATTCAACCAATATCCAATCGTCTATTTTTATAGACTGAATAGTAACTGGAAATACACCTTCAAACGTTTTACCGTTCTTGGTAACAAAACACTCAATGGGGCAAAGGTGTTCACTGACACTACTGGTGCTTGGTCCTCGAAAAATATCAGGGAGACTTTCTTCGTCATATTCCATATGATCTTCCATTTTATCATCTTCTTCATTGGAATCACTACATTTGGTTTCATTAAAATCTGTTCCTTCTACACTTCGCCCTGGTAAAACGTTAATTTTTTTTCGCTGTTGCCTTGGTTTAGGGAGATTCTCGTATCTTAGTTCTTTCAAAATATCAACTACAGAATCTGTTAAAGCTTCCGCATCATTTTCAGGAACTTGTGAATCTGATGGTAGTCTTGATAATATTTGATCTGGATTTATTGGAAAAATTCCACATTTTCGGAAACCCGACCTAACATTTTTTGCCGCATTTGGTTTAATGGCTTCCAACAATAATTTAAGCAGATGAGGAAATATGGTCTTTGAGATGCTCGATTCTCTTCGGCTCGGGCCTTTTTTCCAGTCGGTTAATATCTTACGCGAAGCCTCCTTAAATGGGCGAAAAAAAGCCACATCCAAAGGCTGAGTCATGTGGCTGGAATTCGCTGGTAGAAACACGAATGATATGTCGTGCTCTTCACATCTTTCTACAGCTTCCAAAGAGATGTGCGAAGAGAGATTGTCCCCTATTAACACTTTTTTTCCGGGCAAGTTTCGAAAATACGGAATGGCAATGGTCTCAATCCAATCCTGGAAGCAGTTGCTGTCGAACCATCCAGAAGGGGTTGAACTGAAACGAGCACCTCGTGGCCCCCCTATCTTCCAAGTTTCGTACATATGTTGAATACACCACGAAAGGAGGTAAAATTGTTCCGTCTGCTGCGGCTGCAAACATAAGGGAGGTGGCCGACTTACTGTGGTTCATTACCCTTTCCGGGTATTTATTCCCCGTTTTGAAATTACTCTTTTTCGTCCTGGGGCGTCAGAGTTTCGAAGATTTTCAAAATAACACCCGACTTGTTCAGTAGTTAGTCCAGCCCTTGACCTTTTAATGTTTTGACAGAACCTCATCGAGAGTCTTTCTTTGTGACGCTTAACGAAACCCAAAGCAAACTCCATCCCCGGCATATTGTTTTGAAACCGTTCAACTCGTCGGCCGATTTTGTCCAGATAATTTTTCACTATAACTCTCAGATCATATAAATCCAATGGTTGTCCCCATTCGGAGCACTGAACTAATCTGTTTACAATTTGGAGCTCAACTTCTGCAGACAACACAGTTTGACCACCTTTGGAAAGACACTTTTCACTCCTTTCTTCTTTGTTTTTGCGTCTACACAATACTGTATAATCAATTTTATATTTAGCTGCTGCTACTCTAAGTGAAACACCATTTTGAACTTCCTCAATCGCTTTTTTGTAAACATCTTCTGACACCCTACGGCAAGGTTTAGCCCTCGGATCACGCTTATACTCACGAGGCATCTTTGTCACTAAGCGAAAAACAAAACTCCGTGATATGCGGCGGACCGACAAGCGTTAACCTGTTTTTGCGTTCGACCCCACTTTTTCGCCATGTGTGACCAATCAAATTCAAAAATTCATAGATTCCAGGCATTTTAGTTTAGGTGTTGCCAAGTTTAAAAATTATAAGTAGAAATGTTTCAAAGACATGTGTTATCGAGCTTTACCTCAAATTCAAATGTTAAGGAAGTTTGTCAAATAAAGTTTTTTCAGGGACAAAATCTTATTGAAAATTGATGATTAATTAAATATTATAACCTCAAACATTATTCCTTCGGAAATCTGGTTTTTGTGCTTCATGTATTAGGAAAAGGAAGGAAAGGAAACACACGTATTTCATTCCTTCCTGAAGTATGTGTCAGGGAGGCGGGCAGCATGAGTTTGGGATTAACTCCTTCAGCCAGATCAGAGGATACACTTGTATGTACAAGTGCATTAAGGATAGGCGAGACGGGATATTTATGGAACATAGGAAGTGTGGGTAGGGTTCAGAGGATTAATACTGGCCCAGCATTCGCCTTATAAGTTTGCAAGCAGTGACTTACATTACCATGAGGAAACCTCTGAAAAAAACTCATGGCAGACTAGTCGGCCCCGGGGTTTGAACCCGAGACCTCCCAAATACTAGCCAGCGTACGCTAAGTACTCGACTAACTAGCTTGGTTATGTATTAGGTAAAGTTCCCATATATATACAAAAAATATTTCAACCGCCTGAAAAGCATAAAGAGTGGTGAAAAAAATAATCGTTGTTGTTAAAGAAATTGTAGTCCTTGTTTTCGTAGTAGTAATAGTACTTGTTGTAGTTGTAATAGTTGTAGTACTTGTAATAGTTAGTGGTTCTAGACAGTTTTTGTTAAAAAAGTAATTGTTTTAATTGCCAAACCAAGCTGTTGGAACAGATTAGTTTTAAAAACTAATTTACACCAAACAACTGTTTTAAACGTGGGTACCCACGTTTCATAAACCTTGTTGACATCATCAGGAGTCGACTATAATGCTAATGATGCAAGCTTACCTTTAATATTCATGAGATGGTGATGTGGAGACAAACTTGAAGTTGAGATGTTTTTCTCAAATCTTCGTCGATATAACTATTAAGCAAATTGATATTAGTATATTCGGTAATTCGAAAGATGAAATAGAAACCTTGATACAAAGTGATGATTATAAGTTTGTTGTTGAGAGAGTTATAAAAAAATTGGAATGAATTTTTCGAAATCAAGATAGTGGAATAATAATTTATACTACATATTTAAGTTCATTTTGAAGTTTCATGGAATGAGATCTTCAACAGAAATCTTATTTTGAATAGTATTATCTTTGTTTCAGCTATCGATATATTTATTTAAATATTAATAACTAACATATGCACTTCGGAGTGGTAAAAGATTTTTGTACTTTATTGTAAGACTTGCAGCAGATCTTCTTTGGGAGAGTTCATCTACTACTACATCATATCCACGTAGGATAGCACTCATAGATTTTATGGCATAAATTTACGCGACTTAACAATTTGATCGCAATAATATTTTCAGTAATGTATATGCACATTTCCACAAAAGTTGAAGCTTAAAAACTTCAACAACTATTTGAGAAACGACACAAAAGCATACTTCTGAAGCTTTGAAAACAAATTAAGTATACATATGTACAAACTCAACGACTTTTGTCTTATTTAACCCTTATACTACGTATATAGTTATATAAATGACACAACTTTCATAGAGATTTCAAACAAAAATCACTGAAAGCAGAAACTATGAATTCATAAAATCGTCGAAATTATTACCTTGGATAATGGATAACCTTCCATTTTCAAAATGTTCAAATCGTTAAGAAACTTTTTTTTCTGTAATAAGTTCGATAAGATTTATAATGATGATTATGAACAATAAATATTCATAATTACCTACTTGAGAACTTTTCTTCTTCTTTCTGAATGGAGGTCTAACAGATTTATCGTCCATCTCCAGCTTCAGAAGGATGGGTAAATATCATTCCATATTTTTTCTTTTTTATACTATGTTTTTTCTAAAGCATCCCCTACTAACACTAAACTAGAGTTTCAGTGATATGGCCCTATTAAGTTTTGTTGTATAAACATGAAAAATACATTCATATATGACATGGAATTTCCTTGAATACTTTAAACACATGTCTAATACTCTGAAAGTATCACATGCGATGAAAGAAGAGCGTGTCTTCTCATCAGAAGAAAGTAAACACAAATATTTCAAAATATGAATGTCAAAAGATGTTTATAAACATTTGGTTTTAAATGGAATGGATTTCCAGTCTCCTTTCAGGCTCTTCATGTTAATTAAAACGTTTGTTAACGCTTTCAACATTTTCACCTGGGATGTGTTGTCGATTCTCTACCGATTTTGGTACCTGAACGGAAAGATTAACAAATATTTATAATTCAAGACTCGATCTCCTAAGTGGAATGTCTTGTTGGGCATTTATCCCGGGTTAAATATTTGAATTTCTTTTATTGTTTTAAAAATGCACTCTCGAAACGAGTTTTTTCGATTGTCGCAGTTTGAAGATCACCAGACTATTTGTTTTGAAGCTCCACAAGACTATTATATAACATGGAACAGATACGTCAGATCGTGATAGTAAAATATTTGAAAAGGAAAACAAGTATATTTCAATTACAAAAGTCCGAATTATATCAACTATTATTCATTAAGAATGAAATAAGCAGAGAATTTCAGTGAAAATTCGAGTATAATTAGGTCAGAAAAATATCTGAAACAACCTTATTCTAATTAGAATAAATTTATCAAAGCAAAATTTCAAGAAAACTGACCTCTTAAATTTTTGTTCATGAGTTGATTGTTAGCAATATAAGATTTAGAAACCTCATAAACGTTCACAAATTTCATCATTCGAACATTACATCAATAACACACGCCTTGTAGAACCGAGGTGGACTGGCTATCTGAGAAGCAGGCGTACTGGATTCGAATTCTGGGTTAGGTATGGAAGTTTGCATTTCAGAGGTTCTATTAAAAATTATTGGTTGGGTATTGTACGATGTTCAAAGTCCATAAGCCATTGGAACTGTAATTAAACTGTGAGTACATAGAGCAAAAAAATTACATCAATAATAATTTACCTTATATAAATATCTCAACATAAGATTCCAGTTGGTAGCACTCAAGTGTATAATAATCTTACCATCTCAATACTTTTCAGAATGGAACGATAGTTCAAAAATATGTAGAAAGATAGAATTACGACCAGTTTGATTTTATATTGACTAGGAATATAAAGTTCAATTTCGAATAATTGAAAACTTGATCTCATTTTCAATACTGAAATAGTGTAATGCTGAAAAGTAATACTTGAATATGTAGCATATATGTCCAGTTCATATTATACACATTTATTAGTGAAATCAAGTCAGGTGATATATATATATATATATATATATATATATATATATATATATATATATATATATATATAGTATTATGTGGACAAAAAATTTTATCATGAAAGTTTGAGCCCTTAATACCATTATTAACCCTTTGCGTACTAGTGTCCTCGCGTTGAAGCCACCTGAATATAAATTTATTCTGAACTTCCTGGTGTACCTGCGTTGGGTCCACTTTTGATAACATGAGCCGTAGATGTCCACCCACCACTGTAAAATTCGTTGAGGCGGTTAGGCGCTATTTGTATTTAGTGTTTGAGGTTGTTTTTACGTTATTTCGAAAGTGTTCGCTGGATATTTGTTCACAGTAATAAGATCGATATTTTATAGGAATGGCAGGTAAGTGTTTGGTTATTTGTACTTTGGGCTCATTGCATTATAGATTTATAATATTGAAAATTATTAAAAGCACAGGAAAGTGTATTTTTTTTTGAAAAATTTGTGGTGCCTTCATCATGTAGACACTAGGAACTGACGTACTCATCTTATATTTCAGGGGGAAAGAACGATATTTATAAACAGTTAGTTGAGATGAATTCTGATGATTTATTCAATCTAATTGAGGAGTTTTCTGAAGGCGAGCGAGGTGATTCGGATGATGACATTGAAGAAGGTGAAAAATTCGACGCACTTGGAATTTCGGAAATTTTTGACATTGAATCAATGCCGCTTATTTTTGGAAATGATAACGATGATCCCGAAAATGCTAACGAAAATTTGGATTAGGATAGCGATGAAGAACTTGCAGCAGCAAGTCGGAACCCCACAAGTCAAGATGGCTTTGCACAAGGTAATATTAATTTTTTTTTGAATGTCAGAATTTATTGGTTTATCTTCTTTTTTTTTCAGGTTTGATGTTGGGTTATGCCTCACTGATAAGAAGAAACGTTTCTTAGAATTTCACAAAAAATAATAAATTATAATAATTATATGATATTGTTGAAAATATAACTTTTGTAAAAAATAATTTTGTTTTTCATGACAATTATTTAGGCCTAGTGTCTCCACACTGAAGACACCTAATTATCGAGTAATTAAAAATGCAAATTGAAAATAAATAGTCAATATGCACTACATACATCATTATTAAATGAGTTTATTGCAGTTTTTATTTAATTTTCACAAAAAAATTATTCCGGACTCAAAGGGTTAAGGGGTGTATCGCTACGACTATTGCTTTTTTAACCTAAAAATCTTAAATCGTCAATTTGGAAAATTTTATCAGTACACATTCTTGCGGGAAATTAAATTCTCAACGAAAAAGCTTAGTAAATTGACGATTGACGTAAAATGAACTGTTTCCTTGTAATCGTGCCTTAAATATTGATCTGTTTTTCTACCAGAAATATAAATATTTTTATTGATCAAAATACTCGTTCTAGAAGAAAATTTAATACTCTACAAAAAAGGTTTTCTTACAATTTTCGTTAAATGCACTCATTTTAAAGTTATTCGACGTTGAAGTTAAATTCAAAAGTATTATATCTTTTTTTTTGTGTTATACAGGAAAATTATAACAAAACAATAAATAAATACACAATAGAATCTCAAATTAGAGTAAACAATGCTCAAGTTATACGACGCACAATTGAAAATGGAATCGAAGTGTTCATACACAGAACGTTTTCACTCTTTCAGAGACTTTTGAAATTGTAAAATTTTATACTGATGAAAGTTACATAAACATCAATGAAAATTGGCCCTCAAAAGTTCCAAATAAGGTTAACTCAATAAAATGGTTTCTCAAGTTTGAATAGGCTGTTATTGCTAATGAAAGATTAATAATTAAAAACAGTACACGATATATATATATATATATATATATATATATATATATATATATATATATATGTATTTATTTAAATGGTTTTGCCTGTCCTATGTTTTTAATGATTTATCATTTATTAGCAATAACAGATGGTTTTATTAATTTTATTGATATAAGTTAACGTTTCCTCGCGAAATTCCTGACCTTTGAGATCTTTTGAAAGAGTAAAGTTACTTTTAGAATCTTGTTGTGTTCAAGCAAATTAGTTTCGTTTAGAAATAAAAATACACAGACTCGTCGGGAAACTTCAATCACTAGTCATTATAAAATCAATAACTAATTGGTGGATGCATTGTCTAGATGTATTTTTAATCAAAATAATGAGACCAATTAATTCGTTCTATCCACTAATATAACTACAGCCTACCCATGTAATTTTCGATAGCACCACATGACTTCAAAAGTCATAGTACGTAACAGTCTTTCAATCTGTATTATACCAAATGAGAAAACGGAAATAATTAAATTATTGAATTACTTTGTTTAAAGATTACAACACATAAGATTTTAATGCCACTCACGCGACTAAAGACAAACAGTTCAATACTACTTTTATTATTAATATTTTCATTCAGGGCCGTATTTTAAATTTAAAAACAGAAAAGCCTCTCCATTGAAAACTCGAATTATCTATTGCACTAAGATACTTATGGATACAATTACGTACTAGCCCAAAAAGAAGTTTTGATATCATTATTATAAATTGTAATTCTCGTAAGAATTATATTTTTTCCAACATATTTATTTTGAAACTTTTCACAAGTTTCATTGATGTAAAAGGTGTTTTCTAGGATTGGAAACTGCTTCGTTATCTTTTTGTATCAGGTTTCCATAATAAATTCCTCGTTTTTTCAGATACGGAGGAGGAATATAATATGAGAATAAAAATTTTTTCAAAAACTTATATTTAACTCTTGCTTTTCATGAAGGATAAGTTCATATAAGTTATTCACGAGGTTATTTAAAACTACACGTACACTTGATACGGACCACCTGATCTCGAATTGTGCTACTTCATAAAACAAATGATAAAAGCAGTAAAATATTAAATAGTTTCTATTGTTCACGATATGAATTACTCCTTTGTATAATTGCATCGACAGTTCGCCCAACGATTAAATGTTTACTTCTTACTCTTCTGCGAATGTTTGCGTGAGTGCTTTTGCAGACTAGGAGTATGCAACAACATAGTTTGTTATACACAGCAAACAGAGCTTAGGTTCATGAGTTATTAATTAATGAGGAAATATATTATTTTCACATAACTGATATTTGAGCGTAATAGTTTTAACAAAATCACAGAATATTGAAAAAATGGTCGAATAAAAAAATTCGACAAATAGAATATCCAAATTTGAAAATAAATTTCTTGATAAAAAAATTTTTATTTTAGGTTTCAACAAGAAGAACTTTAAGTTTTGAATACTTACTCTTTCAATCCAGATATCGAGTAAGATTGAAACAAAATTTATGATCTCTAAAATACAATATTATTTAACTTCAACTAATTCAACTGGAATTCAGATTCAGTGACTCTTATCCTGAGTATTTCAATGAAATATTAATTTTTTGGATTTATTGGGCCGATACATGGTGTAATTTAATAAACATATCAAAACAATGGTTAATAATAACAATTTATACCTTTATTAATTGAAATAACGCATGACTCACGTTTCGGAGAAACTTTAGCTTCTTCAGATTATTTAGCATCTGAAGAAGGTGAAGTTTCACCGAAACGTGCGTCATACGTTATTTCATTTAATTAATGTATAAGTTGTTATTATTAACCGTTAGTTTACTAAAAATATTAATTAATTCACTACAGAAGAGGCAAAAATGTTCAACGTACTCTTCCTCGATAGTATACTATAATTACATAAAATTTGAATTATGGATTGATTGAGCCGATACATGATGTGAATTCATAAACATATTAAAACAAAAGTGTATAAAAATAACTAACACATTTATTAATAATATACTCATGACGCACGTTTCGGTAAAACTTCACTTTCTTCAGATACTAAATGCAAACAAAATATATTTCTCCCTTATATGGAATACAAGAAATAAAAGGATGACAAATTGTGTGGAGAGGGTAAATAGAAGGATAGTTACAAATACAAAGTAAAATAGGAAAAACCTATTCTAAACTGCTAGTCAGGTAGTTCGGTAATTTTGAAAAGATTCAGAAGGCGGCTTGTAGTATGATCAATTTGGCTATTCAGTAGGAAACCTGAATGTTTGTATTTATTTATCTATCTGTAATGATTCTAGGAAATTAAGTTTAATTCCCTTACTTTTAGCATTTATTATTTTAAAGTCAAAATTGTGTGTGTGATTTTCTTGAATTAAGGGTTTGCATAATGTGAATCTGACTTTTGATTAAAAAATCTACGTTTGTGTTCTGAAATTCTGATCTGAAAGCGTTTGAAAAAAATATTTAATTAAACAAATTGCCGTAAATAATAATTTTTTTTTTATTTAAACAAAGTCGCATCCACCTTACGGTTATTAGCGACGGAACAGTTTCTGTTAACATATCATAGAAATACAATAAAACAAATTAATTACACCTTATAGAATAAACCAATATCTTTCAGATAACCACTAAGGTTTTGTACATTACATGAGTGACCTAACAATGATGGCATGTCTTTTGGGATCTTATGTGTGAGTCGTGAGTTATGAAATACTGGGCAGTCTAATAGAAAATGTTTTTTTAATAATAATTATAATAATAGACAAGATGATAGATAAAAAGTTTTTTCAAAAATGCGATTTGCCAGGTTTACTACCCCCTTACCAGCGATAATATCAAATATAACAGCAGTCTCACTCATATCGGAAATTCAAGTAAAATACTCAAATCACTTTTATCTAAGCACAACATCAACATTGCTTGCCGTACCGGAAATCACATAAAAAATAGTAAATAAAAAAAACAAATCAGGAGTTTATACAATTAATTGTGGTGATTGTGATAAATTTTATATATTTTTTTCAGGGCCAGAATTTCAAAACACAAACGTAGCTTTGTTAATCAAAAGTCGGATTCACTGAAAGTAAGGAAATTAAACTAAATTTTCTAGAATCATTAGAGATAAATAAATACAAATATTTAGGTCTTCTACTGAAAAGCCAAATTAATCATACTACAAGCCCCCTTCTGAATCTTGTCATAATTATCGAACTACCTGACAAGCAGTTTAGAATGGTTTTTTCCTATTTTAGTAATTATTTGTAACTATCCTTCTATTTACCCGTTCCACACAATTTGTCATATATTTATCTCTTGTATTCCATATAACGGAGAAATATATTTAGTTTGCATTTCGCATTTGGAGAAGGTGAAGTTTCACCGAAACGTGCATCTTGTGTATATTATTAATAAATGTGTAAATTGTTTTTATAAACCTTTGTTTTAATAGGTACATAAAATTTATGATTTAAACAAATAAAGATTCACGTAAATATTCAAACTATCGTAGAAATAAGATGTTATGATATGAGTCAGATTATTGTTAATAAATTTTCCGTAGAGGTATGGCTGTAAAAAACAACTGCTAAAAAACTTTACTGAATAAACCTGAAATATCGGAACCTACTACTAATTTTATATAACTGATAAAAAAGTAATACTTCGATAGGCCAATCAAGCTAATATATCCACGAGAATAGAGTATTATTTTTATAGTCTAGTCAACACAGAAATTTAATACATGAAAGTGCTAAGAAGTTTAATTGATTATAGTTCAGGGGTGGCTGACATTATGGATGCAAAGGTTTTCTTTCTGATGGATGCTACTTTATTAGCAAAAGAGTTTTATCAAATCTATTTGGAACAATTCGTCATCAGATATAATAACTAATATGTAATTAAAGATAAACCTCTATGATGTTCAAGAATTAATAGTAAAATATTTTGTATTTTCAGACCTCGTTTCAGTTGTATTTCCCTCGAAAATAATAGTCTATTAAACTGTCATCAAGGTCAAGAGTGAGATGCGGGAGTGGTTTTTGAATATAGTTTTATGGTTTATACTTCATAGGCCATAATTTTCAGTTTTTTTTGATGCCTGATATGTATATAAATATATATATATATATATATATATATATATATATATATATATATATATATTTTTTTTTTGAGATGAGATTGGTGACTGAGCTTCTTCTTGAGGTAGAACGGAAATATACAAATTTAGTTAAATAAAGTCTAAATTTGGAATTAAATAATATATTTGAACTTTATTTAGCCTTCAACCACTTTTTGGAGGGTATATGCAGCTAGAGAACCTGTTTGAGAGGTTTAAGGTTTGAATTCTTGGTATAAGTAAGTATAAGATTGAGTTTATGTTAGAGAAGTACTCTTTGGAATAATAAACTTTTTTTACTTTAACCGCCACCATATTTATGAGGAGATTTCTTGGCGTTTGAGGATTTTTATACCATAGATAGCTCTTTCCGATTGAGTTACAGGGTTGAAATATCGTATGTGGATATAATTGAAATTAGTGAAATGCCTTTTGGTGATATCAACTATTTTCATCAACCATTTTAATGCAGAGATTCCATGTTTTGTCTTCGGTTACTAACCTCCACAGTACCTCCGAATTGACTACGGAATTAAGAACTTGTATATAATAAAAAGAGACAAAATTTAGGTTTAGATGAGACCTTAGTGACGAGCTCTGCTGCTCGTTTTTCTTCTTTAAATATATTTCGAAATTTGAGTTCACTTCAAATTACCCCAGGTCGTAAGACGATTTACTCAATAGTTTTAAAATTTAATGATTACCATAGTAATGAATAAAAAAAATAAATTAATACTAAAATATAATTAAAACAGTAGGTATTATAATTTTAGGTACTTAGGTGATAATATTTTCTTTGCAGTTTGATATATCATTAAAAGTACAGTAGGTAATATAGGTACTTGATTAAAGTAGGTATGAATGAAATCTATTAACACATTTTAATTTTTATTGATGATTAAAGAGGTGGAAGGTTACAAAATTCATTTCATATGTGATTTTCTACAACAAAATTTTGCTATAGAGGAATGTATTTCTGAAACGAAATCAATTATCTTGATTTTCAGAGGGTTGAAAATTAATTTGTGCGCGAATTAAGTTGATGTTAAAGAAGAGCCTTTTTGTAAAAGAAAACAAAAATAAGAAAATCTTAATTATCAAATAAGCAATACTTTTTTAATTCCATTTTATTAGGCGAGAAGTTACTAATCTTCAAGCCATAGGTATGTGTAATTCCACTGTGATCCTAATCGAAATAATAAAAATAGTTTTTTAGCATCGAAAAACAGAAAAGTAGAAAAGACTGAAAAGTCCACACTTCTCCGTATGTTCTGATTGTGTTATATTATACTACCCTGCGGTGGAGTGAGAATTTTTGTTCATTACAATTAACGATAATCTTTGACAGTAATAATTTAAAAAAAAACATATTCGTTGATAACTTTTTTATGGATTGAAATTTTCAGAGAAAGGTGACAGACACAATTTGAAAAAAATTAATTATGGTTCAATTACTCGGAACATTTGTTGTGGTACAATCACCTATTTGTAATTCGAACATAATTTGCAGAAACTCTAGGATATATATCACAATATTATTCCAGACATTTTCAAAATAACTTACATACTTTCGGTATTATTTCATTGCTCTATGAAAAAAATATAAATAAACTTGATTTGGACAATCTATTGCAGAAATTGAAGTAATTTTTTGTACATCGTGTTCAAGCATTTTCCAAACTTCAATTAGAAGAAACAATAATATTCAATAAAAAAAAGATCGACATTTAAAATTTGTAGCAGCAATCATTTGTTGTAGGTTTATAGATTTCTGAAAAGTTATGAGTTTAAAACATTTTTGTAAAGGAGGAAAGAAGAAAATGAACCAACGATCAATAGAAAGAAATTAATATAAACATCAAAAAACGATCAAAGAATATTTTTCAGTATGATATAAAATTAATCAAATTGGAACACACTGATTATCTTGATATAAACGCCAAAATTATTTCAGATGATGACCATTGATTCATATATCTTATGAGAAAATATGGTAGAAACAATGGAAATAAATTGTTACCTATTGCTAACATCCTTGAAAACGATGATAAAGTTGAAAAAAATTTAATTGAAGAACGTCCAGTGAATATCTTGAACACAATTACAAAAAAATTCGTTTATTGCATTGTATACACAAAGATGAAGAAAATTCAATCTAGTTTATATTCACGAAAAAAATCTCTCGTATTTTAAAACATGAAACATATATAATAATCAATACATATAAGAGCTTCAGTTTTTTTGATGGTTCAGGCTTTCAGGGCCAGTTGATGAACTAGTGTTGTCCTGTTTCGGATTCAAGAGCCGTCAAGACTACACTAGTTCAGTTTTTTTTTCTTGAACTTTTAGAGTTACTCTGTCTGTTTTGATTGTTCATTTGTTAAAGAAATTCTTTTCAATATTCATAAACAAGAATTTTCAAATGCGTAACGTACGTATAATATAAACAAACTGTTGAACTTGATCATTCATCTTGATTTCATCAAACTGATGTATTAGTTCTCCATATATTTTTTTCTGATTTGAAGCATGAAGTGCAAGTTTTCCAGAAGATAACAAAATTGAGTACCACTCTACATCTTAAAGAATTATTGCAGATAATACAATGATAGTAATACGAATCTTCTATCAGATAACGTAAAAAATCATCGCGGAGTGAAATAGAATACTTAAAAAGCCTTTTATAGAACAAAAAAACTTCGAGAAAGATATATTAGTAGTTTTGATAAGCAGTGCCTAAGTACACAATAAGAAACCATCTGCTTATCATTTTTATCTGATGCCAAAAGTTTTTAATATATTTTCTTTTTCTTTATCCTGAATTTTTGTTACAAATATTCATGAATATTCAAATTTATTACAAATTGTAATACTCTCGAAATATTTCATGTCACAAATAATTTTTGCTGTGACATCTTTGTTATCTACGACGAACTAGAGTTCTAATCGTTTTTCTGCATAAATAATTTGAGGATCCAATGAAAATGATGTATCAAAGATTTCACTTACCACCAGTCGGCATCCGTAAATTGCAAAAGAAGCGTCCACAAAGCGACGGAAGCGAAGACACCCGCGCCGCGACGCCTCATGCCGCGGTTCCACTGAGCGCACTTTTGCACTTGCTTGCACTGAAACTGGCTGACAACTGACTGTCTGTCCGCTCGGCACCGACGGCGTGGGCGGACGGTCGTTCTTTCGCCATTAGGATTGGACGCGTCCCTTAGACCGACACGCCTCTCCTAAAAAGAGACCTCTTCAACCACGTGCTTCATAATCAACCAAAGAATCGAAATTGAAAAAATTTGCATTGAACAAGTGTTTTCAGCTATGCTGATGACATAATTACGGTTAGGACCGGTTTCAATGAGAGCTGCAAGGTAAAAAAATCTGGCAGACAAATACCCGATGCCGAGACCTGTTTCTCTTTTCGCGACTAACAGGTGCTAACGTTATCCAAGCCAGACGTAGGTAAAATTTATGATCCAAATGCACCGGTTCCGTTTGACGATTTGCAGTTAGCACTTTCATCTTTCAATGTTCTCATATGTCATAGTGCACGAAAGCAAGTAATTCGAATAACTGTCACTACGTTATAATTAGTTATGACGATGAAACACACAGTTACAAGTTACAACGTCCGGTATCAGTATATATATATATATATATATATATATATATATATATATATATATATATATATATATATATATATATATATAAATATATATATATATATATATATATATATATATATATATATATATATATATATATATATATATATATATATACCAGGGGCGACTAGTCAAAGGAGGCTAAGGAGGCTAAGCCTCCTCAATAATATTCCGTGTATCACTAATATATTATATTGAATAGTCAGCATTATTCAGCATATTATTTTATGCACCTACCTTCCTTTCAACCTACATTATTTATAATATAATTTATTAATTGAGATAGAAGGTATTTACATTTACTGCATTTCATTCATTTCAAGATTTATATTCTCAACGTTCATTATGCCTGCCACAGAAAAGCAAACAACGGTGCAAATACTCCGAATGAATACTTCATTGCAATAGAAAAGCAAAACACATGTAAATGACAACACGGATAGGAACCCAGTCTCATACAATGTCGACCAATCACAACTATAGAATTTCGCGTGACATCGAGTGAATTCGTTGGAAAGCATTAATTGAATCGTAGTGTGATCGTACTTACTAATGGCAGCGTGTTTACTTATATTGCTCGCGTATTGTTTTAAAATGAGTTTGGTTACTGAAGTTAATTTCAAAAATTTCAATGGTGACTTAGTGGAATATTTGTTATCCCATAACTTTAGTGCACTAAGTTATGAGGATAAAGTTTTGATAAAAACATTGCGACCTACCCCTGAATTAAACAATTTGGTGCAGCGTAACAGACAACAAACCGCGGTTTTAATACAAGGAATTATGAGAGACATCCTTGCCTAACCGGATCACAGGTGAAAAATAAATTATTTTGTTGGCAGCGTTTACTTTTTACTAGTGAAAATGTCTCTGTTTGGGGCCGCTTAGGATTTGAGGATTTAATTCTATACCTAGTTGAAAGTGAGGAATTTTTCACCGATAAAGTAACTTTAAATACAGCAAGCGGATTAATATCTTACTTACAAGATAAGGAATTTATATATTTTTTAAACATCTTTAAATTAATTTTTGAACAAGCAGAAATAGTTTTTCAAATCTTACAGCACAAATTTTCAGATGTAATTTACTCACGAAATCGGCTCAAGTTTCTTTTGGAAAAAATTTCAGAATTTCGTGCAGAAGTTTATTTTAAAAAACTATTTTATGTATTTCAAACTACTGATGATACGACTCAATTCAGCCCAAAACGAAAGAAATTCAGATACGCAGATATGGAGCTTCACTATAAGCAGATATTTCATGAAATTTTGGATACTATTAGGGGTCAAATAGAAATAAGGTTCTCTGATTTGAAAGAACTGCATTTCTTCGACTTACTCAAGAAAAATTTGTTAACCGGATTTTCGGCTAATTTTCCAGATAACCTTTTGAAAAATTTATGTCAAAAATACATTTTTTTTGATAAGGTGGCCATAAAAAGTGAACTGTGTGTTGTTTATAATGACAATGAAATTTTGGGGCAAAATGAATCATGTGATGGCCATTAAATACCTTTTTGATAATGATTTGAATCAAGATTTACCCCAAGTTTATAAACTCTTATGTCTAATTGTTTCTATCCCGGTGACATCGGCTTCCGTAGAGCGCTCGTTTTCCACTCTTAAGAGAATTAAAACTTATTTACGAAATTCAATGAGCCAGGATCGTTTGAAAAATATTAGTTTGTTGTCTATTGAAAAGAAATTGGTAAAACTTTTGGCGAAAGACAAAAAATTTGATGAGGATATTATAGTTCATTTTGCTAACGTTAAAGATCGCAGAATCCCGCTAATGTTCAAGAATATATAATAACTTTCTATTTGCTTTCACCAGCTGTTAAAAAAATTTGATGAATAGATGAATTGATTAATTGGCTGAGAAGAGTTTTTGTGAATATTGTAAATAGGAGTTGTAGGTCTCAAGGTAGACACTCGAAAGTGAAAACAAATTAATAGCTTAGAGTGCTTGTTTTACTTTGATTTTCTCTAAATTATAAGGCGGTTGACCTTGAAATCCTAAAAATTTTCGCCTATGGTGTATTTTTTAACACCTCTTGTAGCCTCCTCAAACCAAAACCTCACGAGCCGCCACTGATATATACCTATATAAAGTTTAAACTTTAAAATAAAACACACTTGGCTTAAGTTTCACTATATAAAAATATTTAGATACTGTATTTAGCAGTAAAGGATAGGCGACATGTTTCGAGTTATGAACTCATTATCAAGACTGACTACAGGACAGGAGAGTATTAAATTTCATTTTATAAAACAGACAGAAGCAAAGGTGATACCTCGAAACATGTCGACTTTCCTTTACTGCTAAATACAGTATCTAAATATTTTTATATAGTGAAACTTAAGCCAAGTGTGTTTTATTTTAAAGTTTAAACTTTATTCTTTATTATGTTTCACCAAGTGATGTGCGAGAATTCAATCTCAGTTATATATATATATATATATATATATATATATATATATATATATATATATATATATATATATATATATATATATATATATATATATATATATATATATATAGATATATATATATATATATAGATATATATATATATATATATATATATATAGAGGGATGGTTAAGTTGGGGCAAAGTAGCATATTTCAGAGGGATTCAAAAAATCTGATCTAGCTTCTTTAGTTCTGGAGTTATACAGAAAAAATCGAAAACTCCGAAATTCTTCTTTTGCCTTATAAGTGTCTTTTTATTTTACGAAGATTTTTTTAAATTTTACCACTTTTCCATAGCAACCTTTTGTAGGCTTTCCAAATATCTGAATAAAATTTATATACAGGGTATCGTATAAATTGGGCCTCCCTCAACTTTTAATTTTCAAATACGGACCTGTATTTTCTATTGCATTTTAGTGTTTTCGAATTATTGAATTATTACCAGTAAAATTTCAATATTTTCTTTTAATTCTAGCTGTAATTTATAAAAAAGTATCAAAGAATAAGGTATAGAATGCCTAGTATTAGTTCAATGTTTCCAAAACACTTTATTATTTAGATAAAAACAAAACGCCAATATGAAACATGACTCTTGGCATTTGAAAAAATGTAATAAAAAATACAGGTCTGTATTTGAAAATGAGAAGTTGAGGGTGGCCCAATGTGTACGATACCCGGTATATACATTTCATTCAGATATTTGGAAATGCTACAAAAAGTTGCTATGAAAAAGTGGCAACATTTAAAAAAATCTTCGTAAAATAAAAAGATAGAGGCAAAAGAAGAATTATATATATATATATATATATATATATATATATATATATATATATACAGGACAAATCGAAATTTTCGATTTGTCCTGTATAACTCCAGAGCTAAAGAAGATAGGTCTGATTTTTCAAATTCATATAATCTTATCAACCTCTGAAATACGCTACTTTGTCCCCATTTAACCAACCTTCTATCTCTTACCGTTAACGAAATCCCCATGCATAGACTTGAATTAGAATAGCCCTGTATATATATAATATATATATATATATATATATATATATATATATATATATATATATTTATATATATATATATATATATATATATATATATATATATATATATATATATATATATTTATATTTATATATATATATATATATATATATATATATATATATATATATATATATATATATATATATGCAGGGTGTTTCACGGTCGAAAGTCGTTCATAGGCTCTGCTCTATCGATGCAATATAGTTTCAGTGCTGCGGGATTGGCTCTTATACTAAAAAGTAGCATTAACTTCGATATTTCAAATAAAACATCATATATATTATTGCACTTTTCGCTGCGCTTGTGCTTTTCGAATAGTTTGTTTAATTGCCTATTCTTATTTTCAAATATTCACGAAAAATAATTAAACTCGTTATTTTTTGTTTAAAACATACATACATAGCTCAAATTAAATCTTTATTATTACGTTATTTGGATTCGCGAAAAGCTGTAATTTTGGAGTTAGTTCACTAATATCTTTTGTATTAGTTCTGTTCAACGCAGTAATGGGCAAAGTACGGCCCGCGGTCCAACTCCGGCCCACGAATGGATTTAATCCGACCTGCCGAAGGTGCATCGCAATGAATAGTATACAGCCCGCGATTATATTTTGACGATCCGGCAGTAGAAAGAAGAATAATAGATGCATAGGTAAAAGAGCTTTAGCTAGACTTCATCACAACTTTCAGTTCAACACAACAGAGAAATAGTCTGATTTCCAATTATTCGAAGACAAAGATCGGCGTACCGATTTGCTCTAACACTATAATAAATTAAATAAAAAATTTCAAGGAAAGAACCAATCTTTAGATGAGACTTGAGGTTGTCTGAAATCATTTAAAACTCAGCTTCATCTGTTCTATAACTGCATGGGGAACATCAATTTAACACACTTTTCATGTTTAAAATGCATTGCCCATTGAGTGAGAACAAATTGAAATAATTCAGTCGGATGTTGAAGAAACTTCACGCAGAATTTGAAATTAACTTTCAAAATTATAAGAACATTCAGTCATGTCTGATGTAGACCCAGAGAATGTCTCTGCAGAATTACAGTTGGAAATTATTGAAATGCATTGCAACACCCATTTAAAACAACTGTTTTCAAATTACAATATTATGGCAAATCACAATCAATTTCATTTGTCTCACACTCTCTCTTATTTAGAAATTCTCAAAACAAAATTCATTTTTGCTCAAATTCTGGCCCTCCTCTGAAATTTCTTAAGCTTTCTGGCCCCCCATGAAAAAAGTTAGCCCACCACTGCAAAGCAATTAGGTATTGGTATACTTTTACGAAAATATTGTGAAGTGCGTTTGGTCGAATTGAATACTATATATTTTATTTTAAATATTCTGAGAGATAATGAAAGTCGTTTTAAGATAATATATTCTTATACTTAAAAAGTTATGTTTCCGGGATGAAAGCAAGTTGCTGTTAAAACCGGATTATTTTGATTTATTTGTATTAAATATAAATGAGAAACAATTTGCTTTGTTTTTTAACACTATTTTTATTGAATTGTTTGCGACTGCAGTTTCATAGTACTACTACATTTTCAAACGAATTTGTTGTAGTACTACGAAGCTGCAGTCGCAAACAATTTAATAAAAATAGTGATAAAAAACAAAATAAATTGTTTCTCATTTATATTTAAAAATGTATTATCACAAAGTAACGGACAAATCCACCCTATATTTATTTGTATTATTAGGAAGTCATGAAACTTACTATTAAAAAAGTTTTACTATTAATGCTTTCATAATAAAACAATTTCGCGTTAATTAGCAAGTAAAACTTGAGAATAGTTAATTCATCTTAGTGACGTTTTGATGAAATTGTTTATTATTCATTGATAGTATAACAAAATTATAGCAAGAACATTCAGAAAGTTCTATAAAATGTATCTTGATTTACAACAAATGAACAAAAGAAAGTTCAGTGTCACACAGTTGGGCCCATTTAACTGAACTTTAGTTATGCCTCTTAATCATATACCTATAACAGTTGGGCCCCATATACAGGTATCAACTTAATGAGTTTATGACAAAGATTATAATTATTTAATGCTCATGTTAAGGTATACGGGGTGAATGAAAACACTTAGACTACAGGCCCATATCAAAAAATGGATGGGTCATATGAACCACCAGGTGATGTATATAGGACGATATAAGAGCATAAAATAATGAGATTCAGCACTATGCCGTCACTTGAAAGCTGTCCAACTGAGTGCTGGTGAGAATTCAAAAGTGCAGGTAGAGGAAGTACATTTTGGTCATATATTTTTGTACGGCATTTTTACCATCGATAGATCCATGAAAAATAATGAGAAAGCGCGCAGTGCCGTAAAAAAATGGTGCGCCACAAAGTCGGTAAATTTTTTTTATTTTCTGACAATTTCCAGGGTAAATTTGGTCATTTCATTCTGTACGCTATCAGTTTCATACTGTTCCAATACAGCTTCTAATCCATTATTCGGCAACACCGTACAAAAATCATGCGACAAGGGGAAAAAATCGAGGGTTGCAACCCCCTCCCTTTCCGTGGTCCGGGGGGTGATTTGAAACAACATGAAATTAATTTGTTTTGAAAGCATTTGATGCATAGATAATATTTTTTTACATGCCGTACATTTTCGTTGGTCCAAAGGTTTGTAGGGGGAAACAAACTCTAGGAAAAATCTATAGAACGAAATGTAAGAAAAATCCATATAACGAAATGTAAGGTGAAATTCATGACGATATTTTTTTATACGGCATTTAGATAGTTTATTTGTACTTAATGCAATAATTTATAAAAAGTTAATGCCCTACAAATCTGAAAGTTCATATTGATAAAAAAGTAATAAAAATATTAAATAAATATAATTTACCTATTATATATCGTCATTTTCATCAGCCTAATAGATATGGTCTGCATTAAAATGTACGGCATCATTTTTTCCTAATTTATTTATCTTAATACTATTCAAAACTAGGGAAAAATGTAGAAAATTGCTGTATTTTATTAATCTATGAATATTTAAACTTTCGCAATAATTCAAAAAATTTCAGTTTTTGTATTTCTCTATAATTTTTTTTAGAACTGTTTCTTTTGAACGGAAATATTATATAAGAAATAAATTTTACAATATCATGTTAAAAAAAAAGTTGCCGTACAGAGTCAAATGATTTTACAGCTTTATAAATCAAGTATACCATGAAATTAAGATATTTATTAATATACATTCAAATGAACAATAATTTTTTGACGGCATTATTTTTAATAGTACTTTTGAGTGCTAAATAATGTTCTGGAACCGAAGCCGTACTTTTTCAAATCACCCCCCGGACCACGGAAAGAGAGGGGGTTGCAACCCTCGATTTTTTCCCCTTGTCGCATGATTTTTGTACGGCGTTGCCCAATAATGGATTAGAAGCTGTATTGAAACAGTATGAAACTGATGGCGTACAGAATCAAATGACCAAATTTACCCTGGAAATTGTCAGAAAATAAAAAAAATTTACCGACTTTGTGGCGCACCATTTTTTACGACACTGCGCGCTTTCTCATTATTTTTCATGGATCTATCGATGGTAAAAATGCCGTACAAAAATATATGACCAAAATGTACTCCCTCTACCTGCACTTTTGAATTCTCACCAGCACTCAGTTGGACAGCTTTCAAGTGACGGCATAGTGCTGAATCTTATTATTTTATGCTCTTATATCGTCCTATATACATCACCTGGTGGTTCATATGACCCATCCATTTTTTGATATGGGCCTGTAGTCTAACTATGAATTATTTCATTTCACATTTTTATTTCCTAAACCAGTGAAATACATGCATAAACATTAATTTAACTCACAAATCTATATATCAAAATGATAAATAAGATAAAAACTCTAAAAGCACTACTTATGAACTATTCAACTTGGCGCATACCTACATTTTATAAAATTTATTCCGTCAATTCTATCTGACCTATATTCCTGTATTTTGCTTTCTACAAATTATTTTTTCCTTTTTACATCAGCTCTCATTGCTTTTGGAAATTTGTTAGGTGTTACAATTTCAATATATATTTCGCTTTGAAAATTTATTAGCATATCGACAAATTTGACTATGTTGGGATGCGAATGGCAAAAACTGTCATTAAACTTTGATTGAAACGATTCACATGTATTCGTTGTTCGTTGCAATGAAGATGAAAGGTTGACCCAAACGTTTTGGGGAAATTATGAATCATCAGTAATATGATTTTCTACTAAAAAATCACAAAACTTTGTTATTCTTTCATCTTCCGGTAAGTCACTGACTAAATCAAAATTGAAACAATCATCCACTGCGGAAGGTTCTATAAGTTGAAGGCCAAAAAATACGTAAGTCTTTTTCTAATTTCAGTATTTTTATATCCTCTACTCAATCAAAACGACTGCAATTTTCTGAAACATGCCTATGATAGATGAAATCGGCAACCAATAATTACTGACTCATCAGGCCAAGTAACAGAAACAGCATTATAAATGGCTATTTTGAAATGTATTATTACATTTTTTGGGGTCAATATCTAGTTATTTTGAACATAATTTTCAGTCAGAATACTGAATTAGGTTTCATATATAATATGTTTCTTACTCGATAAAAAAATAAAATAAGTATTGCATAATGACCATTATTGTACCTATGGAGAGTGAAGAATTAGAAAAAAAAATTAGCACACAAATTATATATAAGAACATTCAGTCATGTCTGATGTAGACCCAGAGAATGTCTCTGCAGAATTACAGTTGGAAATTATTGAAATGCATTGCAACACCCATTTAAAACAACTGTTTTCAAATTACAATATTATGGCAAATCACAATCAATTTCATTTGTCTCACACTCTCTCTTATTTAGAAGTTCTCAAAACAAAATTCATTTTTGCTCAAATTCTGGCCCTCCTCTGAAATTTCTTAAGCTTTCTGGCCCCCCATGAAAAAAGTTAGCCCACCACTGCATATATAATATGTTTCTTACTCGATAAAAAAATAAAATAAGTATTGCATAATGACCATTATTGTACCTATGGAGAGTGAAGAATTAGAAAAAAAAATTAGCACACAAATTAAAGGTTCCGTCCATAAAAATAGTTTCTACAGAGCACAAAAAACTCAGATTTGTATAACAAGAAAATGTCACAATGTTATGTTGTTCACTATTTATCATCAAAAAATCAAAAATCAAAAATCAAAAAAAACATTAGTTCTGTAATGTTTTCGGTGACAAGACTGTTAAAGCACAAACAATTTCGTCTTGATAATTGAGTAATGCAGAAACTTGTAATTGCTTCACTCGTGAAAATTTTTTCGAATAAAGTTTATATCATACCTATGTTGTAATGCTTTCAACTGACATGCCGCACTGTCGAAGTTCATACTATGAATTATTTATGTCTTGCATATGGATTACTAGAAGCTTTTTTTTAGTAGAATTGCTTGAATTTGCCTTTCAATATTTCTTTCAGGCATATAATTATGATTTAAATTATATTTTAAAATACATTTAAAATCTGTAGCCAGTGTATGGACACTTGTTTCTTTGGTTACACACTTCCAATATACACTGCCATCTTTTAAAGTTTTTCCAACGCAAAATTTCAATCCGCTGATCACTAGAAGTTGCTTTTCTTTCTGAATCAACATTAGTTCAACTTCCATCATCTTTTGAATTATGCGAAAAACTCTATTAATGATCAGTGGGACCCCTCTCGAGAAATCAGAGTTAGGATAGAAAAATAAGAAGTGCCTTTAACAACAATCTAAGGAATGTACTATGCAACCTTACACTAGCTGTAGATCCTAGAACACTGTACTACGGAGTTGAGGCATAGACCTTGTTTGACAAAGCTGAGAAACGACTCGAAGCTTTCGAACTCTGGTGCTATAGACGCATGCTGAGGATACCTTGGATCTTACATATCACAAATGAAAGGGTGCTGCAATGGGCCAACAAAAAGAAATCAGTCTTGCAGACCGTCAAAATGAGGAAGTTGACATACTTTGGCCACATTATGAGGGGTGAAAAATATCGGCTCCTCCAACTAGTAATTCAGGGCAAAATTGATGGAAAACGAAGGCCTGGTCGAAGACAAATTTCTTAGATACAAAACTTACGGCAGTAGAATGGTGAGATGTCAACAAATTTATTTAGAGCAGCGGTTAATAAGATTATCTGGGCCATGTATATATATATATATATATATATATATATATATATATACAGGGTGTTCTACAAGCTCTATGACAAACTTTGACAGAAGGTAGGTTGCTTGATTTTGAACATATTTTTTTTAATAAACATGTGTCCGATTTGTTTTTGTTTAGAAGTTACAAGCATTTAAACTTTATTAACAATTAATAATAAAAATTCAAATTAAATGATAATCACAAAACTAAAGACTATAAAAAATGTCCACCCTCAGCTTGAATGCAAGCCTCACATCGACGAACTGAAGATTCGGTCATTCGAAGAATGGGATCATTTCTTATTTGGCTAGCTGCTTACCCATATACAAACACAATATCTGCATATTCCTCAGTGGAGAATAAATGCCTACGTTTTTGAACAAAACTAAATGCAAAAACAAACTAAAAGTTCCTAACTCAATCTGCCCGATGATGGTCTAGTGACCGAAATTGCAATCGCAGTGTTATATTTTTCAAAATATTTTGTGATAATGAACGTAGTAAATTCAAATTTAGTTTTGTTCATCATGTTGAATTATCACGTAGTAACGACGGATTCCATCAACTGCCTACGTTTTTTATTGAGGCAGATGTATATTTTATAAGTGTGCATTGTTTAACATGCTAAGTGACTTTCTGTCACTTCCTAGTTGACTGAAAATATTACGATTCTTCAAATGCTTGTAACTTCTAAATAAAAACGAATCGGACCCATGTTTATTAAAAAAAAAATGTTTAAAATCAAGTGACCTACCATCTGTCAAAGTTTGTCATAGAGCTTGTAGAACACCCTGTATATATATATATATATATATATATATATATATATATATATATATATATATATATATATATAGGTATATATATATATATATAGATATATATATATATATATATATATAGGTATATATATATATATATATATATAGGTATATATATATATAGATATATATATATATATATATATATATATATATATATATATATATATATATATATAGGTATATATATATTTATATATATATATATATATATATATATATATATATATATATATATATATATATATATGTATATATATATATATATGCGAAAAACTGACGAAAATGATTAAGGTCAATTTATTAATTACCTACCTTTGCATGGCCATGTATAGATACCTAAGGTACCTTCATTACGAATTTCCAGGAAAAAATTCTTATAGTTTATACACTCATTTACATATCAAGGCCCGACTGTTGGGTTTTACTAGTAGGTTACCTATAAAAAGGCCCAAACCAGTAACGCACGAGAAAGTTTGGGCTATCATAAAATAATTTCAATTATTATGGGTCAAACCAGAGAGCGGAACGATATTTATCGAATAGTGGTAGGTACCATAAATGAAGATATCATAAATTAATATAAGGGGTCAAAGCAAATAACATCGCAAATATAATAGGTATCATCATAATGTAATAAAAACGCGTGAGCGGCAGAGCTTTGTCACTAAGGCTGTATTTTTCACGAAGTGCAGTGCATCGAGATGCACGCTTTAATAGCAAATTGAACTAAAAAGAAAGAAATTATTATTTTTATTGAGAAAAAAATTCGCTAATTTAATCGCATATTGATAGAAGCAGGTTGAGATGCGATTTGGTTGGAAGAAAATATCTGCGAAGGGCAGAGCGGTTGAGGAAGATATTTGAAACCTACAATGGACCCTACCTTGATATCAACTCAATCCATGAAACAAATTTCTGTGGAGGTGAGCAAATTTTCAAAAACCACGAAAATACAAGAAATATCACATAAAAATTGCGATGGATGAAAAAGAAAGTATAATTCTACAGAAAACTTCCCTAACATCAACTTAATATACGTGCACATTTTCAAACTTCCGTCTTGATTTGAGATGCTTGGGAGTGCAATAATAAACTGGGAATGCTAAATTTCGAATATATTGTTTATAACCGATTTTACTCCTTAAGAAACGATTTTTATATGCATCGTATGAAAATTTTATGAGGAGTAAAATCGAGCGTTAACTAAAAGTGAAATGTTACGTTCCTGCGAAACGTACTATGCGCACTTCTCAGGTTATTATTATACCGCCGTATATATTGAGGTATAACGGCAACATGATGCGTGTATAGGTGTTTATATCTAGTGATCTGGAGAACCTAGGAATAGATGCTGCAGAACGACGCATTATAAATAATCTATACTGGCATCAAAAAGCGAAAGTCAAATTGAATAATGAATATTCCAACATGATAAATATTTAAAATGGAGGTACAGCAAGGCTGTATTCTATCTCCGTTACCGTTACTCCCACATATACTCAGAAGACATTTTTGACAAAGCACTTGAAGGGGTAGACGGCTAAGTATCGATCAATGGAGTGGTAGTCAATGATCTGCGATACGTAGACGACACGGTATTACTATCAACTGACGCGGAAGAACATAAAAATTATGATAATAAGCAAAAGAATAAACCTAGACGACCGCTTTTATGTGAAAGATAAACAATTAGAACGTGTTAACACAATCACGTATCTAGGTTGCTTTATTAATGATCAGTGGGACTCCTCTCGAGAAATCAGAGTTATAGGATAGTAAAATAAGAAGTGCCTTTAACAATCTAAGCAATGTACTATGCAACCTTATACTAGCTGTAGATACTAGAACACGCGTCCTCCGCTGTTATGTCTTTTCGATCCTGTACTACGGAGTTGAGGCATAGACCTTGTTTGACAACGCTGAGAAACGACTAGAAGCTTTCGAACTCTCGTGCTATAGACGCATGCTGAGGATACCTTGGATCTTACATATCACAAATGAAAGGGTGCTGCAATTGGCCAACAAATAAAGAAGTCTTGCAAACCGTCAAAATGAGAAGTTGACATACTTAGGCCACATTAGCTAGTAATGCAGGTCAAGATTGATGGGAAACAAAGGCCTGACCAAAGACGAATTTTTTGGTTAGGAAACTTGCGGCAGTGGGCTGGTGAGATGTCAACAAATTTATTTAGAGCAGCGGTTGATAAGATTATCTGGGCCAGAATGATCGCCAACGCCACTTGAAGGCAGGGCACTAGAAGAAGAAGAAGATACTCATATTTGTGCACAATAAACAATATTATTGCGTGATTGAAGTTAATAAAATATTTAAAAAATATAAAAAAACTGGTTTGTATGATAATCAATAACGAAGAAGAAGAATCTGAAAAACACATGGATGAAGTTTATTTTACTATTATTATTATTAATTGAATTAACTAGTCTGTTATTTAATGTATGTATGTATGTATGTTTGATTAATTGCATATGTCTTTTATATTATATATTATGTTATTAAAATCAATGTTGGAGTTTATGCCGCATATATTAGGGTACACCGGCAACAGTTGATGCGTGTATAGGTATACCTATATGATACAAAACATACACATACAACAGCAACCTAACCGTCAATATGAGTTTTGATTTTAGCGTGCAGTTTATTTATTTATATCTAGTGATACTTATATTTGTGCACAATTATTGAGCGATTGAAGTTAATAAAATATTGAAAGATACAAAAAAACTGACGCACGAATGGAGTAAACTCCAGTCGTGCGTCGGAGCTAACACACACAGAATTTTCTATTTAAACGGTCTTAAAATTTACCCATTCTCCTTTCCGCCAGTTGCCTCCGAAAAGTTTGATGATGCCAAAATTTACTTCGAATTTACTTCCTGCCTCGAAAACAACCCCAGATAACAAATCAATTGGATATGAGTAAGGTTATTAATATAACTATAAAGCCTAAGTGAATAATTGCTTTTCACTTTATTTGAAAAATTGTCATGATGTAAATAATAACGCATGCCTCATACAAATACTTTAATATGATAATTTATGTAAGCGCCTAATATACGTAAATAATTTTAGTGACCATGAAATTCATGCGCCCAGATTAGAGGTTCTTGTTATGGAGAAGGTAACCTACTGGCCCAATTTATTGATGCCGACTCCTGGAAACTTTCCTCTGAATACGGCCGGTTTGCGCTCGACCGATTTGCGCTCTTACCTGAAATAGACCAATTTGCGCTATACGATTTTTATAATAGAAATATATACCTACCTTCTTTTCTTCGATAGACCGATTTGCGCTCTCTACAATAAGTTAGCCAGAAAAGAAAATTTAAATAATGAACCATAATTTTTTTGATATTTTTATTATTCCAGCTTCTGAATATACGCTAATATACGCTATAACGTCTTTAAACACAATCTCAATTCTTCTGTATCGTTGTATTTCTTTATTGTTTTATTTCATCAAGGGTGACGTAGGTAGATTTTCTTGCGCCATTATTTTCCTTCTGAATTTCGGATAGATCTATCATAAATGTAATCAGAATACCTACCTACTCTGCTTATTTTAGTAGGTACTTTACTAATTAGAGTACATTGGAATGTGATATTATCACATATATTTTCTAACCACTGCTTCGCAAAATAATCGTAGTTTTCGTAGAAGACGTTTCTCCCTTTTTAGCATTGAAAATGCAACACAGATACACTTACACAGATAATCGGCTTCTCTAATTCTATTCTTCTCCATGATGTTATTGCCTCGACATGTTTCAGTTTTTGCTTTCGTACAAATCCAAAAATCCGAAATATCTTTATTTGTTTTTGTTATACGAAAGAAAAGTATACCTTTTGTGCAAAACACACGGTTTTCCCTTCAAAGTATCAATAATTTGTGCTTCCAATATTAAAATACTTCAAAAAGGAAAAGTAATATTATTCACAATTATTGTTAGTAATGCTGTCTCAAGACCAGCGTTACGGCGTACCGCTTGTGCCGTTTGTAAACCGAGGATTGTGGGTTCGAGTCCAACCTTGCTCTTGGGTGGTGTGTATGTCCGGAATTTAGTGGTTCTATATAAAATATATGATTAAATTGTTGGGTAATGTACATCGTTTACAAGCCCATTGGCAGTTCGGAACCGGCGTTAAACTGTAGGTCGCTCGAAAAAAAAAGAACGGAATGGAAATGATTGAACAGCAATAAAAGATTACGTATAGGTATGTATGGACAGGCACGTATTATTTAAGGTGAAGTGCATTTGATAATTCAAATTTGAAGTTAGGAAATTATAGAAGGAATTCTATTAATTTTATTAGGAATGATTACTAGGAAGTTTTTTTTTTTCGTTTTAAAATTTTAAATCTATAACAGAGGAGATAATGGATTTAAAATTATATTGTAAGGGAGCGCAAACTGGTTCACCGAAGAAAATAGGTGGGGTATATATTTCTATTATAAAATTTGCAGAGCGCAAAGTGGTCGATTTCAGGCAAGAGTGCAAATCAGCCGAGCACAAACTGGCTGGCACTATTTCCTCTATCTAGCCATTATCTGAGTTTCTTAAATCTTTTTTTTTTCAATTTTATTAATACATGCATTTCTATTCATTTGAGGTAATACGTTTGAGGAATATGTAAGATGTTTCAAGCATATATTATAATATATTGTAGTTTTTTAGTTTTGATAGCAGAAATTGAAAACAAAACTAGTGAGGAACAGAGCTCCGTCACTATCTAAGGTCGTATTTTTCGAGCGAAGTGCATCGCGTGAGATGCTAGTCGAACGGAAAAAATTATAGTTTGAATAACCACGCTTCAATGACAAGCCCTAATAAAAATTAAAACAATTCATTTTATTGAAAAACAATCAATTCGCGAAGTGCATCGCGTACTGAAGAATCACACTTTAATAGCAAACCGTTGTACCTAAAAACTAGAAAATAAATTACAATTTGTTAAAAAAAATTCAAAATTCAAAAACAATTCCATCGCGTACTGATAGCGAAGCAAGTCGCGATGCAATTCGAACGAAAAACTATATGCGAAATGCAGTGCTGTTGAGGAAAAGGGTTGAACCTACAATGAATCGTATTTAAACAACTCAATCTACGTAGTAAATTTCAACCGTCTAACTCAATCTGCAGAAGCTGTGAAGATGAGCAAATTTTCAATAACCACGGAAAAACAAGAAATACCTAACATACAAATGGCGGCGCTTGGAAAACATTACCAAAATATTGATAGTTTCGTTCTGCTTCAAAAACAATGGCAATTGGTACGAAATTTCATCTCATTTGGTTCAATAGGAACCGCTAGAAATTCCAGTATTTACCGGGAAAAATATATAAATGAAAACACAAATATTTACGTACAAATGGCTGCGGTTTCAGAAATGTATTCAATACTCTATTATTTTCGGTGAAAATACTACTAAAAACGCTTGAGCTGCACAGCTATATCACTAAGTTCGTATTTTCTCCTCAATGATGTTCTTTTTTACATAAAATTTTTTAATTCTAAATCTTTATGAAGAAGCTGTAGAGGTGAAAAAATGAATTGAAATTTCAACATAAAGGTTGCGACGGTCAATAGGCATCATGACAGTATCAAAAAATTGTCGATTTAATGGTAGCAAGGGAAAATTCATATTAAAAAATAATTAAAACAATGCTTTAGTTTAGATTTTTTAGATTTTCAATAAAATAAAACATTAAAATACTGCAATCGGCCATTCTGACTGAAACACCAATCACAGCGCATGACGTCACGCTTAGGTAAACTCCGCTGTCAATACTCTCATTCACTGTATTTTGTTGTTGTGCATACTACTGATTACGCATTTGGATTGATTTTTTATTATTTTACCTGTGGTTTATCAACTCCACTATACTATAACAATGGAACCAAGCTTTGTTAAGGAAAATTGCTCAAATTTGCCCAGGATTGATGTATTAATGTTGGGCGATTTCCTCCCAACAAATGAAGAATTTTGCTCATCTGAGTTTCGAAACTTCCTTCTAAGTAAATTGTATTTATCTTTACCCTAGATACATCCAATTTAGATATAATTATACCCGTTTTGAACTCATGCGAGTTTATTTTACTTTCATAGGTTATTTTTACAATAAACTTGCCATTGTTTATTTTAGTATTTTTCCTCATAGAAAACACCTAAAATCTGATAAATCACCAAGTCAATGTGTATGTATTTGTTCTAATCAATTTCAATTATTTTAGGTATTCTAGACAATCATATGGGAATGATGCCATCAGTTATGTGCAACTGAAACGGGAAGGAAACATTTTGACAGTAAAGTGTAAGATACATATATATATATATATATATATATATATATATATATATATATATATATATGTACACAACTGAATATATGTAAATATATATATATATATATATATATATATATATATATATATATATATATATATATATATATATATATATCGTTCGGGTTTCGACATGCGAGCTTTAATCACATATTTCTTATTATTTTCTTGTTTGGAACATGTACAAATACTTTATTGATGTGTTTTTACACTGCGGTACTGCACACGACTCATAATTTTTGGAAATCATTTTTATCACACGAATCAATTTGATGTTTTGTTTACTTTCTTCGCTACGCATAAACACAATGATATGTTTACCTAAGCGTGACGTCAGACCGAAGTCATGACACATGCGAGCTGTTTTCGCGCGCTATTGAAATAATAAAAGAAAAATGGCTTTAAACTTGATTAAACTTAAGTTTATTACCGAAATGAAGGTTTTTTCGTGAATGGTAAATGTGTACCCTCATTAAGGAAGAGTATTTCAAAATATTTCGTCACGCCTTATCGACACCTCCAGTGGGCACTTTCCTAACATAAACTCAATCCACGTACTCAACTTTATCCCCTTTTCGTTAATCAATAAAAGCTGTAGAGATGCTCAACACCTCAAAACCCACGAAAAAATACGAAATCTCTACAAACAAATGGCGGCGATCAGAGAAAAAAATTTATACCGCCCAAAGGCACTATCGTAGCATCAACTTAACAGGTTAAAGTGATATAACTTATACATATAACCTAGGTATAAACGAAAAGTAAACAAGAAAATTATCTCAACAATATACCTTGATTTACAACATATAAACAAGATAAAGTTTGGGCTATTATATAGGTATAAACAAGAAATTCTTCTACTGTTCTACCTAATGAATTTGCAACAGCTCCATTGTTGTCATTCATCTTTATAGCGGAAAATAAATGACTATTTAAAAATCAGAGGTGAAACAATACAGGTGCAGGTGACGATCAACTTCATCGTCCAAAATACTCAATTTTCAAAGAAGTTCATACGTACATAAATGTATATATATATATATATATATATATATATATATATATATATATATATATATATATATATATATATATATTATTGTGTGTGTGTGTGATTATCTGTTTCACAAAGAATATTTTCCTAGTTATACATACAGGAAACAACAGGAAATGCAGGTTATGAAGGCCGTTAACCACATAATATAAATTTATGAATTAATATATATTCGAATAATGATGGCTTAAGTTGAAAAATCATTTGCCGTTTCTCTACCTTTCTCTTCTGTGAGTTATAACGAAAATAATATGTCGATTAAAGTCGGGAAATGTAAAATAAAATTCTATCCTTATTATTACCTACTCACTAAATGCGATAGTTTCCAATAAACACTTCCGTTGTGGAGCAGTTTATATTTAAGTGTTAAAATATATCAGTGTTTCACTCAATGATACTCAGCTATTTACAACTAACAGGTGCTAACTGCCTTTCAGACAGAAGTTTGATTTATTGAGTACATAACCTGAATTTATGTCGCTAAAACATTCTTTCTTCCCAGTACTTGGTGTAGTGAGTAGTCAGTTTCCTCATCTGAAGCGATGAGTGTTTTAAATGTATAACTGTCAGCAGTTGGCTATGCTTCTGAACAAAAAAATATCGGTTGAATAATGTGTTCTTAAGATACCTACTGCATGATTACTCAAATTATATTTGTGTATGATGTATGACATAAAAAACTGATGTTGTAAATATGAATGCTGTTGGACTAGAATATTTCTTATTAATTTTTCCCATAGAATAATTTATATGATAGAAGATTTATTGAATGGTTAATGAAACTTCACTTAATAAACCAAATAGCATGGAAAGAGGAGGAATAATCTAGAGTAACTTTTAAAAATTGCAATTTTCCGGAAAAATTAACACTATGAAAGCTTTTCTTCAAAGGAAATATGAGACCTTAGTAATGGAACTCTATTGCTCTCGCGTTTTTAATAATAATATTCGAAGAATGCATAATTATTATTGATTGTTATTAGAATAAAAGTAAAGAATAAAAGTAACTATTCAAATAAAAAAATTTAAAAATTATTCATTTTAGTTCACCGAGAAAATCATAAATTATAAATTCTCTCTTCATCAATAGATTTCAGAATATTTTCACATATACAGGGTGTTTCAAAAAAAGGTGACCCCCCTCTCTAGGATAGGTAGAAAACTGAAAAATAATTGGGGTTGGCTCAGTGAAAAATTTTCATAACGCCATCCGTATTCAAGATACAGGGCGTTGAAGAAAAAAAAATTATACACATTTTTTAAGATTTTGCAGAAACTTCTGGCAGCATTGTAATGAAATTTTAAACGAATATGTTTTGGAAGCTGATACATCCAATGAATCCGTTTTTATGTCTGACTCTCATAGAGGGCGCTAGTTACACGGTTCATATCGAGTAGTATTGAACATAACTTTTTTAATATTAGATTTATTAAGCAAAATTTCAAGCGTACTTAAACATCATTCAATTTCACACAAAAAAGGTACTCTTGGTAAAACTCGATACTGTGCACCGTTTTCGGAGTATTTTGATTTAAAAATTATGAAGTAATAACCGATGCTGGTATGAAGTAATGATAAAAAACGCATTTATTAAACAAAAATCAGAAAATTCAAAAGAAGCTAATAACATAAATAGGATTTCAATTAGAGCAGGTGTTCAAAATGTCCTCCGTTCTCACGAATACACAAGGCTATCCTTTTTTCTAAAGAATCCATTAATCTACTAAACGGTTGGGAGTCAGCTATCAGATCATTAAAGTGACGTTGTATTCTTTCTTTCAATTCTTGAGGTGAATTTACCTGTGCAGCATAAACTTTTTCTTTTAGATACGACCAAACTGTGTAATCCAAGGGATTAAAATCACATGACCGAGGAGGCCAATGAATCGGAGCTTCTGCACCTCTACCAATCCATCTATTCGGAAAATGGTTACACAACCAATTACGACACCTTCTATCAAAGTGCGGTGGAGCTCCATCGTGCATAATAAATAGATATCTTTGCTCGTTTACCGTTAAATTTTCTAATAACTCCAATAAGTGATTGCTTAAAAAGTCCAGGTACATATCACCATTTAAATTTTCAGGTAGAATGTGATAACCAATTAATTTGTTACCTAAAGTTGCTGCCCAAACATTAACTTTAAATGAGTGTTGGTAATGTGTCACCCTTTTGACATGTGGATTCTCATCACTCCAGTAGTGTGCATTATGGGAGTTAAACATACCTTGTCGCGTAAAAGTGGCCTAGTCCGTAAAAAGAATACATTTTAAAAAATTTGGATTGAGGGCTGTCCTTTCTTGTAATGTTTGACAAAAATCCATTCTAACCGGTAGATCGTCTGGCAAGAGCTCTTGGACTTGTCTGTAATGATAAGGATGTAGCTGCTGCTCTTTAAGTATCCTCCAAGTACTTTTACATTTGTTTGTCTTGCCACATTCCTTACGCTAACTGTTGGATTTTGATCGACTAAATTTAAAATCATATTTTCTTTATTAATGGTTCTTGTTGTTCTTGGCCTACCAGAATTTATTTTTTTAGGTCTCACACTCCCAGTTTCTCGACAACGTCGTTCGATGGCTCTAAATGTATTTTTACTTGGTAAGTTTCTTCGAGGAAACTTTTCTGCATAACGCGTAACAGCTGCATTAGCGTTTCCTAAACACTCTCCTAAGGTAAATAACATGTCAGTGTATTCATAATTTGAGTACATTTTGATTAACAATATCTAATTTAACAAATAGGAATGTAATTATTGTTGACTAAACGTCACAAATGAAAGACAGTTTACCATGGCAAACTCAGAGAAAATGCCATTGCCGTGTAAAATTCATCGGTTATTACTTCATAATTTTCAAATCAAAATACTCCGAAAACGGTACATAGTATCGAGTTTCACCAAGAGTACCTTTTTTGTGTGAAATTAAATGATGTTTAAGTACGCTTGAAATTTTGCTCAATAAATCAAATATTAAAAAAGTTATGTTCAATACTACTCGATATGAACCGTGTAACTAGCGCCCTCTATGAGAGTCAGACATAAAAACGGATTCATTGGATGTATCAGCTTCCAAAACATATTCGTTTAAAATTTCATTACAATGTTGCCAGTAGTTTCTGCAAAATCTTAAGAAACGTGTATAATTTTTTTTTCTTCAACGCCCTGTATCTTGAAAAAGGATGGCGTTACGGAAATTTTTTACTAAGCAAACCCCTATTATTTTTCAGTTTTCTACATATCCTAGAGAGGGGGTCACCTTTTTTTGAAACACCCTGCATAGCACAGAATTATATACTTTTCATACCTTCATAGTGTGCTATGTGAAAAAGATTTTTGAATAAATTACTACATACCATATGTATGTAATAATATATAAATATTATGTCAGTATGTATAACACAGTAACAGGGCCGTAGCCAGTAAAAGGACAGGAAAATACAGCTTTTTCTGTCTTTTTACCTAATAAGTGTATACTGGAAAATGAATATTCATTAAAAAATATTTTGAGAAAATAAAAAAATATATTCTAATAAAAAATAATAAATGAAAAATCTCTCATAGAAAACTCTGAATAACTAAAAAAATTAGAAATGAAAAATATTTAAAAAGGATAAAAATGTACTTTCATCATTAAATATAAACAAATAAATATATCTTTAGACGTTAATATCACAGAGCCACTTTTTGGAGGAAGGTTATAGATTTAAAAAATGCATCCTACCAATTCATGTTTAAAGATTTAGCTCTATTTGCATTTAATCTTCTAAGCTTACCGTCATCCAATGCATTCGCGGAGGGGATATTTTCATTGATGAATATTGTTAAATGTAAAATGCGAAACAAAATGATACTAAAAATGTTAAATTCAGTTGTGTCTATTAGATTTCACTTTGTAATAAATGAGATTTGCTGTGAAGAATTTGAGCCTACAAAATTTAATTTTGATATGTATCAGTAGTAGAATCAATCACAGACAAAGATGATGATGATGTAATGATGTTTTGTGAACAGTTTATATAAAAATAAAGATATTTGTAACGAAATCGTGATTTTGATTGTAACTAGTGTTGCCTCTCGACGAGATGAGACGAGAGAAGGCTCTCTCTCGTCTCGTCTCGTTAGACGAGAGAGGACGAGAGTCCGTTTCTCTCGCTCGAGAGAACCTCTCTCTCGTCTCGTCTCGACCCTTTAAAAAAATATATTAAATACCTATGTATTTTATTAGGGCTTGCTCCCTCCAAACCTTTTTTATGGGTACGACACTGAAATGAACTTTTCTCCTGCGGAATATATATAATTTTCTACCTTTCCAAAATAAAGAAAATTTCTATACGATAAAATTTAGTTTTATTCCGATTTATCATTTTACTTCACAACAATATTTAAAAAACCTGGCAAACTATAACATCTGAAGCAAGTAAACATACATAATTATAATAATTAATTGGAGGTAATAAATAACTATATAATAAGAATATTATCTAATGCCTGGACAGTATTGAGGTAAAGGGAGACTTTTCTTCCCTAACGGAGGAGGGAGAAAAAGTGCCATTTTTCTACCTTGTATGCGGGTGAAAAATGTAACTTTTAACATTAAACAGTTAAACGGTCAATAATAGATATTTGAAATTAATAGTAAAAAAAATATTATTTTGAATAATTACAAGAATTTATTGTATTTCTATTTTGGTATATTGTAACATAGTTACTAAAGTAAATGAAATTATTAAAAGTCAGTACCTAAATAATATAATAAAACAATGAAATGGGAAAAAAAATGTGTGTATTAATTGTATCATTCAAGAATTTATACTTATATATAATTCCTTCAGTGATGTCAGGACTAGTCCTTTTTCTAACCTAATGTAAACACCATGCTAGATAGTAAATGACGGAGAATGTGAGGTCACTATCAACGATCACTGAAAGATGTATACTTTTTTATATATTATATTTTATTGAAAAAATATTATGTATTAATTACTTTTAAATGTATAACTTTTATTAGTCGATTTAATCAATGCATGATAAAAAAATTCAGCGTAAATATAAATATTTAAAATTCCTGCATTTTTATAGGTGTGTAAATAAAGCCCTTTTTCTTCATTTAACTCCGAAACGTTTTTTTTTAAAGAATTCTCCATGTTCATAAGGTTCACGTAAAACTGAACATACATCATAAATAAGAAAAAGCGCACCTTCCTTCCCCCCTTCCGATCACGCTTGAGTTGGAAAATTTAACAGGGAAAGTTGGTAAAATAGTAATAAATTTAGTAAAAAAAGAAATGAGGGAACTTTTCATTCTTATTTTTTTGGCCAGTAGACATTTCAATAATATAGGATTTTCATAATATGACCGTGACTGCTAGACTAACTTTTATGAAATAACATTTGAAATTCGGACATAAAAAGGTACCAATATACATTTGTGTATTCGTCATATAAAAATTTAGATATTCCGTTCCACATAATTTTGTCTCTTATAAACATGATGGAACGAACCATTGTATTTATGTAAATTCCTAGAAAACCCCAATCTAAACTTAACCATAAACTCATAAATCAGGATTGATTATAAGATGAGACGGACGATTTCAATTCCATGGCCAAGCCTTATGAATATAATTGTTGATATTACGGTATTTGAATTTTACGTAAGCTTACAAGTGATTTGACTGATTTAAGTTATAAAATGACATATTTTGTTTCAATATTTTTTGAAGTTAAAAAAATTACATACATATTTGCATCTTTACCCCAAGGAGCTAAGTAAGAAAAAACACTTTTTATCCCAATCCTATTCTTTCATAAAAATAGGTAGGTACCTACTTTTTTCCCAAAAATTTGTCACTAAACTTTTTCAATAAAGGACCCCGCACAGATACCATTTTATTTATTTTTTAACAGACGTAAAATTAATATTATTAAAAAGCAATTCAAAAGCTAAAAAAGTCAAAACAGTTTTCCTCAGTCTTGAGGGTGGGTGAGTTCGGGTTGAGGCTCGGAGCACTCGGAGAGCGCACTATTTTCGGTTTTCTGGTGTTTTTGGACCTCGGAGTATAAAAAGTTCGAGCACCCTTAAACTATTCGGGTCGTCAAAGATGCAAATGTGTAATTTTTTAAGCTGAGGTAAATATCTCAAAAACTATTTAGCCAAAACAAGTTATGTAGACCTTTATGTCTTGAAATTTACGTAAAATCCAAATGTATAATAATATACGGTATGTCGTTTTAATTTACTCAAAACTGCAATGTTTAATTATTTTTCTGTTTTACCAGTCAGCAGAAAAAAGCTATAAGTTTTACAGCCTTATTCACCATCTGCCGCTAACTTTTTAATAGGCTCTGTTGAGTGCGTACAGGCAGCTACGCACCTAGCTCTCTACTTGACAAGTATGCTGACACAAGCTTTTTGTACAATTATACATGAATGTGTGTATGGTAAAATACAGCAGAAGTGTTTGCGAGTTTTACCATACACACCTTTATTTATAATATTGTACAAAAAGCTTGAAAAAGCATACTTGTCAAGTAGACAGCTATATGTGTAGTCGCCTTTACGCATTTAGCGACCTGATAAAAAGTTAGCATCTGATGGTGAATACGGCTGTTAGTTTGCCAATCGAAGATAGCAATAGTGTAAACTTAGTCACACCCTGTATATATTATTACTATATACTACTAATAACTACCCGCTATTAATTTAAAATGGATAACGTAAAAACTAAGTACAATTTACACTGCTTATTTTCAAAGGATATTACGAGAGATATACCTATCTAAATATTTATCACGATTTTTACATACTTTGATAAACACTATAGGAAACATGACATAAATAACGGCTTAACTGTTTAATTTGTAAAATTGTAAAAAATGTTTGCTCGAGAGATCGAGAGAAACGAGAAATTCTCGACGAGAGAGGGGCTTTCTCTCGTCTCGTCTCGAAATTTTTTGCGAGAGAAAATATCTCTCTCGTCTCGTCGAGACGAGACGAGACGAGAGACGAGAATCTCTCGTCTCGGCGGCATCACTAATTGTAACAGTAAATAAAGTAGGCAACATGTTGGATGCACTATTTTTTCGTGCGGTTGCGATAAAATCATGATTGCGATTTTGGACGACAAATTAGCAGCAAAACACGTATGAAATAAATGCTAGAATAATTGGTTTCATAATCATAAATACTTGTTACTAATGTTTGTCCGTTAACTTGTCGCAACCACGGTTGCGCTTTTGGGCGACAAATCAACGTCTAAAGTGCAACACGGCTCGGAAAAATCTGACAACCCTGCTAGTAGCCGCTCGTTTGTCGCTATTTTATTTTAGGATAAAAACGCCAACATGTTTTGCCTGATTTCGCAAAGAAAAAGTCAGTTTCGCAATTAGGTAGATTTGTTTGTAACTAGGCTAGTTTTATGTTTCAACGCAGATATAAACATTTTTGGTTTGTAATTATTCTGGTATCTTTTCTAAAGGGGATTTGAATAATTCCAGAGGGGGTTCAGCCCCCTCTGCCGCCCACTTGGCTACGGCCCTGCACAATAACCTTTATATCCGTATTGTATCGTTATCATTTTCATTTCTTAAGTAAAAGTCAAGGAACCTTACCTCGCATTCATTTCATTGAACAATTTGTTCCGACTCACATTGAAGTCATTCTAACAATAGTTTTACGACCTAATTAAGTTCAAGTTGAATGCCTCCCTAGTCAATATAGTCAAGACAATGAATTCAGAGCCGTAAGGATCCATTCCCACTTTTAAAAAATTCACTGCATGAAGTTTAACAGTGAAAAACCGCGAATAGGAAATGGAACTTTTTCATAACGTAAGCAATGCGTTTCCAACAATTCAAACAATGGGAATATCAAATGTACGCCGCCGACTGGATATCCAAACTCTCGTAACTTCACACTTGCATCTTGTAAGTTCTTATGTATACAAACATGAAGGCGGCAGAGCTTTTTAACTTTGATTTTACAGCTTTCTACGAATTGAGATTTCGAATTTTTTTGTTCGGTTTATTTGAACATTGAGATCGTCAAGTTGGAAAAGTTTGGTGCCTTTGCAATACCAGCCGTTCAAATTTCTAATAGTTGAAATGAGAATTACAATGAGCTGTACGGAAGGATTGTTTCAAGCCCTGTGGCTGATATTTGATGGAAAACCATATTAAAAGTGTCTGATGAGAAATTAATATTCATTTTGAATCATTTAAAAAATACATCACTCGTTATGTTATCTAGTTTTTAATAAGAAATAAAATTGTACTTTAAAGATTTGTCCCTTATAATATTTCTCAAATTAAGCAACGCGTTTCAATAGCGTATGCCAGATGTGTTAGAAAAAAAAACTAGACTCGGTCGGAATACTAATAGAAGTGATAGAAAATAGACAAGGGGTGTTACAAACAATAGTCGCCAAAATAAAATCCTTTAAATTTTCAACTATATAATCAAATTATGTATTGAAAATAATAATTACAACTCTCACAAGTAATTTTGAGGTTCCTAAGTCTTCAGCTGAATCAAAACAAATAAATTAATTTTTATTCTAAATTTCCGAAAATAATAGACTATTGCACTATATCTAAAGTCAACAGTGCAGCGCCTGAGTTGTTTATATATATATATATATATATATATATATATATATATATATATATATATATATATATATATATATATATATATATAAATATATATATATATATATATATATATATATATATATATATATATACAGGGTGAGCCAAACTCGATGGCCTATTAAACGTTTCTGGAGAACGGAACATACGATCATTCTGAAATTTTAATCAGTCCCGTTCTATCGATCTAAAATATTTTCAGCGCTGCGGTGTTGCCGCTAATATTGAAAAGTAGCAACAACTTCGATATTTTAAATGGGACACCCTGTATATCATTGCATTTTTCGCTTTGCTTCCCAATTAGTTTCGTATAATACTTCCCTATACCTATCTCCACTGGTTTTCGAGATATTCATCGATTTCCTTATTTTTTGTGCGAAACATAGCTTCAATCAAATGTTCATTACTGAGGGTATTAAGTTCGTAGAAAGTTGAAATTTTGGACGTAGTTTGACAATATCCTGTTTATCAGTTGTGTCTAAGGAAATTCGTTTTTCGTTATACAGGGTCGTTCAAAATTTCTGATTTCACCGATAGGTACAAAAATAGTGAAAAATGCATTTTTTCAAATGGAACACCCTGTATATTATTCAATATAATGAAAGGCAACTAAAGGTCGTTTCAAATGATGTATCATGTTCTTATACCTAAATAGTCAGGTTTCCGAAATAAAAGCAAGTTTCTATAAACATTGGAAAATATGACCTATTTCGATTCGTTTTACTGGAAATTGAAGATGATATGTAGAGTGCCGTGATCAGAAGAGAGCGAAACAAACTTTCAGTTTGACAAGCAGTGATTTTAATGGTGTATCTGCCAAAGACAGTATTGAAAATGGATGATAATGCATATTCAAATGCAGATTTTTTAAATTTGTTTTATATTCACGGTGAGTGCCAAATAATTGTTTCAAGAACATGTAGGAAATTCAATCAACTTTATCCAAATTTAACGGAAATGAATAGAAAAAAATTCAGAAGAATTGAACGGAATTATGCTATGCTTGGGAATATTGGAGCACCAAGAAATCAAATTAAACCGATAACTGAAGATGAAATAAATGAAATCAACGTCTTGGGGTATTTTCACGCCTACCACCATGTATTCATAAGAAGATCCGTTGTGGATTCAGGTATAGCTTACACTTCGACAAGAAGAATTTAAAAAAATCATAAAATGCATGATTATAAAAAATTCATCAAAGCTCATGCCCTACATAGAGATGATCCTCCAAAACGTGTAGAGTTTTGTGAATGGATTTTAACATGGACTTATGAAGATCCAAATTTCCTCCAAAAAATTATATGGACGGATGAATCTAAATTTTCGAGAGAGGGAATATTCAATCATAAAAACAATCATTTTTGGGCTGCAGAAAATCCCCATTTTATAAAAGAAATGGGATTTCAAGATAAATTCAGCTTAAATGTGTTTTGTTTACTTATGAATGATAAATTATCATATTGTATTTATGATGAAAACTTGAATTCTGGAACATATTTGAATATTCTGAGAACAACTGTTAGCGACTTTTTGGACAATTTGCCGCTTCATGTATATCGGAGTTGTTGGTATCAGTTGGACGGTGCCCCTCCTCACTGCACACAAGAAGTAAGCAGAGAACTGACTACAACCTTTGTAGATCGGTGGATAAGACGCTTAGGTCCACAGCCTTGGCCACCGCGATCCCCAGATCTTAGTCCTCTAGATTTCTACCTCTGGGGAAAAATCAAACAGATTGTATATAAAACACCTGTAAATTCGAGGGACGAATTGGAACAGAGGATAGTACGTGCTTTTGAGGAAATTCGGCCAGAAGAGGTTCAGAGAGCAACAACCAACCACGTAATGATCTCGATACATAAATGTTTGCGTGTGAATGGTCAGCACTTCGAACATATGAATTAGTGATTAATATGGCGTTCATTTGTTTATTTATTGAAATAAAATGGAGTTCTACTTGAATTACTTATTGCCTTTTTAATTATCGCCTACAAGAACGTGTTTTTCAGACACCTTGTATAAATTATAGTAAACTAATTTGATAATATTTAAATCATTCAATATTTTCTGGATAAAAGCTGAATTTGAGTCCTGTGTTGGTCCCATTTTCCCATGTTCAGTGGAAGTTATTCGTATTTATCAGTAGAAGTCAAATACAGAAGGAAATAATGAGTGTTCCCCATTTGAAACAAGAAACTTGATATTAGTTACAAATAGATGTGGCAACACTGCAACCGTGATAAGATTTTCAAGAGGTAGGTTGCAATCACATCATCGTGGGATACTAGATTTCAATTATTCATCTCCCAGATCATAAAAAACGTCTAATAGGCCATATAATTTGTAATACCCTGTATATTAATTATTCTTTGAAAAATTAGTGCCTTATCTCTTCAGTCATACCCTTCAATATAATACAGAACCTTTTGCATATTCTGTCTATACTTTGATGATATTGACCATGAAGAATAAACAATTTCATCAAAACTTCGCTTGAATCGTTATTTTATTCCATTTTGATTTTGATTTAATCGAATTTACGTTAATGAAGGCGCAAACGTTTTATTGTTGATGCACTAATTATTGTCCAATTTTCATAATAATCCAATTTTATAGAAACTTGCTTTCATTTCGGAAACCTGACTATTTAGGTATAGGAACATAATACATCATTTGAAAGGACCTTTAGTTGCCTTTCGTTATATTTAATAATATACAGGGTGTTCCATTTGAAAAGATGCATTTTTCACTATTTTTGTACCTATCGGTGAAATCAGAAATTTTGAACGACCCTGTATAACGAAAAACGAATTTCCTTAGACACAACTGATAAACAGGATATTGTCAAATTACGTCCAAAATTTCAACTTTCTACGAACCTAATACCCTCAGTAATGAACATTTGATTGAAGCTATGTTTCGCACAAAAAATAAGGAAATCGATGAATATCTCGAAAACCAGTGGAGATAGGTATAGGGAAATATTATACGAAAATAATTGGGAAGCAATAGCAAAGCGAAAAAAGCAATGATATATAGGGTGTCCCATTGAAAATATCAAAGTTGTTGCCACTTTTCAATATTAGCGGCAACACTGCAGCGCTGAAAATATTTTTGATCGATAGAACGGAACTGATTACTCAAGAAACCAAAATTTCAGAATGATCGTATGTTCCGTTCGCCAGAAACGTCTAATAGGCCATTGAGTTTGGCTCACCCTGTATATATATATATATATATATATATATATATATATATATATATATATATATATATATATATATATATATATATGTATATATATATATATATATGCTCCCATATAAGCGGGCTATACCGATAATTCTGCTCTACTTGTTTAATATTTTCCCGCGACTAATTTCTCTGTTGTTATAGGTATATACAGGGTGAGTCAAGCTGAACGCCTCGGACTCTCGTGGCCAAATGGTATTTTTTTTCGGTAAACGGTCTATGGAAGTATATGCACGTCGATCTGAACTACAATTTAAAAATAATGACTTTCATACAGGGTGTTATCGAAGCCTTTTCGAAATCCTATGAATTTTTTGAATTAACATTATTTCATCTAGTAGTCTGATGTCATATACTTGAGTAATACATTAAACCCTGTTGATTTGTTGTTCTAAGTAGGCTCCTGTCAAATAGCAATATTCTGTCATAAGTTTGTGCTGAATTCGTCCTGCTGAGAAGTAAAATGAAAAGTTTCACACTTGAAGAAAGAATTAACATGATTTTAACCATTGGAGAGTGTTATGAAAATTGCTTATTAGCGTCGAGGGTTTATGCACAGAAGTACCCAGATAAAGAGGATCCTGACAAAAATGTATTTCAATGTATTAGACAGATTTCGAAGAACAGGTAGTATCGATAACACTGTTCGAGAGATATCGAAACCAGTTACTGGTAATGAGAAACACAATTTCGAAGTTTTGCAATCTGTGATTGAAGATCCCAATACTAGTACTAGAGCCATTGCTAATGCAACAGGTATAACTCAATCGAGTGTAAGCAGAATTATTAGAAAACATAAATATCATCCATATCACATTCAGCTGCATCAACAGCTGTATGGAAGGGACTTTGAACGTAGGCTAGATTTCTGTTTATGGTATCTTGAACGAGTTGGCGAAGAGATGAACTTTTTTGAACATATTTTATTCACAGATGAATCAACCTTTCATAACAATGGTCTGATTAATCGACTTTCATTATTATGACACCGAAAACAAACATTTATTTCGAACCGTCGATCGCCAGAAGCGGTGGAGTGTTAACTCATTCGGTGGAGTCATAGGAGACACCATAATTGGTCCTTATTTCTTTGACGGGCATCTGAATGGAAGGAAATTTTTAAGATTCATGAAAACAGAATTTTGGAATCTTATAGAAAATATTCCTTTGAATGTGAGACAGATGATATGGCTACAATTAGATGGTGCTCCGGCACATTTCAATCGTGTTGTTAGGAATTATCTGGACAGAAAATTTAAAGATAAATGGATTGGGAGAGGTGGTCCTTATAACTGGCCAGCGAGATCGCCCGATCTCACACCCTTGGATTTTTTTCTATGGGGATTTATAAAGGATATTGTATACAGTACACCACCCACTACTCCTGATGATATGAAAGAAAGAAATGCCTTCCAAACCGTAACTCCAAATATGTTAAAAAATATCAGAAACTCATTCGAAAAAAGAATTAGATGCTGCATTGAAGTAGATGGTGGTCATGTCGAACATTTATTATAATTTTTTTAATTAAACCTTAGACTTTAATCTTCAAGTAATGTTTCATTTTCAATACAAGCCAGTTAACCTAAAAATAGGAGATACAGTTGGATTGATACAACAATGCTGCAAAGAAAATCAACAGTTAAGAGTGTTCAAATTCAATTTACTAATAATATTGAAGATTTATTCTTCAGTATTCGACATCTGTCGGTTGATGAAGGTTAGTTGAAAACCTCATCGTAAAGGCTTTGTTTACTCCAGAAGCTCAAACTTTTAATGTATTACTCAAGTATATGACATCAGACTACTAGATGAAATAATGTTAATTCAAAAAATTCATAGGATTTCGAAAAGGCTTCGATAATTTCTGAAACATCACATTTAGGTATAGGGATGTATTATATGGTTCAAAAGGAAATAAAAAGGTGCATCATGTCAAGTGGAAAAATATAGGGTGTTCCATTTGAAATAACAAAGTTATTGACGTTCAAATATACGGTAAGTGTTCCTGATAGTATGAAACACACTGTATACTATTGGTTCTTCACTCATGCTACAGTAAGTAGCTGAAATTGATTTGAGTGGGTTTTCTAAATTTCGTACACCTGCTTTGGCTAATTCAAATGATATTGAATTTTTTCGACCGCCTTACATTTGGAGAAAAAGTTGAATATCTCATAAATAGAGAGAGTTAGGGATAGGGACACTTTAGCAAAGTTAGCTTATTTTTTCTCAAGTAATTCAAAAATGCAAGAAAATACAGGGTGTTCCATTAAAAAATATATAACTTTGATATGTCACGCTCTTTTGAAACACCCTGTATGAAAGTCATTATTTTTAAATTGTAGTTCAGATCGACGTGCATATACTTCCATAGACCGTTTACCGAAAAAAAATACCATTTGGCCACGAGAGTCCGAGGCGTTCAGCTTGACTCACCCTGTATATATATATATATATATATATATATATATATATATATATATATATATATATATATTTATATTTTTTTTTATATATATATATATTTATATATATATATATATATATATATATAGTATTAATCAATTAAGTATTAATTAGTAATAAGAAGGATACCACCGAACTTCATCAAAAGGTGAATGAACCCATATTGGACACAAATTGGCAGACTGTGATACATAAAAAGAACAAAAAGTCTTCTCAATGGGCCTTGGTGGTTGGGAACTTTTCAGGAAAATATTCCATCGAAGGGGTTGAAAAATTTAAACCCCTTCATGTAACAAACTTGAAGCTGGAGACTACCCCTGATGAACTTCTGGCCTATCTGAAATCCAACTTCACTGATGTGAAATGCGAAGCTCTAAAATCAAAATACCCGGAGAGTTACGCATCTTGCAAGGTATTGATACCTAAAAGCGAATTTGATAAAGCATTGGATGCATCTTGCTGGCCATCACCTTTTTCAACGGCGAGGTCCACATCCGACGCAAGTATAAACGAATTTCAATCTACCAAAGTTTCCCAAAAAGTTCAGTTGAAAATTATGCAAATAAACATTCAGTGTATTAGCAACAAACTAAACAATCTTGAGTTGTTCCTGTCAGAGGAATCTGCGGACATCATAAGTGTCGCTGAACATTGGTGCAGCTATGAAAACATTGGGCTGATGGTGCTTCCAGGATATCGGCAGGCTGATTTCTTCTGTCGTCCCAACAGGAAACACGGTGGTACAGTGTTGTTTGTGAAATGCGACATTCAAGTGAAAAATTTGCAGGTTTCCAGATATTCGGAGGAATTGAATTTTGAATTTTGTGGTGCGAAAGTGCTTTGTCGCGGTGTGAAAATAGGGATCATCAGTATTTATAAGCCCCCAACAGGAAGTTTTGAAAAATTTCTCGAAAAATTAACTGCTGTTTTGTAATATTGTAGTAGGTTAGTAGACACTTATTTGTATGTGGTGACATTAATGTTGACTACTTTCTGATGTACTTATCAGCTTCGGTTTGCATGTAACATCTCAAGACGCGACAAGAATAATCACCAATATTTCCGGTGACACATCATCCTCAAAAGTTTTTTTTTTTCAACTCGAGGGATCTACAGTTTAATACCGGTTCCGAACGGCCAATGGGCTTGTAAACTATGTACATTACCCAACAATTTTTAATCATATATAATCACTAAATTCCAGACATACACAACACCCAAGAGCGAGGTGGGACTCGAACAATCCTCGGTTTACGCTGATTACATTTTAAGTAATATTGCCCTGGAATATTGTAAATCAAGGGTGATAGAAGCTAACCTCAGTGATCATAAAGTTTTAGTGGACTTCAAAATTCCAGTGAATCGATCTAACATCCAACTGACAAATAAAAAATATGTCAGATCCTTTTCTGAAAATAGAATTACGAATTTTGTGACAAATCTCCCTGTTATTGTCTGCTTCGATGAGATTTATCAGGGCATTGATTTTGCATTCGTGGATACTATTACTCTTTTGATTCACGAAAATTTTCCTGTCAGGCGCATAGTCTCCCAGAGTAAAAACTGGATAACGCCAGAAGTTAAGCAGGCAAGTCTTCATTTGAAGAATTTACATTAGTTGCATTCTAGATTGAAATCTCAACAGTCTTCTGAGATGTATAGAAAATTCAAAAATATTATAATAATCTACTGAAAATAACGAAATCTAACTTTTATGCAAACAGAAATAAGAGTGTCTGGAGTATTATAAACCAGGAAACTGGTAAGAAAAATGTGAGACAGAATGTCATAGCTCTTAATTTGCATGGACGTTTCTGTTCTGAGTCTCCTATAATAGCTGCAGCCTTTGCTGAATACTTTTCTGAGATAACAACTGTAAGCCTTCAGTAACACTATGGAAATTCTATATCTCTTATCTGCACAACATCCCAATTTGTGTCTCATACCTTTTACTTCTATCCAGTTACTGTGGAAGAAGTCCTAAATGTTATAAATATTTATAAAAATAAATGTTTATAAAAACAAAAAAAGCACTGGTACTGACTGTATATCTTCAAGAATATTGAAAGTCTCTGCAGGGTACGTTGCAGGCCATCTTGCTCACCTGATAAATCAATCAATATCAACTGGCATTTTTCCATCTCCAGTCAAGATGGGCACCGTTATTCCTGTACACATAAACGTAATGATGTAAATGAAATAGTCAACTACAGATCAATCTCAATCCTTAGACGGCTGCTGTTTCATTTGTTGAAAGTACTTATAAGTGGTTGGATGATGGTCTATGTATCGCTGGTCTGTTTTTCGACTTATCGCGTGCATTCGATTGCTTGTCTATAGCATTTATAATGAATAAGTTATATAATTTGGGATTCAGAGGAATCTTTTTAGAGTGGTAGCATAGCTTCCTGGTGGAAAGATCAATGGTCGTCAGAGTGGGTGACTCATATTCGAGCAAATTTAGTATCGATATTGGTGTCCCTCAAGGATCTGTATGAGGGCCTCTTCTGTTCATATTGTTCGTTAATGATTAACCTGAACATCTTAATTTTTATGAATTAATAAACCTGATTCTATTTGCCGATAATACATCTATCGCCGTAGCATCTAGAAATATTAATGAACTCCTTTCTTGCTGCAGCATACTGATGAGGAGCTTCATGGACTGGTGTAGTGCTAATGCGCTCATTGTCAATGTGGAAAAAACTAAGATTATTTCTTTCGGAATCAGGGACACAGTTCCATTTACCCTCCAGTTGGGAGATTTGAAAATTTCTTTTTCGGAAAAAGTTAAGTTTTTAGGTGTTCATCTCGACAGTACTTTGAAATGGTGAAAAACATTAATGTATTGAGTAGCATCCCATTATGCTATAAATAAATTAAAAGTATGTTTGCCATCCAAGTCAATTTTAGATGAGGACTACAGTTTGGTATAGTCATCTGCAATTCAACATCTTGTTATGGGGAGCTTCAGTTGACGTAGATAGGATATTTTCAGCACGAAAAAGGATAATGCATCTGATCATCAATATCAGCCCACTTTCCTCCTGTAGACCGCTCTTCATCAAACATCTCATTTTAATGGTCCCTTGTATTTATATATACAAATGTCTGTTGTTTATGAAACGTAATATTGGAAGTTTTAATGGATTATCGAACTATCACAATTATTGTACGAGAAACTTTGAAACATTGTGTCTACCTCAACATAGGACAACGAAATTTGAACTCTCCCCATCTTATAGGGGCATTAAAATTTTCAATAATTTACCAGATGAAATCAAGAGATTGAATGATTTTAAATTAAAAAAAAAACATTAAACACATATTGATTGAAAAATCGTATTATAGTATAGCGGAATACTTTGCAGATGGCCATTTTGCATAAATTGTATCGGCTTAATTTGTAGTACTAGTATATCACATTTATTTTGATCAGTTGTGTTCATTTTTCCTTTTACTAAGAACTTATCTCATTTGACCTGTCCTATACATTCTCATTTTGTAATGTCGAAGGGATTAATAAAGACTTATTATTATTATATTATATATATATATATATATATATATATATATATATATATATATATATATATATATATATATATATCTTTTGTTTTTAATTATATATTGGATTCTCCGCGGCATTCATCAGATCGAATGACCTGAAATTCAGTATATGGGGTTGTTTTCGAGGCCAAACAGAAATATTCAAATTTGGGTAAATTTCGACATTTTGACATCTCCAAATATTGGAGAAAGGAGTGGCGTGAAAATGCTTAGGCGGAGAATTTTCAAATCGATGGAAAACGATGTGAAAATTTATTATAATCAACATATTCCAAATTGAAATTTTTCAGTCTCTTCAGAGGGTTGGTCATGGTTTATAAAAGTGGTTATTATAAAAAAAGCTTTTTTTAAGATAAAATAAATTATATTGAACTTTTCAGTTTACTTTGCTATATGGCATTTTTTTCAAACTAAACTTTCTACTGTTCGAATCGCATCTCGAATTACTTCGCCAGCAATAGGTACGCGATACACAACGGCAAAATACGATCTTATTGACGGAACTCTTCTGCTATCTGCTCCCTCGGTCTTTTCCTATGTAGCTATATATATATATATATATATATATATATATATATATAAATATATATATATTAATATAAATATATAAATAATTATATATATATATATATATATATATATATATATATATATATATATATATATATATATATATATATATATATATATATATATATATATATATATATATATATATATATATATGTATATATATATATATATATATATATATATATACATATATATATATATATATATATATATATATATATATATATATATATATATATATATATATATTTTGGAGTGATTGGGCCGATACTTGGTGTAAATTAATAAATATATTGAAACAATAATTCAAAATAACAATTTACTCATTTCTTATAAAAAATAACGCATGACGCACGTTTCGGTGGAACTTCACCTTAGCATCTGAAGAAGGTGAATTTCTACCGAAACGTGCGTCATGCGTTATTTTTTATAATAAATGTGTAAATTGTTATTTTTAATCATTGTTTCCATAAATATATATATATATATATATATATATATATTTTCGAAAATTGAAAAACTATTAAACTTAATAAAAACAGTTATAAGTAAGGCTACTGTAGATTAGAGCTTATGTAAAAATAAAAACACTCTAAAAAACAAATGGATAACAACGGGTATCATCAAGTCTTGTCAAACTGAAGAACTGTTATATAAATTATGGAAACAAAATCCAAAAACTATCCAACTAAAGCACGAATATAACCAATATGCAAAAGTCTTAAGCAAAGTAATTAAACAGGCAAAACATAATTATGAAAGAAAAGTTGTAGAGCAAAACTGTAAAAATACTAAACATTTGTGGAATTATATTAAAAACAAGATTAACAAAAATAATAAGGTAAACATTAATGAAATAGAATATTTGATACATGAGGGTAATAAACTGGATACAAAGGAAGATATAGCTAATCACTTTAATAATTTTTTTTGTAATGTAGGTACAACTTCAGCCAAAAAAAATTATAAAACCCAATAATACTAAATTAGTAAAAATTTTTCCTGTATAATTCCAGAACTGAAGAAACTAGGTCAGATTTTTTTAAATTCATATAATTAGCCTCTGACATCTGCTACTTAGCCCTCATTCAACCAAGCCTCTATCTCTTACCGTCGAAATCCCCATGCATAGACTTGAATTTGAATAGCCCTGTATATAGAGTATATATATATATATATATATATATATATATATATATATATATATATATATATATATATATATATATATATATATATATATATATATATATATATATATATATACATATTATAAAACGAAGATATAGTATACAATACTTATACTATTCATGTGATCAAATAATAAAATAATATATTTGATTGAAGAATATATACTTTTTAATATATCTTTTTCGAATTGAAAAACAAAAATAAACTTTTTTTTATACATACAACTTAAATAAAACATTTCGGATAATACTAGGTCTCTATCTTAACAATCAAGTAACAAAATCACAGTTTGAACTATGTAAAATAAAAGTAATTTATTGTGACTTTTCATTCATTTCATAATAATTTCATACAAAAGTTAGATTTTCCAATGTTCTTTGGTGCAGTTTTATATGAAATTTTCACTCATACCAAACACTAAAAAACCGAACTGTTTGGGTGAATACCGAGCACCTAGCAACACTGGCTCCATAAGATGAAATTGAATAGAAATACCTGAAAAATGAATGCAAAATACATACACATGATCATTAGACATAGTTATTAATTGCGAATTTATCATTTGTTTCAATTAACTTTTCGAATAACGATAAAAAACTATTCATTTTGTATTTATTCATTAGAAACTTTGAGAGATTCATCGAAATGTGAAAATAAACTGTTGCTTTCATAAACATTTTAAATTAATAATATTTTCTTCATAGATTTCACATTTTCATCGTAATAAAGATATAAAGTCTTTCAAAAATATATAAATAAACTATTACTGTTTTGAAACAACTTCATTATTAGATTAGAAGAAATTTAGAGTACCTAACAATCTATCGGTAAAGATTTTCGATAATGTAAGAATAAACTCTGAAATCTTAGTAATTACCTAGTCGTCAGCTCTGCAACTTATTTCTTCCATCTCATAACATAACAATATTTCTGTTTGAATGGCCTAATTAACTTAGGTTGTTCAAGTACTAGTTAGTTAAAAATGTTCAACACTTGATTTATAAATATTGTCTACATATCAGAATGATGAAACCAAGATTTTTAGGTTAATTTCATGACTTTCAATCTTAGGTTATTTTAGAAATTCCATACATCAGGTACCTGAACCTGATAGCATTCTAGTGTTCAATAAGGAAATACCCTATTTCTATAGAGTTAAGTATAAAACGTCACCACATGTATCCTTTCAATTGTCATTCCAGTAACTGACATTTGGGATTTTCCGTTCTAACCCCAATTTACTATTATCGGTAGGTACCTGGGATTTATGCACGATACCAGTCAGTTGCAGTTTAGTTCATTATCTTCAGGTGTTCGTCGAACTACACACTGAACTAAAATGTTCTCCAAGATAAGGTTTTGTCAGTGTGCGATTTGGTTGATACTTTTTTATGTAGCCAGTGCAGGTGTGTATTTTTTTACCTATTTAAATTTATCTGTCCATTAATTGTGTTCAATAAATAATATATGAGTGTATACTTTTGATTCAAGTGAAATACTAATATATAAATAACTACTGTGTTTTTTGATGTAACGCTTAAATTTCCGAATGCAATGTTTCCTTGAATGCTAATTAATTATAGGAAAAAACAATATCATTAATTTTCCAAATATTACTAACATATTTTTACATCGCTCTAACAAAAGTATTTCGAAATATCTCAACAACCACTACCTATATACTTTTCAATTTATGTATTTATTCTTCTTTTTCAATACAGATGTATCTAATGGCAAAAGTAAATACTGTGCATTGGCAATATATATTATCAAATTAATAATCACGTAGACATTTTACTCGTATTTTTCCCGAAAACATATACTATTGTAGTGTATCAAAGAAAAGCAGTCAGGTGCGCTAGAGTTTTTTATCCGTATTAGACCTCTTAGAGTACGATTTTCGAAAAATTTTTAATTTCTGATATGTATATATATATATATATATATATATATATATATATATATTTATATATATATATATAACTATATATATATATTTACTATATATTAATATATATATATATATATATATATATATATATATATATACCTATATATATATATATATATATATATATATATATATATATATACCTATATATAGATATATATATATATATATATATATATATATATATATATATATATATATATATATATATATATATATATATATATATATATATGACAGAACGACACTTGGGAGAAATTTAGGGTAAATTTCTGCAACCGCCGCCATTTTTACGTAGACATTTCTAATTTGCATATAAATATCCTTCCTGGTTAGCATCTCCAGCTGCTCACACACCAAACGATCTGAAATTTGGTATCTGGGGTTGTTTTTGTAGCAGAACAAAACAACCAAAATTTGGTCATATTGTTCAAACCGCCGCCATTTTTACCAAAATATTTCATGCTTTTTCGGGGTTTTTGCCAAACACAACTTCTGCAGATTGAGTTGGAGGGTTTCAACTTGGTACGTAAGTAGAGTTTTCCTCAGTCGAGCTGCACCGACTGACTCACGAAACATTAAATTTTTTTCTATTTTATATTCGTTTTGTATCGCGCAAAATTCATATCTATTGTCGATTCTATAACTTTTGGATTATTAGAAAAATAGACATACTGCATTTTTCGTCGTATTTTATGATAAAATACATACTATTGCAGTGGATCGAAGGAAAGCAGTCAGGCGCGGCACTAGTTTTTCTATCCGTTTTAGACCTCCTAGACCACTCGAAAATTTTTTCATATCGGATATATAAAAAAAAAAAAATATATATATATATATATATATATATATATATATATACTTATATAGATATATAAATATATATATATATATATATATATATATATATATATATATATATATATCCACTGCAGATTGAGTCAAAACATTGAAGTTTGGTTTAACTAAATTACCCAATGATAGTTTTGTTCTGCCTGAATCCAATATATATATATATATATATATATATATATATATATATATATATATATATATATATATATATATATATATATATATATATATATATATATATATATATATATATATATATATATATATATATATATATATATATATATATATATATATATATATATTGGATTTGAAAATCGAAAACACAAAAGAACTGGCAATTTGAGTCATTAACCAGTGATTTACTTATTTCATGGAATATTATAAATATTACAGAATACTTCAACTGAAGAAAAATATACAGCTGTTCCCATGTAATCAGATCAACTTGGTTGTACTTAGATCAACTTAGTAGTGAATTATCGGGAAAAAGTAATTGTAATTTGCTACTCATATTAAATAACAGCTATGCAGGGTTTATGAAGACTGCAGCGCCATCGATGAGTAATAGCAGGAAACATTGTTCATCTCAATAATTTTAAATAAAGAAATCTCGGTGCAAGCCAGATACTAAGTTATCGAATGAATCTCTACTACAGCGATCTATATATTATATATAAATCATCTAATAATTATTGTTATTCCAATTGTTTCAGAACAGAAAGGCTGTGCCAAGAATATAAGCTGCATTGGACTTAAGAACTGTAAAACTTATATGTCTTACGTCCAGACTCAATCAAAACCACTCCAACCATTGTTGGTGCGGTTTTTGAAAGTGAATCACTGCGGCTTTGAAGATGGATTTCCAAAAGTTTGTTGTGGTGAGATACCTAAATCGTTGCTAAATAATAGCTCCCTTGAAGCACCAAGAATAACAAAGAACAATTTATCAGCAATAAGCAACGATATTTCGATAAAACCCAAGAAACAAACTACAATACCCAAGAAAGTGAAGGAAATTCCACAAGATGCGATTTTTGACCTTCCTCATTACTATCTGACAGATTTCACAGGATCCTTCGATTTCTTCAGAAGAAGGAGGGCTCATATTGAATCTGAAAATACTTTGATTGTAGAACTAAGATAACTGTAGAAAACCTTTGTTTTGTTTTTATCGAATGATTCAGTTCCAGTTTATATTTAGAGTAATCACATTTTAACTCAATCATTTTTACACCATTACATTATATATTATGTACAAGGAATCTGCAGCTACAATATTTCATTAAAACTAATTTTTTTAAATATTTTTTGTCTGTTATGGCCTTCGAAGAAACAAATATGTCCAAAACCGGTATAAAAATAATTTGCAAAACATTGGAATATGCCGGTTTGTTTGTTTTTAGAAATATATTTATCTCCTTCTATTCTTGTCAACATAATTCATTTTATTTCAATTTCAACATTAAACCTAAGAACATTTATTTGATGAAATTAAGATCTATTTCACCGGAGAAAGTTTGACTATGTTCAATAGTGTAGGTTAAGTTCTTGAATTCAATATCAAGATTGTTTTCAAGAATCAAATGATGACATTTGAAGCCAAACTTTTTTATTAATTTTTTCATGTATTTTCAACAATATGTTTTGGATTTATTAATGGTATTACTTGATAGTATAATGATTTTCAAATAAAATTTTCCCCACCACTATCAATAAAATTTATCTTTTTCGAGATAAGAAGTCGACGATAGTGGCTTTTTAAACTATGGATAACTCTCTGATCCATAGGCTGTAGTTTGGAACTGGTATTTGGTGGCATAAACACTAAATTTATGCTGTCCAAATTTTTAGTATCTGGGTGAGCTGGGCAGTTGTCCACTAACAAAATGATTCTTCGTTTTTCTTTGCATAACTGACCATCCCACTCTCGCAATTCATTCGCAAAAATCATCCATGCTCTTTTATTGTATTTGTAATTTACTGGCAATTTTGCAATATTCTCAAAACATCTAGAGTTTTTAGATCTGCCAATTACTAATAACTTTCTCTTTTCTGTTCCTAACAAATTTGCCATCACAATTATGTGATTGGATCAAAAGATTTCGGGGAATACCCATTCTTACTGGGTAAAATTTCGTTTCAAGTTTGTTATAACCGGGTTCGTTATTTGCGAAAAAATTAACACAGACTCAATAATTAACTTAGATCTCAAACGATTATGAGATTAATGTGATTAATTTCTCGATTAGCTCTTGGTGAAACATGATTAAGTATTAATAATTCAAATCGAACAATTGGCTTACTGTTTCACAAATATATTTCAAAAATTAACAAAACGTTGTCAACAAGTTTCGGGTAGTGAACCTATTCTCAAGAGTAATACAGAAGAGATGACATCAAATTTATTTATAAAACAGAGGAAATGAGAGGGGACAAATGGAATTCCAATTGATCATTTGCTATGGGTTGTTGATTTTTGAAAGGGCTGAAGCTTCTAAAAGGTCGAGTCTCATATACCTTTATTACCTGCATGCAAACATTTAGTTATATTCATTTCTATGAAATGATTGTATTGAATACAATAATCGGAGAAACGCGTAGTATTCTTATTAAATAGAATTCACCTGTTATGTTCATCTACTCGGGTTTATATTTTTCTACCTGTTTGACCGATATAGAAGGCAGGACCTTCACTACAGAAGATTTTGTTTTCAACCTTATTCTTTTCTTTATTATTTACCAAAAGTGACTTTTGGTTCGTGTAAATTATTTTAATATCATTTTTCTTCAATTTATAACAAATGAAGTCACTAAGGCGTGGAATAAAGTTGAGAAGATGATATTTTTGTTCAGATCTTATAACTGGTGTGGGATAAATTGAATTAAAACGATTTTTCAACCGCTTTTTCCAAATAAGTTTATCTATTATGATTTCTTTGAAAAGGCGGCAGAAAAATTTATCCCACCCACGCGTTGCTGTGACTCAGTAGTTGTAATAGATTCAGTTAGTTTTGTACTTATTATTTCCATCCAATCGAATTAATATTTACTAATAAAGCTGAAAATAGTTTAAAAGTGGTAGGTAAAGTATCGGAATATTGAAACTAAGCACAAACCAACATACACATGAATTTACATTTTATATTTATTTCATCTTCAACTATAGTTTGTAATCTATGACTTGTTTGAAATATATACTAAATAAAATAATAACATAAAAATTAAATTTTATAAATGAAGTAAATAACATTGGTTTCGAACGATTATTTCCATAATTTTAAATCAATAAAATTGAAAATTATCTAAGCACTAATTGGCGCACAAAATTCTTAGTCAACTTGTCTCATGCTAACACATAGATTTGATGGTTTTCCCCATTTTCTAATATGTTTATGGTTTTCTCACACGTGAGCAGGCGACATATATATATAGTGGCCCTTGAGAAAAACACTTATTATCTAGAAATCCAAACACAGCGCCATCTACCGGATGTCTACACAACCTAGATGTCAAACGATTAATTAAATTGCACCGCCATCTATTATAAATTCATAGAACTAACCAAAATACGCACTATCGTATAATAAACATTTACTTTGCAATAACAAATATTGAGTTCAATAATTGAGATGAGAACTATCCTATCCTTTAAGTTGGAGTTAATTACAGATAGTTACGAAACTTGATCAAAATCTGTTCAGTAGTTTCTGAGGTTATCCCGAAAATACATCGTGACACGAGATTTATTTATAATTATATAAGATATATATACCTATATATATATATATATATATATATATATATATATATATATATATATATATATATATATATACAGCCAGTTTTGTCTGAAACATATTGGCATCTCCATCATACCAAATGGGCTAAAGTCGCTAAAGTTTAGATGGTGCTTGCTACACGACAGAACTATTAAAATTTGGATAAATTCAATCAAAATGTCGGCATCTTCAAATATTGGGCATGGGAGGACGGGGAGATAATGGGCAAACATTTCTCAAATGTGTGAAAATTAGTTCTATATCCGACGATCCGCCTCCCAGTGTTTTTTGAAGGGTGGGCGGAGTGGAATTCAAACTTATTTTTGGAATGTTTTGCACCCCTAAACACCCGTCTCCACATTGAGTCACACTTTTGAAAGCTTGAAGGTAGATTGAATTGATGCTGATGAAGTGCTCCTTGGCATGAATTTTTTTCCTAATAACCGCGAGTTTTGTGTAGAGATTTCTTGAGTTCGTAGTGTTAGAGGATGTTCTCATGTACACATCACATCCAGATTGAGTTAGATGGTTGCTGATTGCTGATTGAGTTAAGGTTAGAGGGTTGGAGTTTTGGTATGTCGATTGAGTTTATGTGAGTTAAGTTCACATTGTCAGTTTTAGAGCCGAAATTTTTATGTTGAAATTTCAAGAGTTTTTGAGCATTGCGCATCTCTACAGCACTGTTAATTCAGTCGAAAAGTATATGAATTCGCTTGATACTTGAGATGTGCTATTTGGGGATGTTTTCTCTCGAAATTTTTAGCGAAATTTTTATGAATATATTTTGAAGGTATTCAAGCTCTTTAGCGCTTCCAAACAGACTCAGAGGGTTAATAATTTGTATGTTATGAAAAAAATAGGGCCTTATATCTTTTAACTTTAGAAATCCCCAGAACCCTAAGCTTCGGCCTAACCCATTCTATGAAACACTGCGTTATGTTAAACAATTATGCAACTAGAATTTGAAACCAATTCCTAAGCTCTATTTTACTGAAAGTTGATAATTTCATTATGAAATACCTTCTGAAAGCAGAATACCATTGACACCCAGTTAATTCTAAGGGTGTAAGTACTATATGGAAAAGCAATATAGGTAATCTATAAAATAAAAATTTATTGTTTATAGATAAGGTAAAGCATGAATATATAAAACTAGTAAAACTAGAATGAGATGACAATGGAAATTATATATACAAATATAGTCTCTATTGTATATTAAGTGGTATATAAAGATGAGTTATACGTAATTAATCTGATTTATCTCTGAATAAAATATCACAATATGTACGTCTGTATTATTCATAATTCAAAGTAACATAGACAATAGGTACAAAAATGAATTGAACAAAATTAGAACTAATTTAAAAGTAGAATATTAAGTTTTGTAATATAATATGTAGCTGCAAAAAAAACATAGACAATAGAGAACAAATCAAAAAAGGAGGGACATATTTAAAATCAGTATTTGTCGTAAATTTCTTGAAATTATTGACAAATAATTACAATACAATTTTCTTTCTTTTATGAAAAAATTTATTTAAAGTTTTTTAAATCAATAACAAGAGATTGAGAGGTTATTGAAATGTTGTTAACGTTTCGTTAAAAATTTGTAACTAGTTGAATTCATTAATGTCAAATCTCCCAAAAACTTGAATTATGTTTTATTTACTTTCACAGAATAAAAATTATCTTTATTGAAGAAAACTTTTATTTTCTATTGAATACACCTGTTCTAGGAATTGTAGTACGATATTTATTCTCATTTTATAATACAAATGGCATTCAAAATCAAAACTCAAATTATGCTTCGTAAAAGATTTTATAAAAAATTTGCAAAATAGTTATTTTTCTAACATTTGCGGAAAGTAATCTTTCAGCACGAGACAGCAGCAGAGTTCAGTGTAGGTAGTAAGGAAGAAGCACTTTTCCGCAGGAGTTTGAAGACTCAACCGAATCAGGAATTATTATAATCAACAGATTCTATTTATCTTCAATACAATTAGATATCATTTTCGCTAGTTCATATCGACGAGAATCCCCAACAAATCCAAAAAAGGCAATCATCAAGTACACTTCGTTAATAGCTTCGGTCAGGAATTTCCCTATTTCATCCCTACTGAACACATAACCTTCTTTGATTTAAATCCTATATCTTCTTTGTTTCTTCAAATAGGATTTTGATGTCAAAAAATTGTTAATCTCCTGGTCTCTTTTGGTAATACTTTTCAGCACTGAGTATCTAGACCATAATGTATTAATTTTTTCGGAGACACACGAATTGCGGTCTAAATTTGAAACAGGTAGAAGGGTACTCTGCCCTCATAAGGATGAACGCGGTATGTTCCAAATTTTTCAAATTTGATTTAAGGGCATGATATGGTTTATCACACATATGTTTAATCGTGTAATAACTAAAATTGCCGTATCTTTGATATTTCCTTGTAAAAGCGATATTCTTTTTTGCCGTATGTACCAAACCACCCATGCTTCCTAAGGATGAACGCAGTATATTTTCAATGCTAAGAATGAACGCGGTATAAAGACAATTCTCGCCTTAAGATACCGCGGTCTTTTTTAGTATGCAATAGATACCGCGCTTTTCCTTAGTAGCACCTAGAGTTTCGATGGCAACACATGCATGAGTTTGTTATTGTTTTGAATAATTATGAAACGAAAGAGCTGTGCTAGTGCAGTTGTTTTATTTTTTCAGTTGTGTTATTATTTTTTCTTTAATCCTTCAGTTTCTCACTATAGACGAGAACATGCTCCAAACAGATTGTACCTTCCTAGCGACGTTTAAGTTTCCTTAATGTATGAAGATTTCAAGTCCAAGTTCCCAGATACTAAAGTTTCTTATGATTCCTATAGGGTTCGTGTTAAGGAAAGTAATATTTCGTTCGCAAAACTTGGCCAAGAGGAGTGTGAGGTGTGAGGAATTTAAACTCTATGGCCATACAAAAGATAACTTTCAATAAAACTGTATGGTTTGTGATAAATGGCAGTTACACATCAACCTTGCTAAGAAATCTCGAGAGCTTCATCAGAAGCAAGTAAGCTTGTCTTCTAATATCGATACCGTTTACGTTTCCGTTGATCTCCAAAAAGTGATCATGGTTCCACGGATAGATGGCTTCAAAAGAGTTATCTTCAGTGAAAGACTCATTGCCTATAATGAATGTTTAGTTGCTCTTGGCAGTACAAAGAAATTACCTTCTTTTGCAATCCTATGGAATGAATCGATTTCCGGACGTAATAAGGAGGACATAATTAGCGCTTTTTTTGCTTTTATTAAGCCAAAGAGATGTCGATTGCTTCGTGGTTTGGTTGGTTAAATGTTCGAGCCAGAACAAGAACTGGTGCCTCCTGACGTTTCTGGTTAGAATGATAAATTTTGCAGAGATATCAGCCAGGGAAATTGTGGCGAACTACTTTGAGCCCGGTCATAGTTTTATGGCCGCTGATAGCTTTCACCACCAAATAGAACTCTCCTTAAAAAGACAAGGAAAAATATATGACTTTGATGATTTTGTCAAAGCGGTTAGTGAATGCAGAATGAAAAACAAACATCAAGTTAAAATTATGAATGTTACTGTTTTTTATCTATGGAAAGATTTAAGATCTCAGAAAAAAGTAAAATGCGAAAGCAAACGCTCTCTTCTGGCAAATATAGAACAGCTAAAACCAAACCGTGGATCATTTTTCCTGAAATACAAAAACTCGTTTGATACAAACGAAGAATTAAAGACATTAGATTTCTTGTGTAAAAAAGCAATGAAAAAATCTGGCTTATTATTCATCCTAGCCTGTCTTTCTGGACCACGAGGCTTTCCCAAAAGTACGAAAGATGACCTAGTTAAGTTGTTAAATGCTATCATTCCTGCAAGCAGGCAAATATTTTGAAAAAATCTACCTGAATGCAAAGATCAATAAATATTATTTAGCTATGAATATTATTGAAAAATGTTTGTATTATTAATAACGCAATAAATCTTTTTTAAATAATTTTAATTTCTTTATTTTTCAATAAATTTTTTTATTTAATGAACATAATACTATAATAATACTAAATTATAATCCTCTGTGCTAATGATAAACGTGGCAAAATAGAAAATCCACACTGACCGCCTTTATCCTTAATTTATTACTCTATATCAATAGAAAATTTTGCGGTATGTGGAATTTTGAGAAAAATATAATAATTTTTTAAATTTTGTCTATATAAATAATAAACAGCCATTGCAATAAAAAGTTATTCACCATAAAAATTTAAGTTTGATGACACATAAGTGAAGGCTGAGAGAAAACACAAAAAACATGTTTTCTCAGTTTTATGTTTTTGTGACATACCGCGTTCATCCTTATGAGGGCAGTACTTAGGTGGTTGTTTTCGACGACTGAATTGCGGTCAAGCCCTACGGCCCGGGGGGTCTTGGATGGGTAATCTTTTTACCTTAAATCACATTAACATTTTAGTTTGTCTCTTAAATTTATAGAGACAGTACGGAATTCCAACACATGTTGAGCGAACGTGGCAATCCCTTGCTAATTTTCGAAAATCAAAAGTTTCGGAAGTATCGAGATTTTAAAAAATCTGCTTAAATGGTGTGGTGTTGTACCAACAAAACGTGTAGTGCAAAAGTGTATACTTTGAACTCTATATTTTCAAAAAAATGTGGAGAACATAAACACAGTTTAACCGAAAATATTCTTGTTAGACAAAGAATCAACAATTCGGTAAAAAGGAAGGCTCAGGAAGATCTTTCCGAACGACCGTCAAAACTTATTCATCGAGAAATCAACACCAACAAAAATTATCTAGACTCCCTAACGTCAAAGGATGCTAATTACATCCGGAATAATATTAACCATTCAAGATTAAAATTGGTGCCAAAACTTCCAAGAAATATAAGGGATGTCCTTAATATCTGATGGATTTAGACATTTCAACCATCAAGGAAGAATCATTTTTATAAATTAATGACATCGAAAACAATATTGTAGTGTTTTCCTGCGAAACAAATATAAAATTGATGTGTCTTCAAGAAACATTATATATGGATGATACATTTGACTACTGTACCAAATATTTTTTGCGATTGTTTACCATCCAAGCATTTGCAAAAGGAACCTATGTCCCTGTGGCTTTTTGTCTTCTAAAAGATAAACAGAAAAGCAGCTACTTCAAATTATTCAAATTGCTGGAAAATAAATAAAAATAAATTGCCCCTAAATAAGTTTCTAACCGCAGTTCGGTTGGAGATTAGGACTCCTCAGGTAGGCACAAAAATTTTGACCGCAATTCAGTCACTCTCGCAAAATCGATCGCAATTCGTGTGCACCGATTTTTTCTACCTTCCCGAGTTCAGCGAAATATGCGGGGAAGATTTATTCGTTCACTGATTTTTTTTACGCCTTTCTGCAAACACCATTACGAGAACTGCCTCTTATCTCTCCATATATCAATCGGGATTTTGACGGTAGTATATCCATTGTGACCTACTGTGTCTCTAAACGAAAATATTCTGGCGATTCTTCACATGAATCATACATTTCGTTATTTTTTGTATCAAAAAAAGGGTTTGCGTCTAGGCTTGTCATTATCAATAAATTATTCTCTATAATTGTTACATAGAGAAAAAATATTTCATAGTGGAGATTGTTTGATCGAATACACCAAACTGTGTTCCTGATATGAATATAAATAATGGTTAAAATTACAAATATTATTTGGTACGTTAGTAGAAAAAATGTTGTTTCTAACCCATGAGGAAAAGTAACCCTGCTTTTTCGTTTCTGCACTTATGTAGAAAGGAAAAAGCAGATAACTTTTCCGCACGCTACAGAAACGGAAACTTTTCAAAACCTGAACGCGTGACGAAAAGCGAAATTTTGAAACTCTAGAAGAAAAAATTGTGATCAATAGGTTTACTTTTTTTAATTTCTCCAGTGTCACCAACAGCAAATACTAATGTAGGTTAGCAGTTAAGTGTGTCCATCCACTACCTATGCACTTTAACATCAAATATATATCAAAAATTTAATAAACTAATATTTTTTTTACATACATTTAGTAGATAAACTTCTACATACCTATATGTTTCTAATTTTTTCATGTTGTTTAACAAACATCGTTTATACAATTAGTAGAATGCTCTGAAAAATAGAAATAATTGATTGTATACTTTCTTCAGGAATGTTACACTTTATATAGATTTCATAGCAATTTTTTCCTTTCAGTCCATTTTGCAAAGCAGAGTACAGAAATGTTCCTTGCAATTTATCTATGATCCATGGACTAGAAGTTATTCCATCAACTATTTTATCGGTACTTGAAGCCTTTCCTTCTCTTATGTTGGTGGTAGACTCATATACGACTTTACAAAACAGTCTCTGCATGCACGAAGTAGTGTTTATGTTATCGATAATTTTTTCGACAAACTCCATATATTTCCAATGTTCTGATGTATCCTCACTATCTGAAAAATTGAAAATTGAAATTGGACGACGTTTATGCTTGATTCAACAAAAACAATATTATGTATACTCCACTGCTTAAGCGAACTAAAATATCAATAATGATTGGAATATATTAACTGTGTTTAAAAAAATCAATTAAATGATATGCTCAATTACTGTTTTAAAATATAGTATGACCAATGTTAACTTTTCTTCGTTTCGAATTCAGGTATTTCAAAATAGGGAGATTCATTTATAAGTTCGCAGGGTTGAGCACGTTTGACGGGAGTAACGCAAGCGAGTAAGAATTCTTTAAGGCAGCGTTTCCTAAGCTTTTTCAGTCACGGACCCCTAGGAAATCAAGCGCAATTATCAAGGACACCCGATAATAGAAAAAACAGCATAAATTTTGGACCATTTTTTTTAGTATTACACATACAAAAAAAATATATTCTTATTTTGTTTCATTATTATAAAAGCGCAAGCATACGATACTTAATGGTGGTGTTTTTTGCAATTAAATTAGTTTTATTCGGATTCCACTTGTATCTATTTCTGTATTTCTTTTTAGCATATACAAGAGAAGAAAATTTCTGATATCCAATTTTTATTCTTGTCGGGAACTGGAAAATTATCCCGAAAGGAAGACCTCAAAGCTAGGAGGTGTTTAATCACTTCTTCTTGTACTTGTGTTGGCATAATTGCTTCATCAGAGAATTTCAAAAACGTTGGTAAGGTGAAGAAAAGTGAATAGTTTTTCTGAATTGTACGATTGGTCCAAAGGTCAAACATTTTTAGTATCAATTTTATCGTTAGCTTGGTAGATGTTGCTATTTCTCCCTATTCATTTATTATTGTTAAATAATCAAGAGATGAGACTGCGAACCCCCATACATATACTCGTGGACTCTAGGAGTCTGAGGACCCCACGGGTTGAGAAACACTGCGATAATAAGTGAATATGCTAAAGAAAAAAAGAGAATATTTATTCCATGAAATTAGTGATCTCCTAGTCAAAGAATGGAATGGTGAAATTAATAGAGAGGTGGAATAAAGCATTTATTGTTTTTTGCATATATGAGGAAATTATGAGGGAATTGCACTCATGATTAAGATTCAGGAAATAGATGCATAATGCAAACGCCGATGCAGAATAGTACAGCTATGCGTATAGATTAGTAATTATTGATTAAATATTTGAATCGATAGATATTTCAAGCACAAAATGAAGGTATCACAGTAAAAATTTTCTCTTCTTAGCTTTTTTGTTTTCTTCAAACCGAACTGCTCTAGTCTTCAATGGAGAAAAACAGCCGATGTGTGTTTTATCGTGCTCTGCATTCAATCACGAGGTTATAGATAGCCATGGTTCAAGTTAGATACTCCTTGCATGCCTCCTAATGAAGTGACTCTCTCTTTCATACTTCCTCTACAATCCTTTCATATATGGCGAAATTTGACCAAAGGACCAATTTCCAACGGTCCGTATGACCTGGATAGCGCTACCTTAGGACGGCATAACGGAATTGTAGGGCAGCATATGTGAAACATACCCGACCCAGTTCCAAGACTCTGGGTTGTATCTCGACGAAATGCACAGCATTCTGCTGAAATTACCCCACTTTTCAGAACCAAAGGGTACAAACCGAATAAGTGGGTCGCGGTGGAGGTGGAGATCGCGGTGGATGCTACTAGTTAAGTCGCGTTCGATGTCGACAGCATATAGCAAGGAGGTTACCTGCGCTGCTGAGTCGAGATAGGAACACTATAAAGTGAAGTAGTTTGATGAAATTTGAATGAAAAAAGATTTGCTCTTGTGATGGTGTGTGAGTCAAGTGATGATAGTGATGAAATGTCAGCTGCCACCAAGTGGTGACTGATAAGTTATATACCCAACAGAAGGACTGAGCCGCACAATTGCTATCAAATCTTTCTTCATATTTAGCAGTTAAGATTCAAAAATAAACTTAGTACGCGAAAGAGATAAAAGCTAGTAACTGGAGTACCCTAGCGCACGGAATGACAGACGCCACACGTCTTCTACGCACGCTGCTGTAGAGGAGGATGGCAACTTGGCCTTGAACACACCAATCATAGGGAAGTATCCTTGTAGACCGAGCTGTAGCATCCATGTAAAACAAACTCTTCTAATTTTCAAAATCATCGATGTGAACCTCCTGGATGGCATCGTGCTAAACCTCCGCCGCGACTTCACTGCTCTGTTCTCTTCCATTCACTGCAATGTGTTTCTTTCACATGGATGTCGACATCGAACGCGACCTCCACCTTCATCGCGACACACTTGTTCTGTTCGTACCCTAAGCCGACCCAAGTGACAGGTGGGCCAAACGCACCAATGTCCGTCTATTCAAAGCCAATCCTGAACTTCTTCTTCTTCTTCTCCTAGAGCCTTTCCATAACCGATTGTTGGCAATCATTCTAGCAACGATAATTTGATTTTTTGCTGCTCTGAATAGTCCTATGGTGGATGTTTCAAACCATTGTCTCAAGTTCTTTAGCCAGAATATTCGCCTTCTTCCAATGCTTCTCTTGCCATGCACTTTTCTCTGTAATATGTATTTTAGTAGCCTGTATTTGGTTTTGTTTCTCATGATGTGCCCCAGATATTCCAATTTTCTAGGTTTTACTGAGTATATTATTTCTTTTTCTCTATTTAGTTTTTGGAGTATTCGGGTGTTTGATATTTTGTCCACTTATGATATTTTGACGATTCTTCTATATGTCCACAACTCGAATGTCTCTAGTTTCTTTGCTGTTGCGTTCAACAAGATGTAGAATACGTAGCATCGAAGAAGTCTGAGTTTTAGGTTCAAATTAAAATTATGTGTCTTGAATAATTTGGACATTTGACTGAAAGCTGTTCTTGCTTTTTCAATCCTTGTTTTTAGTTCTTGGGAATGGTCCCATTGTTCATTTAGAACTGATATGTGTATGTTGGCATTCGTTCTACCGCTTTCTCATTGATGGTAAACTGTACTTCTCCAATTCTTTTTTTATAATTACCATGACTTTTGTTTTACTGGTGTTGACTTTTAGACCATATTTCTCACTTACTTCAACTACCCTGTCCAATTAAAGCTGCAGATGACGGTGTCATCGGCATATCTAAAATTGTTTATTCGTTCGTCATTTAATAGTACTCCTGCTTCCATGTCTTCTAGGGCTTCCTGGAAAATTGCGTCTGAGTACATGTTGAATATGAGAGGTGATAATATACTTCTTTGGCGTACTCCTCTTAACATTTGCACTTCCTCTGTTTTGGCATGGTTAATTCTAATGGAAGCTGATTGGTTCCAGTATAAGTTCTTTTACGCGTAGGTTTTTGCCATCAAGTCCACTATCTTGCAGGACTTCCATCATTTTGTTGTGTTGAACTTCATCAAACGCCTTCTGATAATCAATGAAATAAGCATACATCTCACAATTCATATCCCTGCAACGCTGGAAAAGCACCTGTATACTAAAAGGGCTGTGTTGGCGATATCTGTTCTTCACAGAGTTTGTACAGTCTCCGTAGTATGATTTAAAAAAAAATATTTTCAATAAGTGACTCATAAGGCTTATTGTTCTGTAGTCACTGCACTTTTTGGCCCCCCGCTTCTTTGGGAGAACTTTGAACTCCAATCTCAACCATTCTTTGGGTATTTTTCCACCGTTGTATATTTCATTCAATATGATAGTTAGTTCTTTCTTGAAATCCTCATCGAAAAGTTTGATAATCTTTGACTATACCTCATCTGGACCAGCCGCTTTTCCATCCTTGAGGGTCAGTATTGCTGCCTCAACTTCGTCTGAAAGGATGTCCGGTCCTGTTATGTCATTTGTTATTTGTTGTTCTGTTCTTATGTCTGAGAACAATTCTTTCACGTAATCCTTCCATTTTGATTTTATTTGTTCGATGTCTACAATTACTTCGCCTTGTTCATTTTCCATTTTCCTATTGATTTCTTAATGAATCATTTTATATACACCAAATGTGTCGTGCTTTGATTATGCTATTTCAATCTCTTTGCACTTGTCTTTGAGTTCTTGTTCTTTTGCTTCTCTGATTTTTCTCCTAATCTGGTTGTTGATGGATCTATATCATGTCATTATTTATTTATTTTAGTCTTCCTTCTTTCTTCCATTAATTTCAGTATCTCTTCATTCCTGAACTAACGATACCAAAATCTCCATTATAAAGTGTCAATATACTGATGCATTCCGTATAGAATAGAGAGAAAATTGTAAGACACAGAAAAATGGACCGTGCTTCAGATAAGGGTCGAATCTCCAAGCGTGATCCTTCATTGGAGGGGTCTTGCTAAGAACTGTTAAACGGTGTATATATTATTAGAGTTGGCAGCTCATAGGAGGCGCACGAGTCATACTTGTGATATTTGTGGATTTTTCTAGAAGAGTTCAGAGAGAATGTACCAGATTTTCATAATCAATGAGATATTAAAAAATAATCTGAAATTTTTCATAGTATTCATTGAAGTCAAGCGAATTTGCTACGATGAAATAATTTAGATAGAATTTGTTGTACCAAATGAAAGAAATCAAAATGCTTTGCAAAATAAGAAAACTAGTGAATACCATCACAGAAAACGAGTAACCAGAATAAGTTAGCAATTATAAGAAATGGAGTTAGGACAAAATTATTTACGTACGGAAATAGATATTGAGATTTTTTTTAGTAATAAGGAGAGAAGAAAGAATCTGAAGAAATCATTCAAAAAATGTTACAAATAAGCAAGAGAATGCCATTGAAATGAAAAGGAGAAGATGAGAACAAATTTAGTTACTTCAGATAGAAAATACAAATTTGAAAGGCATAAACTTTTGAATATTTTGTTGTTAGTGTAACAATTGAAGACAGTGTATTCAAGGAAATTGAGAAGAGTTTGCTGAAATGAAGTAGATTTCTGCGGAGCATGATGAAAATGAAAATAATAAAAATATTATATACGAATGCAGAATACGACCAGTAGTAATTGAAATCATTGAACAGTAAAAAATGATTAGCATCATGCAGTCGAAATGTCAAGTGTGCAAAGAGAATATTCTGCATTTAATTTTTGGAGGAGTTTGATAGTGACGGATCTATAATAAGATAGATGTCGGTGAACTTTGGAACTTCTTCCCCAATTATTCGGAGAAAAGAATTCTCGAAATATTAACACAGACCATGAAATGCTTTTTGTGTATAGGTACAAGATAACAAGAAAATTTTAGGGTTGGAATTAGACTCACTTTAAAAACGAATAAAATCGCTTTAAAAGGAAATGAATAAACATTAAAAAAATATTTCAAACTTTCAGTAAAGGTAATACACAAAAAATAATATATGCCACATTTGATAGACAAAATGCACTTTGAGAAAATAACATTAACTCCATATAAAATATGCTACAATATGAAAGTAATAGCCATAACTTATTGTAATAATTTTCGACTTTGAAGAAACCTAATCCGCTTCAAAATATTGTATAACGCTCTTTAAATACGGTTTGCACTATAAAACGACACATAGCACTTTGAAACGTAAGTATGTGCAATGAGTAATAACAAACCCGCGAAGAAGAAAGTTTGGCAGCAACAAACGACCGTTAACAAGTCAAAGTGCGAATCTGCCATTTTGTAGTTGGTTTGTCCAAAGTAGAGTTAGAAGAAGATGATCATGCCAATTATGTAGCCAACATTAGGGGGCTTTCATCGTCAGCAAAGTTGTTAGTGCGTCAGCTCTATAACGACGGCAAAAAAAACATTGAGGTAAAATCCGGAATATAAAAGAAGAAAAATTATTTGTTCGAGATATTCATGCCCTACAACATTTGAGACTTTTACAGCAGCTTTAAGCCTTTTCCTGAAAAAATGGCATGATGCGGGTGATGGTAACACTAATCAAAGAATAAAGGACTTTTTAAATTAAGTACTTCGAAAAGACGTGGCAAGGGGAAAATCAATTTTGGTACGAAGATGCAAGTGATCAATTTCCAAGCACCAGTTATGAACTGCATTCAACAAATTTCGTCATTAAAAAGGAACAGATGCCAAGAGAAAGACTTCCTGTGGGTCAGTTTCTGGAAGTTTCGAAAGTTTCTCTGGTTGAAAAATGGCCGCAATTCACAAAAACCCAAAAACAAACCGTCTGCAATAATTATAAAATAAACAACCTAAATTTTCACAGATGCTTATCAGTGGGTTAAATTCAAATCGAAATTGTTTGAAGAAAATGAAGATAAAAAACAATTTTTTATACAAAAGCAAGAACTGCTACAAAAGTTTGAACCCAAGAGGATGTACAAATCTGGATATCCATTTGAAACGGATATGTTTTGATACTTTTTGTAAACGATGAAGTGGCGTCTCGATGCACTAGCTCAAGTTTTTTGAAATAGTACGTATGCAAACATTCTCTAGGTTTGTTAGTCATTATGAAACAAGCAAAGGTGCCTTTCGAAGTGAAAAGTGTACCTCTCGACCATAAAGGGAGAGAGGACGACCAGCCATAGCGAAGGCTATTCGTTTTGCCATATTCTTTTGATCACACATAATACATATTTATGTAACAATGACAATACTTGTTCATTTTCTTCAAAAAAATATGTTCATTTTGTTAATAAAATTATACACAGTATATAAAAGTGTACTTATCTTAATGTTTACTAAGTGTTCCAAATTCAGACCCAATCCAAAGTGCGAATCTGTTATTTTATAGTGGGTAGGTCTTAGGTTGAAATGTACCTATTCCAAAGTGCGATTGTATCATTTTATTATGGGTAAGGTTAAAAGTCAAAATGTACCAAATCCGAAGTGCGTTTGCATCTTTTCATAGGTATTAAACTTAAAGTGAAGATATAACTTATGCAGAGTGCAAATCTGCAATTTTATAGTTTGTAGGCACAAAGTCAGAAGAATTTGTCAAAAGTGCAATTATATATTCCCCAAAATTTTATCGAATTTCAAGATTACAGAAGTTTTGAACTATTTGGAAAGATTAGTGGCTAATATTCTTCGATTTTCCGAGATCATTATTGTATGAAATACTTATCGACTCCCTTGTATAGTTTATAGATGTCTTTTTCATTGTTGTGCAGTGTAGTGCTGTTTTTCAGTTGGATTCATCGATATTTCGAATCTGCAGAACCTGGCAGCAGTATTTTAAAACATCGTGCTTCATAAGAAATGATCGGAGACACCTAAACAAATTTCTCCATTTTCTCATTCTGGTCATGTGCGATCTCTAATGACAGGTTCAGTTCAAAGTCAGATATGCTTCATACATATATCTAGATGTTTTGTCTTTTCGATGCAGTTAGTTGAAAATTCAAGTTATCAAATTATTTTACCCTTCCTCAACACCCATTAGCTTGGAAGGATGAATTAATAATTCGCCAAAAAATTCGCTTCAATTTTACGTAAGCACCTCGAAAAGCTTCGATAGTGTGTCATTGTCCACAGCTCATCTAGATTGAGCTGGATGGTTGAAATTTTTTTACATGGATTGGAATTAT
>JARQZK010004340.1:630000-700000 GCA_030704885.1 Cynegetis impunctata
CTGAGAAATTATAACAGCCATAATGTTTCCATCATCGGCTTTTGGCGCGGTCTACATCTGGAATTTTTACCACTACATTATAGCCTGTATTAGCAGCAGGATATTTTACCGAAGATAGAGCTAACATTTTATCTGCTTGCTTTTAAAGAGATTGTCGAACAAATTTTCTGACATTTCCAATATCTTGTTTCTTTTTATCGAGAGCAATTACTATTTCTTGGTCACTTTGCGTTATATTCGACGGATCTGTAGTATTTCCTTGGTTTTCGGTCGCGTTATCAGGTTTTACTGTCAGGTTATCTGGAATTTCATTTTGCGAATCAGTGTTTAAAATTGTAGTATCGCTTTTTATTTCTTCATCTTCATTAATCACAGCGTCGGTAATATTGGGTTCGGTTTCCCTCTCCTCATTCACCTGGTTTTCGTCTTCATTCAATATAGGTTCTAGCTCTTCTTCTGTTGACAGTTCAACTAGCGCATCTTTAGGAAGACTATTTAATCCGACTTTAGCTTTACAGCCAAACATTGCTTCGTAAGGGCTACGATTTATCCCTGCGTGATACGCTCTGTTCTTCATAAATTGAATAAAGCGTAATCCTTCAGACCATTTCGTCGTGTTGTTAGATTCCAGCCAAGTACAAAGCATCTTCTCTACGTCTTGGTTAGCCTTTCAACAGACTCTTGCGATTGAGAGTGTCGGGGTTTACCATGTACGATTTTTAATTCCGGCCACATCGCACAGACTTCTTTGACCACTTTGTTAGCAAATTCCCTACCATTATGGCTTTGCAAAATACTAGGCGCTCCAAATGTAGTAAAAATGTCTAGTAAATGATAAGCTACCTCATCTGCTCGCTTGCTGTTAGACAATCTTGATACACCATGATGAATTTATAATCACCATCACCTTGTGATTGCATGTCTATAAGATTAACTTGGCACATTGAATTAAGCTCGTTGCTGATAATCGGTTTTACAATAAGACGTTTTTTTGGCAAACTTTTTTTTTCTGACAAGAGTCACATAGATTCAAATACACTGTGACGAGTTCAGCAGTTACATTTTTATATCTCAATTTTAACTCTTTCATCATTCTGACTCTACCGCCGTGTCCAATACTAATATGACAGCCGTTCTTCGATTCTTTTACTTTTAAAAGTAAAGGCAAATATTGATCATTTGTAAAAAACTGATTATTTTTTCCTTTACTAGCAATAAGTACAGTGATAGTTTCATAGACACGTTTTTTCATTTCATCTGCCATCATCAGACACTGATACGAATGGGGGGCGACCTCTCATTTCAAAACCCCTTCCAGCGGAAGGGGTAACAAGTCAAATAGACCGTATTTATTACTTTGGCTAACTTTGATTCGCTATTATGAATAATATCCGGATGAAGTGATTAATTTATCATATTGTCTAGTCAATTCTGCTATTATATATAATGACCAGTCATCATGTTTAATAGCTATTTAATCACTATGATTGTAACATATATATTATGACTCATCCAGACTTTGTAAGTAAAAGATGGTTAAAAGCGAACAATTGTGATTAACATTAATTACTTGACTATATCTAGGAAAAGTATACTTTCACTACTTGAGTTAGTCAAGGTTGAATTTATATGAATATAAATATATATGAGCAATCATGGAGATCCATCCAGAGTAGGTAACCGATTTTGGGAATATTTCTGATTCTGATTTTGGACTGAAAAAGCCGAATATGAACTCCGAGTCTCTATTTCTTGATTTTTTTCAAAAAACCTAACTTTCAAAAACGTCCATGAGTTTGATTAAGAATTAATGAATCTATTTCAGAATCCAATTAATCTATTCAATGAATTCGATTCTTTCTTGACTTCGAAGGAAGTTCAGTACAAACTGAGCAAGAATCAGAGCAATATTTTTCAATCGACTTTTACTAAACTACGGCAGGCATAGTTAACGATTCCTCTTGAAAGTTGATATGTTTATTTTCAATCAATTTTTACTGATAATTTAAGTAAGAGTGTACCTACCTACTCTGCCTATTCAGAATTGACTCTTCGTAACACCATGCTTTTCCTGTAGCATCAATATATAAATATATGTGAATATATATATATATATATATATATATATATATATATATATATATATTTATATATATATATATATATATATATATATATATATATATATATATATATATATATATATATATATATATATATATATATATATATATATATATATATATATATCAGGGGCGGCTAGTCAAAGGAGGCTAAGGAGGCTAAGCTTCCTCCTCAATGATATTCCGTGTATCACTAATATATTATATTGAATAGTCAGCATTCAGCATATTCATATTAATCAAAATCATATTATTTTATGCACCTACCTTCCTTTCAACCTACATTATATAATATAATTTATTAATTTAAGATAGAAGGTATTTACATTTACTGCATTTCATTCATTTCAAGATTTGTGGCAACGCTGCGGAGGCTTAGAAAGGTATAATCTCAACGTTCATTATGCCTGCCACAGAAAAGCAAACAACGGTGCCAATACTCCGAATGAATACATCATTGCAATAGAAAAGCAAAACACATGTAAATGGCAACACCGATAGAGACCGAGTCTCATACAATGTCGACCAATCACAACTATAGAATTTCGCGTGACATCGAGTGAATTCGTTGGAAAGCATTAATTGAATCGTAGTGTGATCGTAGTTACTAATGGCCGAAAACAGCAGCGTGTTTACTTATATTGCTCGCGTATTGTTTTAAAATGAGTTTGGTTACTGAAGTTAATTTCTTAAATTTCAATGGTGACTTAGTGGAATATTTGTTATCCCATAACTTTAGTGCACTAAGTTATGAGGATAAAGTTTTGATAAAAACATTGCGACCTATCCCTGAATTAAACAATTTGGTGCAGCGTAACAGATAACAGAACCGCGGTTTCAATACAAGGAATTATGAGAGACATCCTTGCCTAACCGGATCACAGGTAAAAAATAAATTATTTTGTTGGCAGTGTTCACTTTTTACTAGGGAAAATGTCTCTGTTTGGGGCCGCTTAGGATTTGAGGATTTAATTCTATAGTTGAAAGTAAAGAATTTTTCACCAATAAAGTAACTTTAAATACCGCACGCGGATTAATATCTTACTTACAAGATAAGGAATTTAAATATTTTTTAAAGATCTTTAAATTAATTTTTGAACAAACAGAAATAGTTTTTCAAATCTTACAGCACAAGTTTTCAGATGTAATTTACTCACGAAATCGGCTCAATTTTCTTTCGGAAAAAATTTCAGATTTTCGTGCAGAAGTTTATTTAAAAAAACCATTTCCTGTATTTCAAACTACTGATGATACGGACTCAATTTAGCCCAAAACTAAAGAAATTCAGTTACGCAGATATGGAGCTTCACTATAAGCAAATATTTTATGAAATTTTGGATACTATTAGGGGTCAAATAGAAATAAGGTTCTCTGATTTGAAAGAACTGCATTTTTTCGACTTACTCAATAAAAATTTGTTTACCGGATTTTCGGCTAATTTTTCAGATAACCTTTTGGAAAATTTATGTCAAATATACACTTTTTTGATAAGGTGGCCATAAAAAGTGAACTGTGTGTTGTTTATAATGACAATGAAATTTTGGGGCAAAATGAAAATCATGTGAGGACTATTAAATACCTTTTTGATAATGATTTGAATCAAGATTTAGCCCAAGTTTATAAACTCTTATGTCTAATTGTTTCTATCCCGGTGACATCGGCTTCTGTAGAGCGCTCGTTTTCCACTCTTAAGAGAATTAAAACTTATTTACGAAATTCAATGAGCCAGGATCGTTTGAAAAATATTAGTTTGTTGTCTATTGAAAAGGAATTGGTAAAACTTCTGGCGAAAGACAAAAAATTTTATGAGGATATTATAGATCATTTTGCTAACGTTAAAGATCGCAGAATCCCGCTAATCTTCAAAAATATATAATAACTTTTTATTTGTTCTCACTAGCTGTTAACAAATTCGTTAAGTAGGTAGGTAGGTACCCATTTTGTGAAAGAAAAAATTTGATGAATAGATGAATTGACTAATTGGCTGAGAAGAGATTTTGTGAATATTGTAAATAGTCTCAAGGTAGACACTCGAAAGTGAAAACAAATTAATAGCTTAGGGTGCTTGTTTTACTTTGATTTTCTTTAAATTATAAGGCGGTTGACCTTGAAATCCTAAAAATTTTCGCCTATGGTGTATTTTTTAACACCTCCTGTAGCCTCCTCAAACCAAAACCTCACGAGCCGTCACTGATATATATATATATATATATATATACAAATATATATATATATATATATATATATATATATATATATATATATATATATATGAAGTATTCCTTCATAAGATTTTATTTTAATCAAGACAAACGTTTCGTCTAGTGAATAGGCTTACCCAATATCTATATATTAAAATTTCAGTTTCTCAATAGTTTTATTTTCACCTTCGTACTAAAATAGCTGAAATTACTTATATGGGACGTTAACCTGTGAAACCACATGGGCACTACATAAAAAGTCTCTTATATATATATATATATATATATATATATATATATATATATATATATATATATATAATATATGAATATGAATTATTATTACCTGTGTTGTATTGTTGTTTACTCGTATTTTCTTAGCAATAATAGGCCACACCAGAACCACAAATTAGGAATACGTCAAAAATAGAAAAACTACCTATATTTAATTGAATTTCCCACGTAGTTTTTATGTCATAAATGATAGAACTTTTATAAAACATTTAAATACAATGTGTGGAGACGTCGGTAGCCCAGCGGTAGGGTGTATCGCTTGTAAACGGAGGATTGTGGGTTCTAGGCCCACCTTGCTCTTGGGTGTTGTGTATGTCCAATAAAAATTAGAGGTTCTAAATATGATTAACTGCTGGGTAATGACTCAGTTTCACGCCCATTGGCCGTTCGGAACTGGCGTAAAACTGTAGGTCCCTTGAGTTAAAAAAAAGTACAATGTGTACAGATTGAATAAACAACATTAATCAAAACACAACAATTAATCCAACAAACTCTAGCTCAACCAACACAAATTATTTGGTTACTGCACTCAACTAACCTCCTTTTTCTCTATAGATCAGCTACAAATAAAGATTTAATTTTTTTAACGCGACCCACATCTTCACAATATACAACAAACTTACTTACATACGTATCATTCATTTTTTCTAGAATAGGTGTAATTTTGAACACATCGAAATTACATGTAATGTCTTTTTGAAGACAAAATGTTTAAATCAAATGATTAAGAACTTGTTTTGAACATTACGTGGCTAAGGGTTTCTGTGGTTTTCCCTACCATCTACCAATTTAGCCGAAAATGAAGGAAATTCAGTTACGCAGATATGGAGCTTCACTATAAGCAAATATTTTATGAAATTTTGGATACTATTAGGGGTCAAATAGAAATAAGGTTCTCCAATTTGAAAGAACTGCATTTCTTCGACTTACTCAATAAAAATTTGTTAACCGGATTTTCGGCTAATTTTCCAGATGACCTTTTGAAAAGTTTATGTCAAAAATACACTTTTTTGATAAGGTGGCCATAAAAAGTGAACTGTGTGTTGTTTATAATGACAATGAAATTTTGGGGCAAAATGAAAATCATGTGAGGACTATTAAATACCTTTTTGATAATGATTTGAATCAAGATTTACCCCAAGTTTATAAACTCTTATGTCTAATTGTTTCTATCCCGGTGACATCGGCTTCCGTAGAGCGCTCGTTTTCCACTCTTAAGAGAATTAAAACTTATTTACGAAATTCAATGAGCCAGGATCGTTTGAAAAATATTAGTTTGTTGTCTATTGAAAAGGAATTGGTAAAACTTTTGGCGAAAGACAAAACATTTTATGAGGATATTATAGATCATTTTGCTAACGTTAAAGATCGCAGAATCCCGCTAATCTTCAAAAATATATAATAACTTTTTATTTGCTCTCACCAGCTGTTAACAAATTCGTTAAGTAGGTAGGTGGGTACCTATTTTGTGAAAGAAAAAAAATTTGATGAATAGATGAATTGATTAATTGGCTGAGTAGAGTTTTTGTGAATATTGTAAATAGGAGTTGTAGGTCTCAAGTTAGACACTCGAGAGTGAAAACAAATTAATAGCTTAGGGTGCTTGTTTTACATTGATTTTCTTTAAATTATAAGGCGGTTGACCTCGAAATCCTAAAAATTTTCGCGTATGGTGTATTTTTTAACACCTCTTGTAGCCTCCTCTAACCAAAACCTCACGAGCCGCCACTGACATATATATATATATATATATATATATATATATATATATATATATATGTATCTATATATAGATATATATATATATATATATATATATATATATATATATATATATATGTATATATTTATATTGATATATATAATTATATATATATATATATAAATATATATATATATATATATATATATATATATATATATATATGTGTGTGTGGTGTGTGTATATACATATACAGTGAGTTTCAAAAATTTTGCACCATATGGGAAATTTTTTATTTTTGAAAAATGATTGTATTGGTTCATTTGAAAAAATTGTTTAAATTTGAAAACAATATTCGTATTACAAAAAAAGTAGTATCTCATATACCCTCAGGCGCTGCCCTCATATCTTTTACTTTGATATTTCACTCTATATGTATGTCCATAATAACTATAAGTATGATTTATTGAAAAGAAATAATTGGTTAAATTAATTAATGCTGAACAATTAAATTCCACAAATCTGTAAGTTTACGATCATTTTAATCATAATGTTACCTTAAAGGGCAATTTTTTGTTACTTATTTTTGTACTTACAGGTAGCTGTTATTTCAAATCTGGATATTACTTTTAAATTTAAATAATTTTTTTACATTATCTCTTTTAATAATATTGAAAATAAGAATAGTTTACTCATGATCAGAATTACTATTTTCTGATTCAGAAATTTAGAATTTTGACATCTCCAAGTTTTCCACAATCCACCAATTTTTGTCACGAATAAAATTTTTATATATATATATATATATATATATATATATATATATATATATATATATATATATATATATATATAGAGTGTTTTTCAAATTAATGTAAATATTTTAGGCCCATATAAAGAAGAGAACTTCATATGAACGCATGTCCTAAACGTCCTAGTTTTTGAGATACAAGGTGGTCAAGCTTAAAGAAATAAATCATTTTTCATTTACAACTTTGAAACCACACTAAATATTTTTGAAATTTTAAGAAAAAAATTGAATTAATTTGTTTGTTCGATGCACCAATTTTTCTTCAACAATAATCTAATTGCTGCAATGTGATAATGTTATGATTATGCAGAGAATCAGTTTGAATTTTTTTAAGCGAAAACCATACGTCGCTCGAAGGAAACTCAATCGACCATATTTGTTCAAAACAGAATATATATTTCAAAAAATATTTTCAGTTTTAAGAAACATCAGTGGCGTACCATAAATGTTTGCTGAAGTAAGCAAGGCAAATTCAGCATGAACGCCATTGGTGGAAATTTAAAAACCTGTACTGCATCAAAAAATGCACATTGATGAGTAATACTTGCATACCAAAATAGACTTTACCACCCTGTATCTCAAAAACTAGGACGTTAAGGACATACATTCATATGAAGTTTTTGTCTTAAAATAGGCCCAAAATTCACCCCCTAAAATATTTACATTCAATTAGAAAACACCCTATATAATTATATATATATATATATATATATATATATATATATATATATATATATATATATATATATATATATATATATATATATATATATATATATATATATACAGGGTGATTCATTAATATGTGTAAATATTTTAACGGAAAAATTCTGAACTCAGAATATGAAGATCTAACCCAATTTGCTTATACAAAATATTTCTCCTTACTGATTTACAGGGTGTTTTATTTAGATTATTAAATATTAATTTTCTTCATTACTTCAATGCTGCTTGACATTTCTTTATGATATTTGGCAGTAAGTTGAAGTACTCTGGGACACATGAAATAATAGTAAAGAAGACTTTCTCGCTATCACCAGTGGCGTACGGCAGGGGCACGGGAAGAGTTCTCATTTCCTAAATCCTACGCCACTAGCAGAATTGTCATTTTAGTATAATTTTTAGATTCTCCAATATTTTCCCTGTAAATAAGGTACTCTTCTTTCGTAACGCTAGAGCCACTATTTTCCGAGATATTTAACGTTGAACATATGGCTGCACAATTATTTTGATTTTTAAGTACTTTTATGTCTTCTTTCCTATTATTTGATGTGTCCCAAACTACTCTAACTTACTGCCAAATATCATAAAGAAATATCAAGCAGCATTAAAGTAATAAACAAAATAAATTTTCAATAATCTAAATAAAACACCCTGTAAATCAGTAAGAAGAAATATTTTGTATAAGCAAATTGGGTTAGATCTTCATATTTTGAGCTCAAAATTTTCCCGTTAAAATATTTACACATATTAATGAATCACCCTGTATATATATATATACATATTCATATATATATATATATATATATATATATATATATATATATATATATATATATATATATATATATATATATATATATATATATATATATATATATATAGTTCGACATAATTGTCAGAAATCATTCCATTTTCCTTATTAAATTTTTGGATATTATTGAAATTTTTCTCTAATTTCATCCATCAATTGAATGTGAATTCTTTCAAAGCATAATCATAAACAATTCTCATTCCAACCGAATTTTTGAAATTTAAAAATATCAATTCACTTCACCAAAATTTAAAATAGCAAATTTCTAAATATTTTCTTTTCAGGTTCGAATAAGCGTCACATAGAATTCAAATGCGGGAAATCTTATCTATGTTTCTTCTCGCCGGACAACTTGCTAGATGCATTAGAAAGTAAGCCTATAGAAATCGTAGTCGGAATCAAAGGCGATGTACAACCCATGAGTAGTTCGACTTGTCCATGGCACGATTGCTTCAAGGAGATGGTAGCAGAATCGAAAGACATAGTAGGATTCCTAACTCCTGCTTCGATTGCAGATAATTTTACTTTGGTGAATAACGATGCCAGAAAGGGAAACATTCAGATGTTCCTGAGATTATCCTGTTTTGGAAAATCTCTTCAGACTCAGTATGAGTTTAACACGAAATCCGGAAACAGGGAATTTGTTTTCAAGAGTCCTTACATGATGACAACTTTTATGTGCACCAAGTGAGAAAAAAACTTCATGAACGCATTCATATATATATATATATATATATATATATATATATATAGATATATATATATATATATATATATATATATATATATATATATATATATATATATATATATATATATATATATATAATCTCTTGATAATTATTAGCAATAACAGGCTGGTTGAACCTTAAAAAACTCGATTTTATTAAAAAGTTGACGTTTCACTACGACATTTGTAGTTTATCAAAACTTTTGAAAAAATTGAAATCTCCTTGACATTTATTGATTTGAAAAAATTTGAAAAGACAAAGACTGCTTTGTCTCGCTCAAATTTTTTTTCCGAGTGTGGTTGTTCTTTGTTATTTATTACGTGCTATTCAGTCTAATATCAACATTCAAAATTGTTATCATTAGATGGCAAGCGATTAATGCCATCCGTGGCAGAGTTTGGCCAAATCTCCCAAACCGGAGAGTTCAAACAATTGTCCACAAAGGTGTATTTGTCTTCCGTAGCAGAGGTTTTAATTTGTTGTACTATTTTCATCTCCAAATTTTCAATCCAATGCTTTGCTACGCCGTTCTGATGAGGACCAAAGAGTCCGAAACACGTGTCAACGGCTGCTTCCATATAAACGTTCTATACCGATAATTCTGCTCTACTTTTTTAATATTTTCCTGCGACTAATTTCTTCGTTGTTAGATAAATAGTACCCTATTATTTTTATTTTCGAACATTACGTAGGTAAAGGTTTCTGTGGTTTCCCTTGCCATCTAATGATAACAATTTTGAATGTTGATATAAGACTGAATAGCACGTAATAAATAACAAAGAACAACCACATTCGGAAAAAAAATTTTAGCGAGACAAAGCAGTCTTTGTCTTTTCAAATTTTTTCAAATCAATAAATGTCAAGGAGATTTCAATTTTTTCAAAAGTTTTGATAAACTACAAATGTCGTAGTGAAACGTCAATTTTTTAATAAAATCGAATTTTTTAAGGTTCAACCAGCCTGTTATTGCTAATAATTATCAAGAGATTAAAAATAGATCACAGCCAACAACAATTCGAATAAATATATATATATATATATATATATATATATATATATATATATATATATATATATATATATATATATATATATATATATATATATCTATATATATATATATATATATATATATATATATATATATATATATATATATTATAGTTATTTATGTACCAAGTGCGTTATATAGATCCTTACGCCCGGAGGGAAACATTCGGCCCGAGGGATGAATGTTGCCCGATGGGCGTAAGGATCTAGTAACGCACGCGGTGCATACAAGATTTTATTTTTCACGAAAAAATTATTAAATTATGATGAAGACGTGATTTTAAAATCGTTTCATTGCTCCAGTCCATTTTCCTTCTCATAGTAGGCATGTGATTTGTTGATATTTTGACGTTTGTGAATATTTTTGTCATCATATTCAGTGAATGTCATGCTGCTTTCTTTGTGTAGTCTTATAGAAATAATGAAAATAAAAATGAATTTACCCAAGAATATCATAGAAAATGCAGCCAAAGCTGCGAATAATTAATTGCCGGAGAAATCCACGGTCGTATACGACAAGGATTATGAAGTATTTAATCAATGAAATTTGCTTAATTTCTCTCAGTACAATAAGCGGTCGGTTTGAATCCATTATGCCCGCAAATGCGGGCGTTATGGCCTAGGGCATAATGAGTGTGTTTATAGCAACCGTATCAAAGGTGAAATAAACATATAATATACAAGTGAAAATAAAATATTATATGATCCCAAAAATGTAAATTAAGAAACAAAAGAAATTTCATCCACAAAATTGTTTTGTAGTATAATACATGAAATGAATAAATATTATTCTTATATTATTTAGTAGTGAAAAATAATACCACACAAAATTTAACGTAGTAGGTACAATAAACATTTATGCTCCAAAGATGAAAAAACCACGGTTATGTAGTCTATACAGTATATAAAGCAGAAATACATGCGGACGTCAAATAATTCGTAGCATCAATGGCAAGTTTAGAATAAAAACACGACGCCATCTATTGGATAAAAATCTAGATAACAAAAGTTTTTGACGGGCTACAACTTAACATAACACTATTTAGAACTTATATTGTTTCTAGCCGGACGTACGTAATTTACGCGCCATCACCAGCCTTCCTTAGATTGGGAAGCCGTTTCTCAGGTTCCTCTCTCTGGAATCCCTCTCCGGATATGAAAATGTCAATTTCGCAACAAAAAAATATATCAGGATAAAAACTAGCCTATCTTTTAAGTTGGAATAAATCACATATTTTGAAAACGGTTACATTAGGATCGGATAAGTAGTTTCGGAGTTAAGATGAAACTGATGCAATGGTAGTTATATCATCGGAAATTATAGAATCGTTCACTTCCACAGCTCCTCCAAATTGACTTAATAGTAGGGGAGCCCAAGCGGGGATTTTGGGATTTACTCGAGCGCGGCAGATTAACATAATATTGGGGGAAACCTTGCACCTTGTTGAGTATCCCCACCATACATGAACCCTCAATATGGGGGCGTTCGTCTAGGGCAGCCGATCAGATTAGTAAAAAAAAATCGATCGTTCGAAAAACTCGAGCGCGTCAGATTAAGGCAAGGTGAGTTAATTACATGCAGATGAGTATGCATTTCACTAATCTGACGATTTCCACGTGGCATAAGGAAATAAGAGACTAAAAAAGTTGCATAAACAAAACGTCACCTTGAAATTCTCGAGCACGGTTAAATTTTTATTTTTACTCAGAAGGAAATTTTTTTTGCATGTTTTGTTGTTGTGAGTTTTGGTCTCGTACTGTCACCCCCACCATGCAAATCGGCAGATTAACTTACCTTCGTTATCAGAGACGATGTGGGGTGTATAAACTACTTATATCTGATGCGCTCGACTAAATCTATAAAACGATTTTTTTTTTACATTTTTGGAGATCTGAACACGCCCCCGCCCCCGTGAAATGGCATACACCATATAACCTTTTTTTCGTTTTAGCATCTAATCTTAACAATCCAAATGGTTCCCACGACGCTCGAGGAAATCCCCATTTAGCATCTCGGGCTTCCTTACTATAAATAACAGAAATTATGACACAATGAGACCTTAGTGGCAAATTTCTGCTGCTTACGCGTTCTCTTTACATTTTATGCTATCCCAATAATAAATGTATAATATTGTTTCAGATACGGCGTAGGGGACTCTTCCGACTTTCTCCCTATTAGTCCTATGTACACGATCACTAACATTAACGCAGACAAGGCGACACCCTCAGATCAGTCTGTCTCATGGACCGCGATCCCCAAACCTACTCACGATTTGTCATTCAGGAGCTCCGTCCAATCTGAGTGTATGTTTCCCGAATATTTGACCAGTGCTCCTCCTGCAAAATCATCGACATTGACTTTCGATATAGTATCTCTTTGTGATAGACCAGAAGAAGATAAATTCATAGATTTCAATACTGGCCGAAGAATAAGTGATGTGCATGATCAGCATGAGAAATCAACCATTCATAGCGATGGTGAGACATATATCTTTAACTAATTTATAATATAGTGTGTAATAATACACTCGAAGATATGTTGTTCGCACTAATATTAAATAATTTGGATGGTTAGTGTTAACAGTTATCACAATAATTATTATAGATAACAAAGATGAAAATTCTAATAGCGCATAGTACGTAAAATGGTGAACACATATACCTCAGTAGCCAAGCGGTAAAATTATCGTTTATATTTCGAGAACGTGGGTTCGAGTTAGGGTTGCCAACCCTCCCGGATTGCCCGGGAGTTGCAATATTATATCCGGTTTTTCTGAAATTATACGCAACCGTCGCTCTAACAAACTTCAATCTTTAATGATTATGATTTTGTAGTGAAAAGCCGTCAAATATTAGATGCTGCTCGAAAACAAATTAAATAATAATTTAAAATTGATCGACATTTTACCACAACACCATTCCCTCCTCCACCCCTAGCCGACTTCTTAAAATTCTACCGGGTTGGTCTTTTTGAGAGTTGTCAACCCTAGTTCGAGTCCATGTTTTTGGTAGTTGAATATGAATCCCATGACAGTTATTGGTTCAAAAAATTTGTATATGTTGTGTAATGACATGGATTTGAGCCCACCGGCAGTTTAGAACTGACGTTAAGCTCCCTTTTGAGATTTAAAAAAATTATATCCTATATCATGCCTAGTGGATAATGTAAGACATGGAATACTAATTTGAAAGAATAATCGCACAGGCACATCTCTTAATTGTCATGATTTTCAAAACGGCCCAATAATATCATGTGAAAGAATTACGAAATAATTCATAGAATTGAAGTAATACTACTTGTACAAAATATACTGTCCTATGTTTACAATATCTGTAATATTCTGAAAGAAATAACAACTTTAGTTTATAAACTAGTTGTATAAAAGAACCCCATATAAAATTCAATAGCACACCTTGTATTCGTACCCAAATCAAAAATTCAATTACCATGAATTCAAAAATGCATTCAAAATATAAAATATGTATAAATAATAAAGAATAAGGTCTTCGTATATAGTTCTGATATAAATTGCACCTAAGAACTTATTATTATTATGGGGTCAAAATAGTTTAAATTTAACGCTGCTTGCACACGGGGAGGTTCACGTATCTCGCTCTTATACGAGAGCGTTTATCGCTCCTACCTCTCACCCTTTCACACGGGGAGCCGTTTTAGTTCCTGACTCCTTCAGCTCAGTCGTATAATGGATTGCACGATAGCTGTTGCCATATACCCTCTCTACCGTCGACACAAACTTCGACGACAGAAACGCAAACGATCAAGAATGCTTTGGGCACTTCTAATCCAGTGATTCTTAACCTTTTTATAATGAGGGACCATTTGACAAAATTTGCCTTTGTCACGGACCACCAACTTTTTAAAAGAAATATTACCTTCAAAAAGTTGAAAAAAATAAACAGTTGTTCTATCTATTAATAAATGAAACACTGATAATGTTTTATTTCAATGGAATTTTTATGACTGGATAGTCTTAACTAACTTTTGAATCCTTGGTCCAGTGCTACTGAAAGCCAAACACATGTCGGCAAGATTTCGGTGGTTGTTTTTCATTATCAAAGCGTCGAGAATCCCTGCTCACATAAATATGTTGATGAAAGTAAAGTCAAGTAAAGTATATCTTGAACCTTTGGGAGAGGAATCTTAAAGATTTTTTTTTGCTTCGAATATATGTTTGTCGTGTTGCATTATCATTAATTTTTCTTCAATATCATCAAGAACCTCAAAAACTCTGAGAATGAAAGGATTGCGAACAAGTTTCTGAAGACTTGGTCCTCGCAGTCCGGAAAATATGACTGAATTCAATTTTCAAATTTGTTAAATGGATTGTCATATTTATTTTGAAATTCTTCTTTTTCTTTGGCATTGTGTTCCCAATTATTTGATCAAACGCCGAAAAATTGTCACTTTTGATCTTGTTGATCCATAACTCGATTGTAGCGATAAACGCATTAATTTTACATTCATATTCAAATATATTGCCAATGCCGTGAAACTTTAAATTTTTTAGGTTGAATTTTGGGGTTGAATTTATTTATTTGTTCAATTTATTTATTTGAGCAAAAAATCAACTAAATAATACTGGTCATACAAGCATCACGCACAAGAATGCCTACCTGGTAGACATATTGAATAGAAATTATGAAAATACGTTAATACTCGTATTTCTGAAAATCGTACAAATGTACTTGAAAGTGTAAGATATCCATAGTCCGCTAATGACTCCACGCGATCGAATCATTAAACCAAATAGAAAAATAATTAAATAACTAAGCTTGGAAAAGCTTATTTGATATTTGGACTAACTGTTTCCTTAAGAGATAAAAATATTTTCACTTCACTAAGTTCATACATCTTGAAGCATATTTCCTTTGGAAAGCCAATACACCTCTGTGTGGAAAAGAAGACTTTAGTGTTCAGAATTCATATCAGAGCATATTTGTTTGAAAAGATGGGTTTTCAGAGCAGTGCTTTTGATTAAGTTAACAACTTTTATAGCTGTTTTCAACGCAATAGCCAAGCATTCTGGTAGGGTTTTGGCAGCCAATGCTTCGCAATACAATGTGTTGATCTTGCAGATGATTTTTCATTTTTATCAATGTAGCAAGACCAGAGCGGGAACCAAGCATAACTGGAAAAATATGCTCGCTTCGTTCATAATCTACAAACAGCAGCATTGATTGCATACCTAGTTTATTTAACAACCAAAATAATCACTAGAAATATTTTATATGGCAGAAATTTTTTCTCCAGGTCATCTAGTATATATATATAATATATATATATTATATATATATATATATATATATATATATTATATATAATTTAATATATTTTTAACTGTAACTTTAATAAAACATAAAATATTGCTGACGTACAGTAATCTTTGATTAATAAGCGAAATAGCTAATTTGAGCTTACTATGAATAAGAATCAATATTCAAGTATCATAAAATATGAATAAAAAAATATGTAAGTATTTGAAAATAAATAATATAGTACTACTATTATAGTAATATAGTAATACAGTACTAACTAGTACTAATATTTCGCAACTGAAAATTTAACATTCTGTATATAGGTATTTAATTCTCTATTTTCGTGAAGATTTTTAATATTCCTCTAAATTAGTAAATGCTAACATAATTTTGTTATTTTAGAAAGCATGATATGTCTAATAATTTTCTCAAATTATTGGGGGTGTCCGCCCCCCCAGCTATATTTCTTAGTGCGCTCGGTCCCCTCAGGCCCCATGGAGTCGGCACCACTGCCTCCACTGCGACTTACTTGTTATTTTCGTACCCGTATGTTCATACCGAAAGTTTATACAAATTTTATTATTTTAAATAAAATCTCTCATACATTACTACATATTTTCGATTTCACTGAAAATTCTGAGGCACTTTTGGTGTACAATAACCTTTATCAATCTTTAAACCTTCTGGAAATTTTTAAGTAGACTTAAATATGAAGATTTACTGTTCTCTGTGATTAACCGTTATGGAAATGAACATTTGCTCCGCCCCGATTTTTGAAAACAATTTCAAAAGAATCTGTATTTTACTCATATAGTCTAGTCAATGACCATTTTCCCGTGTATTTATCCCATACAGCACTGACTGAAAAAATTGGATTTTGGTTTTAACTTTACCATCTATTTCAAAGTCTACCCTGTGCCGGGGTTTTGCCATTGCTCTGAGCGTGGATGCCACTCCTTCTTGGGGGGTAAAAAATTTTTCATTGAAAAATAAGTACAAGAAATCGATACATTGACTAATTCTAAGCAACTTTTATTACATGAAGTTTTTTCTGAAAGTCAATTATTTCCAACTTATTCACGAGTGAAATTGTCGGATTCCAGGCAAAAAAACACGTTTGCAGATTCTGTATAACTGGAAAAATATGCATTTAATCGAAAACAATGTGGAAAGAAAATTATATAGCCTATAAAAAACTAAGAAAACCGTGTATTTATGATGCATACAGGACCAATACAAACGGAATTATTGCTTTTTGAAAGTTGATTGGTATTTTCAATCGCCAAAATGGAAAGTTTCTACGTACAATAACTAAAAATCAATGCATTTTTTCGGGGGAAAACTTTTTCTTAAGTCCTTTAAACAACCTTCATTTTATTTGTTATGAAAGTTCCTAGCATTCAAAAACTAAGCGAGTTATGAAGAAAAAAATGTCGATTCCTATTTATTCGTTGGAAAAAATAGTGAAAATCTCACCCTCTCTTCAACCCCATTAGAAAAAAATTGTTGCCACTTTACAATTCACTTCATTTATGTTTTGATAATATGTTCTGAGTGTTTGACCAGTTTAAAATACTTCTTTTTCAAAAAAATTGAGTTTGAAGAGAAAAAAATTTTCGTAATTTAGCGAAAAATCTCCTTTTCTTCAAAATAACTCAAAAACTGTTAATAGTCCGGGAGCCAGCGACCGGTTTTTGCGACCAATTTTATATCCACTGATAATTTGTAAAATACTTAAGATGATTGTACTATAAATCACTGTGAACGTCAGCTGCGGTATTCTTCTTTTTCTTTGGCATTGTGTTCCCAATTATTTGATCAAACGCCGAAAAATTGTCACTTTTGATCTTGTTGATCCATAACTCGATTGTAGCGATAAACGCATTAATTTTACATTCATATTCAAATATATTGCCAATGCCGTGAAACTTTAAATTTTTTAGGTTGAATTTTGGGGTTGAATTTATTTATTTGTTCAATTTATTTATTTGAGCAAAAAATCAACTAAATAATACTGGTCATACAAGCATCACGCACAAGAATGCCTACTTGGTAGACATATTGAATAGAAATTATGAAAATACGTTAATACTCGTATTTCTGAAAATCGTACAAATGTACTTGAAAGTGTAAGATATCCATAGTCCGCTAATGACTCCACGCGATCGAATCATTAAACCAAATAGAAAAATAATTAAATAACTAAGCTTGGAAAAGCTTATTTGATATTTGGACTAACTGTTTCCTTAAGAGATAAAAATATTTTCACTTCACTAAGTTCATACAATCTTGAAAGCATATTTCCTTTGGAAAGCCAATACACCTCTGTGTGGAAAAGAAGACTTTAGTGTTCAGAATTCATATCAGAGCATATTTGTTTGAAAAGATGGGTTTTCAGAGCAGTGCTTTTGATTAAGTTAACAACTTTTATAGCTGTTTTCAACGCAATAGCCAAGCATTCTGGTAGGGTTTTGGCAGCCAATGCTTCGCAATACAATGTGTTGATCTTGCAGATGATTTTTCATTTTTATCAATGTAGCAAGACCAGAGCGGGAACCAAGCATAACTGGAGCACTATCCGTACAAATACCCGCAAGTTTTCGCCACTGAAGACGATATTCCTCAAAATATCGACTTTCATCCATAACATCAACACCTTGCGTGGCTTCCAGTCATTTGGAAAACAGTTACTCTTCCTTTAATGCTTTATTTTCATGCAGAAATCGAGCAAATACAAGTAATTGACAGCATTGTGAAACGTCGTCAGATTCATCACATTGCATTGCAAAACAAGAACTGCATATATTGTAAAGATAAGTAGAGTGAATGGGGCTGAAATGACCGAACGCGACTTATATATGAGTTATTCAACATTGTTAGGATGGCTTCGCGGACCACCTCGGGTGCTTCCAGGGACCACCTCGAGTGCTTCCAGGAACCACCAGTGGTCCGCGGACCACTGGTTATGAACCACTGATCTAATCAATAAAAAAAAATTCTTCAATTATTTTATTCATTGACTTCCACCCAACTTTTTACGACTTCATCCTAAAGAGCGGGTCGGTTGCGGACAGCACAAATTAATAATTCCACATCGTAATCTGCCATGATGATGATTCTATGTCAACTCGGGACGACAGCTAGAGCAATTTTCGCTCCTCGTGTGGAAGCGTCACTCTTCCTTTTGCATTTCGAGTATGAGACGCGGCTTCACAGCTCGAGATGCAGGAGACGTGAAAGCTCTCGCTCGCGAGACGTGGCGGCGCCCGCTCTCCGTCTGAAAGAGTCCATTGGGCTCGATACATTCGATTCCACTCTCTCGGGAGCGAGAGACGTCAGGCTTCTTGTATAAAAGGAGCTTAACAGTCTTTCAATATGGGTTCTAGTAAAAATCTGAATGATCAGGAAAAATAAAGATATTATACAAATAATTGATATGAAAATTATTGGCACACTTGTGGCGTTGTTTTAATTCCAAAGTTCTGCAATATTTGAGAATTATACATATATTGGATAATCGATTATGTGAAGTCGATATGTTGATTCCAAAGGTAACGTAAATTTATAGTTTTATATATAAGGAAATTACCAATATTATTTGAGTACAGTTTAAAATTGAAAGTATGTAAAACATCGTTGCATAACCTAACTTTTTACGCATATATCATAGTTGAGATTTCGATAAAGCTTTAAAACACGCTATGAAACTCAATAATATTCAATAGCCAGAAATCTTATGGGATAAATAGCTGCAATAAAGTGTAATCCATAAATCATAAGGAAACGCCTCCAAAAATGAACTCAAACAATCAGGTAGACGTGCCATCTGGGATATATATTTGACTAATAAAAAAGTTTTGAAATTTGATAATTGGTCAATAAAATTTTCTTAACGATAAATTGAATTATGAACTATACTTCATATTGAATGAATTTTTTGTTTGTTATATACATATATAAGTTCTTCGTTATAAATAAAAATTTATTCTCATATTTGTTCTCACGTTGAGTATAAAATCTCAGCTTGGCAAATATTCACATAAAAAAATACCAACTTTTCATTTATAAATAGAAATTTATATAAAATAAATTATATATATATATATATATATATATATATATATATATATATATATATATCTATATATACATATATATATATATATATATATATATATATATATATATATATATATCTATATATATATATCTATATATACATATATATATATATATATATATATATATATATATTATATATATAATATATATATATATATATATATATATATATATATATATATACCGGGTGTCCACGGAAGGAGGCTCGCCCCTATAACTTTTTTGTTTTCAGAGATAATGAAATGAAATTTACAGGATCTGTTTAATGCATAAAACTGCTTTTTTCGACAAGTAACTCAATTTCATGCAGCTTGCGGTTTCATCGGAAGTGACATAAACTTTCGATTTTTAAATGGAATACCTGATATATTTTCAGTTTTTTTGTCTCCATATGACATTAAGAAAACAACAATGTATCATTTGCTACTTTTTGTAACCGTTGTTCAATTTTTTTTTCGAAATAAGTTTTTATTCTAGAGGGCTATAGATGCGTTCAAATAAATAATTTCGGTCCTAAAATGGCCCTGTTTTCCGTCCAGGGACGTTTTGTAGGCCTGGCTTTGGACTTATTTTGTTTCAGTTGTGTTGGTCACAGGCTACTCGATGATTTCGAATGTTATTTTAATCTCTATAAGATTCTTCATTTTAAGGAAGTTCTAAGGTTATGGGATTTCAGGTTTTTATCGAAAGCTTTCTTTCAACCTAATACCAAGAGTGCGGTATCAAATTAATCGTAATAAACTTATCTTTTTTTTCCAACCCGACGAGCCACCATGTTGCCATTTGAAAAAAATACACATAGCTGGAACATTTTGATCGAAAACAGTGAAGTTGTATTTTAACATACATTTTAGGATCAAAATTAGTTATTTGAACGCATCCATAGCACTCTAGAATAAAAATTCATTTCGAAAAAAAAATAAAAAAAACTTACAAAAAGTAACAAATGATACATGGTTGTATTCTAAATGTCATATGGAGACAAAAAAACTGAAAATATACCCGGTGTCCCATTTAAAAATCGAAAGTTTATGTCACTTCCGGTGAAACCGGAAGTTGCATGAAGTTGAGTTACTTGTCAAAAAATACAGTTTTATGCATCAAACAGATCCTCTAAATTTCATAATTATCTCCGAAAACAAAAAAGTTATAGGGGCGAGCCACCTTCTGTGGACACCCGGTATATATATATATATATATATATATATATATATATATATATATATATATATATATATATATATATATATATATATATATATATATATATATATATATATATATATATATACACATACATACATACATACATTCATATAAATCTCTTGTCACGATGTTTGTGGTCAAACTCAAAACTGCTTAACCGATTTTTATGAAATTTTTTATGTATATTTGATAGGTATGAGAATAGGGCGTAAAGTATATTTCATACAACTAGATGATTAGGGAAAATGTTTTTGACAAAAATTTTTTTTGTATTTTTCTTCGATTTTGCATCAAAAAATACTTATAACTCCAAAATTCCATCCTCCAACCTATTTTTTAATCACGATAATTCAACAGTCGTTCGTATTTTCAAAATTGTTTATGTTATTGAATAACAGATGGCGCTACGATCGCCTCATCGAACTTCAGAAGACATTCACGAGAAGCATCGCGTTATTCTGCATTTCTTATGTATCACAAAGCAGTGCATGAAGAATTTCGTACAATTTATTTTAATTTGTGAGAAATATAGACATTTTAAAAGAAATATATTAGGTATCGGTATACCGTTTTTCATCAGTAAGTACAAGAATTTGGTCTATTTGTGTGTGTGTGTGTGTGTGTGTGTGTGTGTGTGTGTGTGTGTGATGGTGTGTGTGTGTGTGTGTGTGTGTGTGTGTATGTATGTATGTTACAGTGAATAATGCCAGCAAGACGAATGGGGGCCAAATTGTTACACGCAATGTCCCACTAACTGAAAAAAAACCATTTACGACCAAATTATGTCGGCAGTTTCGACGGGACAAGGAGAATTCTTTTTTCAGATGTACCAGGTGGAACTGGCAAAACATTTCTGATTTCGCTAATTCTCACCGAAATACGATCAAATAATGGCATCGCATTGGCCGTTGCATCATATAGCAATCTTTATTGTAAGTAGGCAGAACAGCTCATTCAGCATTTAAGCTGCCACTGAATATTCAAAATAATCCAGATGCAGTATGCAACATAAAAAACAATCGTCCATGGCCACAGTGCTGGAACAATGCAAAATTATCATCTGGGATGGATGAACTATGGCACACAAACATTCTCTTGAGGCGTTGAACAAAACACTCAAAGATATAAAAAACAACGACAAACTATTCGGTGGCACTGTGTTACTCCTTTCAGTTGATTTCTGACAAACACCTCCCGTCATTGCACGTTCAACGTACGCTACGTGCAAATGTTATAAGATCCATCCGCTGACACATTCTCGAATCAATTGTTAGATATCGGCGATAAAAAAGTTGGCGTCTATGAAAATACTGGATACATAAAATTGCCCATTAGTTTCTGCAAAATCGTTATTCTCAAAATGATCTCATTGCCCGCATATTTCCCGATATACGCATGCAAGACATAAATCATGTGTAGTTGGCAGAAAGAGCCACTTTGACTGATAAAAATGTGGACGTAGACGATTCAGACTTCAAGATACAGCAGTCGTTGCTATGCGATGCTAACTAAGCTATAAATTATCCAACAGAGTTTTGAACTCACTGAATTTGCCAGTCATATCACCACAAATTGTACGGTTGGAAGTTCGATCTCCGATTATTTTATCTCGGAATATGAACCAACGTCATGCGATTGGTCATTAAAAAATTGATGAAAAACATTATCGAAGCCACCACTTTGAATAGCAGATTCCGAGCTGCAAATGTTTTGCTGTCACGAATTCCAAATGATTTCCTCAGAAGTGCCAATTGAACTTAAATGTGTTCAATTTCCTTACATTGGCATTCGCAAGACCAAAGACCAAGAAAAAATATTGTACACTCAATTGCTCTTCGAAATTAATATTTAGGTACTTTTTTATTTCATTCACCTACTTCAAGATAAAAAATGTATTACTTTTTTCACTTTACCTTTATTTTTTAAGAGTTCAAACAATGAATGGTTGGTGTTTTTTGTTTTTATCGGCAGCCATCGTCTACAGTGCTCCATTTCTCTTTCTGTCATAGATCCCATCACTACACAATTACAATACATTCGTTATTAGACGACTCTAAAATCGAAAATCGGAGGAATAATACAACGAGTGTGAAAATCCAAGCCCCCAAACCCACGTTTATCACACTCTTTCGTCAATCTTTCACGGTTGCGTTAATAATCAAGATGTCTTGGTACTGAACTTTGGTTCAGTGATATTTGGGTTCAAATACCACAGATTTTTCACGTTTTTTTCATATATTATTATAATTGCAGCTTAGGGAAAACGAAGCTGCAGGCTTGATCGTAAAGTATCGCTGACCAGAGAGTATCGGACCTACCATAGAGAAATAATCACAGAAAAAAAGAAAACCTGCTTGAAAAAGCATAGATAAAAAATCACTCTCAGAATATAGAATTTTTCATTTGGATTGTAGAAATCCCGGCGAAGTCCTTTTATTTTTTCTCGGGAAGAAAGTTCGTGCAAAACGTATGACAACCCCTTCCGCAATAATAAACAACTGCATCGATATCTACTGCTACAACTAGCTAATTCAACCTTCATTTTCTCGCAATCGTTTGATGGATATCAAAAGCATACTAGATAGTTTAAAAAAAGCCATGAATCGTCTCGTAAACCTTTCTTACATCTGAGCTTTACATTTACAATTACACAGTTTTTTGTGATTGAAGATATCACTTAATGTATATAACTCTTTTTATGTGAAATAAATCGAAAGTTCAACATATTCAATACATATCCGCACAATGTTGGTCTATGCTAACACGCTCCGCTGTTACGTTCGGTCCTAGGCATGCCCACATTCAGGTAAGGTTCAGATGCGGAACGGACTTTAGTGTCATCAAAATTCAAATGGCAATTGCTAGCATACATGTTGGTAAGGGAAGACATGAATTATTTCTGAAATAAATTGTTAAGTTCAGTTAAAAATATGCTCGCTTCGTTCATAATCTACAAACAGCAGCATTGATTGCATACCTAGTTTATTTAACAACCAAAATAATCACTAGAAATATTTTATATGGCAGAAATTTTTTCACCAGGTCATCTAGTATATATATATATATATATATATATATATATATATATATATATATATATATATATATATATATAATTTAATATATTTTTAACTGTAACTTTAATAAAACATAAAATATTGCTGACGTACAGTAATCTTTGATTAATAAGCGAAATAGCTAATTTGAGCTTACTATGAATAAGAATCAATATTCAAGTATCATAAAATATGAATAAAAAAATATGTAAGTATTTGAAAATAAATAATATAGTACTATTATAGTAATATAGTAATACAGTACTAAACTAGTACTAATATTTCGCAACTGAAAATTTAACATTCTGTATATAGGTATTTAATTCTCTATTTCGTGAAGATTTTTAATATTCCTCTAAATTAGTAAATGCTAACATAATTTTGTTATTTTAGAAAGCATGATATGTCTAATAATTTTCTCAAATTATTGGGGGTGTCCGCCCCCCAGCTATATTTCTTAGTGCGCTCGGTCCCCCTCAGGCCCCATGGAGTCGGCACCACTGCCTCCACTGCGACTTACTTGTTATTTTCGTACCCGTATGTTCATACCGAAAGTTTATACCAAATTTTATTATTTTAAATAAAATCTCTCATACATTACTACATATTTCGATTTCACTGAAAATTCTGAGCACTTTTGGTGTACAATAACCTTTATCAATCTTTAAACCTTCTGGAAATTTTTAAGTAGACTTAAATATGAAGATTTACTGTTCTCTGTGATTAACCGTTATGGAAATGAACATTTGCTCCGCCCCGATTTTTGAAACAATTTCAAAAGAATCTGTATTTTACTCATATAGTCTAGTCAATGACCATTTTCCCGTGTATTTATCCCATACAGCACTGACTGAAAAAATTGGATTTTGGTTTTACTTACCATCTATTTCAAAGTCTACCCTGTGCCGGGGTTTGCCATTGCTCTGAGCGTGGATGCCACTCCTTCTTGGGGGTAAAAAATTTTTCATTGAAAATAAGTACAGAAATCGATACATTGACTAATTCTAAGCAACTTTTATTACATGAAGTTTTTTCTGAAAGTCAATTATTTCCAACTTATTCACGAGTGAAATTGTCGGATTCCAGGCAAAAAAACACGTTTGCAGATTCTGTATAACTGGAAAAATATGCATTTAATCGAAAACAATGTGGAAAGAAAATTTATAGCCTATAAAAAACTAAGAAAACCGTGTATTTATGATGCATACAGGACCAATACAAACGGAATTATTGCTTTTTGAAAGTTGATTGGTATTTTCAATCGCCAAAATGGAAAGTTTCTACGTACAATAACTAAAAATCAATGCATTTTTCGGGGAAAACTTTTTCTTAAGTCCTTTAAACAACCTTCATTTTTATTTGTTATGAAAGTTCCTAGCATCAAAACTAAGCGAGTTATGAAGAAAAAAATGTCGATTCCTATTTATTCGTTGGAAAAAATAGTGAAAATCTCACCCTCTCTTCAACCCCATTAGAAAAAAATTGTTGCCACTTTACAATTCACTTCATTTATGTTTTGATAATATGTTCTGAGTGTTTGACCAGTTTAAAATACTTCTTTTTCAAAAAAATTGAGTTTGAAGAGAAAAAAATTTTCGTAATTTAGCGAAAAATCTCCTTTTCTTCAAAATAACTCAAAAACTGTTAATAGTCCGGGAGCCAGCGACCGGTTTTTGCGACCAATTTTATATCCACTGATAATTTGTAAAATACTTAAGATGATTGTACTATAAATCACTGTGAACGTCAGCTGCGGTACCGAGAGTCTGTTTGGCAACCGCAGCCGCCCACACACGTAAAAAAAAACGAGTATTTAGTTATTTTATATCGGTTGAAAATTGGTGCGAGAGTATTAATTTGAATAAATGTAGTCAGCTGGTCTTATCGCGGTTTATTGTACGTCAGCTGGTCATGTAAACACAACAAAAAAAACATAATTTTCAGTGATTTTACATCGGTTGAAAATTTGTCAGATGAAAGTCAACGTAATATTTAATCAAAAAAAAAATGTCAGCTGGCTATACGTCGGGAGAAAGATCGTCAGCTGGCACAGTGAAAGTTGAATCTCGATAGATAGTTATGAGCTGCGCACACTAATTAAAATGCGTCAGCTGACGAGTTTGCAACCGACACACAGCCAGCTGACGTTTTTTGTTCGTTTGAATATTATGTTAACTTTCAACTGACAAATTTTCAACCTATATAAAATAAATTATGCAAAGGTATTTCCTCATAAGAGCAAGGTGGGACTCGAACCCACAATACTGAGTTTACAAGCGATATACCTTACCGCTGGGCTACCGAGGCCTCCCATTATTTATTTTATATCGGCTGAAAATTTGTCAGTTGAAAGTTAACATAATATTTAAATGAACAAAAAACGTCAGCTGGCTGTGTGTCGGTTGCAAACTCGTCAGCTGACGCATTTTAATTAGTGCGCGCAGCTCGTAACTGTCTATCGAGATTCAACTTTCACTGCGCCAGCTGACGATCTTTCTCCCGACGTATAGCCAGCTGACATTTTTTTTTGTTTAAATATTAGGTTGACTTTCATCAGACAAATTTTCAACCGATGTAAAATCACTGAAAATTATTTTTTTTTTGTTGTGTTTACATGGTCAGCTGACGAACAATAAACCGCGATAAGACCAGCTGACTACATTTATTAAAATTAATACTATGTGAACTACTCTTGTACCAATTTTCAACCGATATAAAATAACTGAATACTCGTTTTTTTACGTGTGTGGACGGCTGCGGTTGCCAAACAGACTCTCGGTACCACAGCTGACGTTGACAGTGATTTATAATACAATCATCTTAAGTATTTTACAAATAACCAGTGGATATAAAATGATTGACAATAAAAGGTCGCTGGCTCCCGGACTATAATGATACGCAAAATTTTGTGGACTACGAAATAGTAGGTTTTTTTTATTCAAAAATTTTGGCGTTTCATTTTTTTTTTGTAGGATAAAAATTGAGTAAGATATGGCCATTTAAATCTTGCGTGTGTTCGCGCAAAGTGCCTTTTTTGAGCCCTTTTAGCATGAAATTTTTAAAAAATAAAATCTGAAAAAAGTTTCATTCAGATAGGCTCATAGCTCTTAAAAAACCTACAAAATGCTTTTTTGAAAGACTTGATCGCTCAAAAACTACGCGAGTTATGGGGAAAAAACCAAAAGCACTTTTTTGTAGAAATATGTATATTAATATATTGATGAATACACATAATGATAAATACCAATCAACTTTCAACAAGCAACAATTCCGTTTGTATTGGATCAAAATGCATTATAAATACACGATTTGTTTTGTTTTTCTATAAGCTATAATTTTGCTCTCTACAGGTTTTTCGATTGAATGTATATTTTTCCAGTTATTCGCGAAAAAGAATCTGAAAACGTGTTTTTTTTTCCTGAAAAACGACAATTTCACTAGCGAATAAGTCGAAAAGTATTAACTTTCAGAAAAAACTTCATGAAACAAAAATTGCTTAGAATTAGTCAATCCATTGATTTCCGTACTTATTTTCAATAAAAAAATTTTCTATCCCAAGACGAGGTGGCATCCACCCCCAGAGAAAAAGCAACCCCCGGCACAGGGTAGACTTTGAAATAGATGGTAAATAGAACCTTAATCCAAATTTTCATACAAATCGGTGCTGTATGGGATAAATACACAGTTTACACTTTTTTTTACCGTCATTGACTGGACTAATACCCGCAGTGTTGATATCACATACAGGCAAAATGAGTTAGGTATATTGGGATCTGACATGTCAGCTGGCGAACTCTGGCGACCAGATGAAAGAAGTTTTTATTTCCAACGTCAACATATGCAATTGCATGACAAGTTTTTGATTTCTTACAAATGAGGTCGCAAAAGGTGAATAATGGAGAGTGTTAATTTTGCAAAACGTAGAATCAGCAAGTCTATAGAGTGTTGTTGCTTGAAAAATTGTAATTATAAAGCATATACAAATGCAAGTATTAGCTTTCATCGGTTTCCGAAGCTAAACAAATATTTTGTATTGAGAGAAAATCGTTTTGGAGAAAAGGAAAACATTGATTTATTGAAGGTATGTAAAATCAATCTGAAGAAGAATCACACAACTCGAGAATGACGGTGTGTTCTTTTCATTTTACAGAAGAAAATTACATTCTTTCAGGTAATTAAGTCCTATGATTGAAACTTAGATTAAACATTTGAAGTTGTTGGATCTGTGTCGCCTGAAAATTTATTGGTATTTATTAGAAGAAATTTTCACAGTGATATGTGGTACGATAAATATTTCTTCTCCGATGACAAATTCATGGAAAATTAAGTGAAATGATGCAGTAACAAACTTATGTATATTATGATTATTAGATTTATGTTAGTTTTAATAAGAATACACACGAAATGAAGAGTTTTTCTTTGTATATTCATTATTAATACATTTTGAGTTGCATTATGGTTGATGGTATTTTATTATAAAAACCACATTTGATTATATGAAATATTAAGATATCTCATTGAATCCGTGTATACTACTAAATAATAAATTTTTTATAATTGGTAGATAATTGGAGAGGGCCAGTGAAAAAAACACACAGAAATCTATCTTATGTTAATATCAACGTTTCGACAAGTTATATTGTCATCCTCAGGATACTAAAAACAGAAATGGCAAATTCACAACTATAGACACGTTATAGAACAGGTAACATTATAGTTAATTTAAAATATTAAAGAACCAAACATAAAGATATGAAATCTTGATTAATATCTTCTTCTTTAAGTTTACAATACAACAATCAGATAAAATAAAGAAACAATTGTTATAAGTACACGTAAAACATATTTACAATTATAATACTGTTATGGAGCAATAGAAGTACAAGAGGTTGTTAAAAATTGAACAATTTTGGTTCTTGGAATAGACAATTTCTCTTAATATTAATTTTTGCCTAGTTTATTTACAAACAATATTTGACACATACAAAAATTAAAAAAACATTTAGCATTTTAAAGTTTTCCAAAATTAAACATTTTAAGCGCCATAGCAAAACAGTAAAACATCAGGACTTACCAACATATTCAGATTTCTTTAGTTAGAAATTTAAAACACAGGATGCAATGGATAATTTCCATGTTAAAGTTGTTGTACATATAGGTACAGTGCCAAAGAAATACCTTTCTTGTTCTTTCTGTTTAGATTTTCTTTTTGTAATGAATGTATTTTTGAGGACCGATTTGTTTATCGTTTTACTGGCGACTAGCAACTGAATAGTTCAATATAATTCATAATATTGCGGATGTATGATATGATTTCCCATCAGTAAAAAGATCAACATTTGGTTGTTATCGTAACCATAAAGATAAAAATTGTGAGGAGAGAGTTCAAATTTTCCATAGACATATAAAAGGTGATTTCATTATAAGAATTTAATTATTTATTTTCGCATTTTATAAATCAAGTTAAAATAAGAAGTATCCAGTATAACCAAATGTTGATCTTTTTACTGATGGGAAATCATATCATACATCCGCAATATTATGAATTATATTGAACTATTCAGTTGCTAGTCGCCAGTAAAACGATAAACAAATCGGTCCTCAAAAATACATTCATTACAAAAAGAAAATCTAAACAGAAAGAACAAGAAAGGTATTTCTTTGGCACTGTACCTATATGTACAACAACTTTAACATGGAAATTATCCATTGCATCCTGTGTTTTAAATTTCTAACTAAAGAAATCTGAATATGTTGGTAAGTCCTGATGTTTTACTGTTTTGCTATGGCGCTTAAAATGTTTAATTTTGGAAAACTTTAAAATGCTAAATGTTTTTTGTATGTGTCAAATATTGTTTGTAAATAAACTAGGCAAAAATTAATATTAAGAGAAATTGTCTATTCCAAGAACCAAAATTGTTCAATTTTTAACAACCTCTTGTACTTCTATTGCTCCATAACAGTATTATAATTGTAAATATGTTTAACGTGTACTTATAACAATTGTTTCTTTATTTTATCTGATTGTTGTATTGTAAACTTAAAGAAGAAGATATTAATCAAGATTTCATATCTTTATGTTTGGTTCTTTAATATTTTAAATTAACTATAATGTTACCTGTTCTATAACGTGTCTATAGTTGTGAATTTGCCATTTCTGTTTTTAGTATCCTGAGGATGACAATATAACTTGTCGAAACGTTGATATTAACATAAGATAGATTTTTGTGTGTTTTTTTCACTGGCCCTCTCCAATTATCTACCAATTATAAAGAATATTTGGGTCACAAGCAAACCTTATGTAAATAATAAATGTTTTTCGTGAAATTTTGAATGTATTTCACCCAAAGTTCTGTCAGAAATAATTGAATGTCGAATAATAAAACAATTTTCGACTTGGATGAAGAATCCTCAATAAAAAGTTCTGAAATATGTTTATTGATATTTTCCCATCATATCTGGCTGATTATAAACTTCCTGCATAAAAAGCTCGAATTAATATTCTCATATCACTTTAACAAAATACAGTTGGTTCAGACTAGGTATTTTACAAATCAAATTATATCAAATCAAAATAGATAAATAAAAAGAAGTAAAGTTGACGATACCAGGCCTCGAATTCTCTTCATTTTTCTCACATTGTATTAAGAATTTGGATCTTTTCATCTTCTCTGTATTTTAGCTGGAGTAAATTTTCACCTACATGAAGATTCACACTTTTACTCGAATATAACTTTGTTATATAGGAAAAACTCCGAAAACTTTCAAATCTCTCATATAACTCGTATTGAAAGTTGGTTTTGAGACGCCATGTTTTGACTTTATCACCTAAGCTTCGCCTCCATGTCAGATTCCAATAGGCGTATAGTAGATAGGAAATCAAAATTTTTGAAATTTCATCTTTTTAACTTCAACAATAACTGCTACTTTTTCAATAAAAGTACCACTAATGATTCTCTGACCCGAAGGAGCGAAAAATGTCTCGAAGTCGGAAGTCGTTATTGAAATATGTACGAAATAAATTTTTGGACAACATTTTTTTTGCTATTATTGTTCAACATTCATATTTCAAATCTCTTCTTATTTTTCACAGAAAATATTCACAGTTTATGATGTTTTCTATCGTATCGTTTGTTCGACGATTTATTTTTTGTGAATAACAGGCCTGTAGCATCGTATCCTTGTTTGTGTAATTATATCAATCCAGTTTTATGAGCTATTTATTTCACCAAGTTAAGGGTTTTTTAGAATTGTAGTAGATTACTTTTTTCCAGGCAAGCGCTTCAATTCTAGAGTGCAATTTGTTGATTGTCATGAATCAAATTTTTAGTCGTATTTTCTCCGAAAATATAGACTATGCAGGGTATTGAAAGAACAGTCATGTGCGAGTGTAAATTTTTTTTGATGTCTTGTTATATATATATATATATATATATATATATATATATATATATATATATATATATAATAGTAAGGAGGTTTATCGGGTGTGCGGTCTGTTATATATAAAAGAAAACTCTACTTTTCCTAGCTACTCAATATTTCGTCAAACTTTATTGAAATCATCAGGAGTCTACTGTAAAGATTGAAAATAAAACAAAAATAACACCAGAATACAAAAACCACAAACAACTTACAGTTTAAGAATAAAATTCAAATACACAAGGCATCACATCGACATGTTAAACAGTACTGATCACACAATGGGAACAAATCTCCCTAAACACTGGTGTAATTTTTTCATTTTCATAGAGATAACCCAAATATGTGGTGGTTTTATTAATTGATTTTCAAACTAAATGAAACAAAAAAGTTTACGAAGACATGTTAACTTTGACTGTAGATTCAGGGTATAAAATTCTTTATTTAGCCAAATTTAAAATATTACTGTAAATGCTGCTTAACTGACCTGTATCGGACTTAAAATTAACAGTGTTCTTTTCCTCATTTATGCAACACATTTCCAGGAATAAACGGTTTCCATAATTAGACTCTGTTTTCAAAACACTGACATTATTATAATCAAAGTTATGGCCTGTTTTTATATGATGATTCAATACAGCACAAGAATTTTTACCCAATCGACAATCACTCCTGTGCTATGTGATTCTCTGTTTAAGCCACTGGGCAGTTTGTCCAATGTAACAACCCTGACATCCCAAACAAGGTATTTTATATACTACATTACTCTTGAAATCCACTGGTGTTGGGTCCTTTACATTTGAAAAGAGCATAGAACTACTAACTAAATTATATTTAGCGATCTTAAGCGCCGGAAAATCCTTGAAGAGAGGTACAACCAAATCAGTCAAACCCCTTAAAAAAGGCAATCTTTTATACTTAAAAATCGCGTTATCTGTCTCCTCTGTCGGTCCGTCATAAAAACCAGAATTATAGATTAGTTTATTCAAAATATTTTTAGGGTAGCCATTATTGTGAAATATGAGAAAAAGTTTTCTTAACAAGATAATTTAAGAAAACTTTTTCTCATATTTCACAATAATGGCTACCCTAAAAATATTTTAAATAAACTAATCTATAATTCTGGTTTTTATGACGGACCGACAGAGGAGACAGATAACGCGATTTTTAAGTATAAAAGATTGCCTTTTGTAAGGGGTTTGACTGATTTGGTTGTACCTTTCTTCAAGGATTTTCCGGCGCTTAAGATCGCTAAATATGATTTAGTTAGTAGTTCTATGCTCTTTTCAAATGTAAAGGACCCAACACCAGTGGATTTAAAGAGTAATGTAGTATATAAAATACCTTGTTTGGGATGTCAGGGTTGTTACATTGGACAAACTGCCCAGTGGCTTAAACAGAGAATCACACAGAACAGGAGTGATTGTCGATTGGGTAAAAATTCTTGTGCTGTAGTGAATCATCATATAAAAACAGGCCATACCTTCGATTATAATAATGTCAGTGTTTTGAAAACAGGGTCTAATTATGGAAACCGTTTATTCCTGGAAATGTGTTGCATAAATAAGGAAAAGAACACTGTTAATTTCAAGTCCGATACAGGTCAGTTAAGCAGCATTTACAGTAATATTTTAAATTTGGCTAAATAAAGAATTTATTATTTTATACCCTGATTCTACAGTCAAAGTTAACATGTCTTCGTAAACTTTTTTGTTTCATTTAGTTTGGAGATTTGTTCCCATTGTGTGATCAGTAATGTTTAACATGTCGATGTGATGCCTTGTGTGTTTGAATTTTACTCTTAAACTGTAAGTTGTTTGTGGTTTTTGTATTCTGGTGTTATTTTTGTTTTATTTTCAATCTTTACAGTAGACTCCTGATGATGTCAATAAAGTTTGACGAAATATTGAGTAGCTAGGAAAAGTAGAGTTTTCTTTTATATATAACAGACCGCACACCCGATAAACCTCCTTACTATTTCATACCGTACAGTCGATATCTTTTCATACTATATATATATATATATATATATATATATATATACAGGGTGGACCACCACGAACTGCATCGATCGATATCTCAGAAACTGAGATACATAAAGTTAGCTCACCAACTTTTGAATTTGGAAATTCGAAAAACGACATCGTTTGCCGTATGTTTGCCGTTTCAAAGCCATGAACAATATTCACCACCCAACAAAAACTCTCCCATCTGGTCAGATCCGTCAAGGATAAAATTCCTAACGAAAATCACGGTGTTTATGAGATTCCCTGTTCCAATTGTCCTCGTTCTTACATAGGACAAACGAACCGACGAATTCAGGTCCGTGCCAAGGAACATTCACTCTCAGTAAGACACTCAGATATCACCAACGCCCTTTCCCAACATCACACCCAAACGGGCCACATTATCGATTTCCCCAATACAAGAACTATTGCTCCCGTCCGATCTTTCAAATCCCGAATTTTTCGTGAAGGTGTAGAAATAGAAAAACGTCCAAATTGTTTGAACACCAGAGATGACAGTCACAGACTCCCATCAGTATGGAAACCACTTCTCAGTGGTCGCCATGTCACACCCAATCAGAGTGCATCCCGCACTGATGAGCGTGAATACCCCCCCCCCATTGACGTCAATACTACGTCAATAACTACGTCAATGGAGGCCCCTATAAATACGGCCACGCGACAATCGGCCCGTCAGTTGACTCTGAAGAGTAGGCAGGTTGAGACTTCAAAGTTGACAGGAAGCAGTACGGTTGGTGGAGTAGGCAGGTTGAGACCACGCAATCGTATTGTTTCCGATTCCTCCTAATTCGATTCGTGGAGTAGGCAGATTGAGGCCACGTATCTGAATTATATTCCTTCTGATTCTCCTGAAGATGGCTTCGCAAAAGGAGCCGAAACGTCGAGATTTTTCAAATCTTTTACGCGGTTCATTCCGAGAACCAAGTTTTTTCAAATACTTTCGACCGCGGAAATCTTTCTGTACATATATATATATATATATATATATATATATATATATATATATATATATATATATATATAGAAGAAGGGTAGTCTTTGCTGACTAGTTAGGATGCAATAAGGATAATAATATTTGGGTATAGCAGCAAGCAAAACGTGTACTCTTATAACACTATATTTCCGATATTTCGACAATGATTATTGTCATCTTCAGGGAAGCTACAAAATAAGCACAAAAGAAAATCAATAAATGCTCCATAACGGCCAACAGCAAAAATACTTACTGTGTCTTTGAGAATGATTGCAAAAGGTGTAAAGATCGAGATACAGCATTATTGATTTTCACAAAACATTATTGATCGAGAACACAGGGGTGATGATCATCAACTGACATTACAAGTTAAAAAGTTTAAATGGTCACAATAAATTAAAATGAAACATAGTTAATTTTGAGGAAATAAAAACATTATTGAGTTTAAGTTAAGTCAAAGACTAAAATAATATAATTATCTACTTCGTCATTTCATATTGACTGAAAAAGAGACGCGACCAGCCATCTTGATCAAGAAAGTAGACATAGACAACATCAAACCAAAACCTCCAATGTGAAAATATGATAATTTAGGACCACAGATTGGTCACTGCTAACAAATAAAATAGCCAGGAGTATAGAAGACTCTGAGAAAGAAAGGCAACCTTTCTCTCACTCGACATTTCTTAAATGGATGTTTTTATCTAACTCTAACAAAAAGGAATAAATTTCACTAAGATGATTTAAATCAGTTTTTTTATTTAAGCAGTTTTCTGATTGTGAAATGTAAGCCATCTCCATAAACAGTCTCTTAACAGAATTTCTCTCTCTTGTCAATATTTTGGTGTCATTGAAATTCATAATATGTCCTGTAATATTAACATGTTCACTTAAAGCACATCTTTCAGGATGGCACCTACAGTCACTCTTATGTGAGGTAATTCTATCCTTGAGGGCTCTTGACGTCTGACCTACATATAATCTATCACAATTGGAGCATGGGATGCTGTAAACTATATGAGATTGTGAAGTTAAGGGTGTTTTATCCTTTACTTTGGTGAAAATGGAACTTATTGTTAAGACTGTTTTATTGGCAATTTTAATGTGACAAAGAGACCTGAAAATTCGTGACAACCTTTGGGAAACATCAGTGATATAAGGAAGTGAGGTGAAGAAAAATTGAGTTTGGGTCGAATCAGCTGCTTCATTGGTAGCTGTTGCAACCTGTGAGACACTTATGTTATTAATTGTATCTTGTACTGACATGGTCGACGTACCAAAAAGGATCTTTTTTAATAGAGCAGGAGGATAAGAGTTATCTATAAACAAATCATATAAAATTTTTAAATTCTTCTGATGGAAGCAATTGTCAGAAATACAAAGCACTCGACGCTTCATCTGTTTTACCAAATTAACTTTCATGGATTGTTTATGATACGAGTGGTAATTTAAATATCTTCCACTACTAATGGGTTTTCTATACCAGTCGATGACTATAGTATTATCCCTATTACGATGAAATTTTGTATCCAGAAAGGGAACACTATGTTCCTCATCTTCAAGTTCTATGGTGAACTGTATGAAGGAATCAAAACTATTGAATACGTCAACCACTTCTGTAACTCTGCCAATTGGTAAAGCTACAATTAGATCATCTACATATTTCTTAATAAAGAAAAAATTAAAAGGTAAAACCTGCAAAATCCCATCTAACACGTCATCCATGACATACATTGCGAGAATAGGACTAATCTTTGCACCCATAGGTGTTCCAAAAATCTGTTTATAAAATTTTCCATTAAATGAAAAATAAGTATTATTAAACAAAAAAGGTTATTAATTGAAAAAAAGTTTCCTTATCAATACCACAATGAGTGCTAACACGACCCCATCTTTTATCAATTGCTCGTAAGCATAAATCTAAGTAAACATTATTGAATAATGAGACAACATCCAAACTTGCCAAAACGTAACCATCAGGTAACTTCATCCCATTAAAAACCGCCGACACCTCAAAAGAATCTTTGATATAATAATTATTACTATAATCATAAGCAGCAGTCAGAATGTCTGTCAAGAAAGATGCCAAGGCTTCTGTGGGAATACCAACAGAAGAAATAATCGGTCTAGCTGATAAAATAGGTTTATGAATTTTAGGTAATGCATAGAACTTTGGACAAACACCATTATATGTTGTAAGTTTCTTCTTTTGCGAAACATCTATTTGATTCGAGTTAAATAATTTTTTGATTAATTGATTGCATTTCGTTTGGATTTGAGAAGTTGGATCTCTTGAAATTGAAACATATGCTTGGTTATTGTTCAAAAGTTCATTAGAAAGGTTGATATATTCTTCTCTTTCCATTATTACTGTGACATTACCCTTGTCAGACCTTGTGACTACTAAATTAGGATTATTTTTTAAAAAAATATTAGTTTTATTGAACAAGTTATGAAAAAAACCTCTAGAGTGCCTCGAAGAGTGAATGTAGTTGGTTATAATATTCGTAGACTGTGCAAATATTATAACCAACTACATTCACTCTTCGAGGCACTCTAGAGGTTTTTTTCATAACTTGTTCAATAAAACTAATATTTTTTTAAAAAATAATCCTAATTTAGTAGTCACAAGGTCTGACAAGGGTAATGTCACAGTAATAATGGAAAGAGAAGAATATATCAACCTTTCTAATGAACTTTTGAACAATAACCAAGCATATGTTTCAATTTCAAGAGATCCAACTTCTCAAATCCAAACGAAATGCAATCAATTAATCAAAAAATTATTTAACTCGAATCAAATAGATGTTTCGCAAAAGAAGAAACTTACAACATATAATGGTGTTTGTCCAAAGTTCTATGCATTACCTAAAATTCATAAACCTATTTTATCAGCTAGACCGATTATTTCTTCTGTTGGTATTCCCACAGAAGCCTTGGCATCTTTCTTGACAGACATTCTGACTGCTGCTTATGATTATAGTAATAATTATTATATCAAAGATTCTTTTGAGGTGTCGGCGATTTTTGATGGGATGAAGTTACCTGATGGTTACGTTTTGGCAAGTTTGGATGTTGTCTCATTATTCAATAATGTTTACTTAGATTTATGCCTTACGAGCAATTGATAAAAGATGGGGTCGTGTTAGCACTCATTGTGGTATTGATAAGGAAACTTTTTTTCAATTAATAACCTTTTTGTTTAATAATACTATTTTTCATTTAATGGAAAATTTTATAAACAGATTTTTGGAACACCTATGGGTGCAAAGATTAGTCCTATTCTCGCAATGTATGTCATGGATGACGTGTTAGATGGGATTTTGCAGGTTTTACCTTTTAATTTTTTCTTTATTAAGAAATATGTAGATGATCTAATTGTAGCTTTACTAATTGGCAGCGTTACAGAAGTGGTTGACGTATTCAATAGTTTTTGATTCCTTCATACAGTTCACCATAGAACTTGAAGATGAGGAACATAGTGTTCCCTTTCTGGATACAAAATTTCATCGTAATAGGGATAATACTATAGTCATCGACTGGTATTAGAAAACCCATTAGTAGTGGAAGATATTTAAATTACCACTCGTATCATAAACAATCCATGAAAGTTAATTTGGTAAAAACAGATGACAGCGTCGAGTGCTTTGTATTTCTGACAATTGCTTCCATCAGAAGAATTTAAAAATTTTATATGATTTGTTTATAGATAACTCTTATCCTCCTGCTCTATTAAAAAAAAGATCCTTTTTGGTACGTCGACCATGTCAGTACAAGATACAATTAATAACATAAGTGTCTCACAGGTTGCAACAGCTACCAATGAAGCAGCTGATTCGACCCAAACTCAATTTTTTCTTCACCTCACTTCCTTATAATCACTGATGTTTCCCAAAGGTTGTCACGAATTTTCAGGTCTCTTTGTCACATTAAAATTGCCAATAAAACAGTCTTAACAATAAGTTCCATTTTCACCAAGTAAAGGATAAAACACCCTTAACTTCACAATCTCATATAGTTTACAGCATCCCATGCTCCAATTGTGATAGATTATATGTTAGGTCAGACGTCAAGAGCCCTCAAGGATAGAATTACCTCACATAAGAGTGACTGTAGGTGCCCATCCTGAAAGATGTGCTTTAAGTTGAACATGTTAATATTACAGGACATATTATGAATTTCAATGACACCAAAATATTGACAAGAGAGAGAAATTCTGTTAAGAGACTGTTTATGGAGATGGCTTACATTTCACAATCAGAAAACTGCTTAAATAAAAAAAACTGATTTAAATCATCTTAGTGAAATTTATTCCTTTTTGTTAGAGTTAGATAAAAACATCCATTTAAGAAATGTCGAGTGAGAGAAAGGTTGCCTTTCTTTCTCAGAGTCTTCTATACTCCTGGCTATTTTATTTGTTAGCAGTGACCAATCTGTGGTCCTAAATTATCATATTTTCACATTGGAGGTTTTGGTTTGATGTTGTCTATTGTCTATGTCTACTTTCTTGATCAAGATGGCTGGTCGCGTCTCTTTTTCAGTCAATATGAAATGACGAAGTAGATAATTATATTATTTTAGTCTTTGACTTAACTTAAACTCAATAATGTTTTTATTTCCTCAAAATTAACTATGTTTCATTTTAATTTATTGTGACCATTTTAACTTTTTAACTTGTAATGTCAGTTGATGATCATCACCCCTGTGTTCTCGATCAATAATGTTTTGTGAAAATCAATAATGCTGTATCTCGATCTTTACACCTTTTGCAATCATTCTCAAAGACACAGTAAGTATTTTTGCTGTTGGCCGTTATGGAGCATTTATTGATTTTCTTTTGTGCTTATTTTGTAGCTTCCCTGAAGATGACAATAATCATTGTCGAAATATCGGAAATATAGTGTTATAAGAGTACACGTTTTGCTTGCTGCTATACCCAAATATTATTATCCTTATTGTATATATATATATATATATATATATATATATATGGTATATGTATGTAACTATAAGCTTATGTATTTTAGCGTTACTTACACGATAAAGGGCGCAATTTTGAAGCAATAGGGTTGAAAGTTTGTAAAAAGGTAATTTCGTATGATATCTTGAAAAGGATTGGTTTTGGTTCGAATTGGTTGGAAGGTTGAACCCCTGATAGGTATAGGAAAATCATGAAAAGTAATAACTTTCCCAATAAGGAAATTGTTGGAGATTTTGAAAATAATATTATATACAGGGTGTTGAAAAATAAAATTTGCTACTACTTTCTAATAGAAGTGGCAACGCCGCATTACCAAAAATATTTTAGTCGGGTCTCTACCAACAAATGTCCGACTATGCCCCTATTAAATTTTCAAAGTGATCCGTCGTATGGTTCACCAGAAACGTCTAAAGTGCCATCACTCTATATATATATATATATTTATATATATATATCTATATTTATATATATATATATTTATATATATATATATATATATATATATATATATATATATATATATATATATATATATATATATATATATATATATATATATATAGATATATATATATATATATATATATATATAAATATATATATATATATATATATATATATATATATATATATATATATATATATATATTTATATCTATATATACAGGGTGTCCCACCGGGAAAGAACGCGATCTGTATATGAAAAACTACACATAGGAAAATTTTGAAAATTTGACAGTATACTAATGTCGATTGGGGCAACTCGACTAAAATATTTTCAAGATGGTGGCACTTCCGGATATACCGGAAGTAGATACAAACTTGCTTATTTTAAATTGGATACCCTATATATTAATACATTTTTGGATTCTACGCAAGATTTTAGGCAGATTTTATGTATTTGTCCTATACTTAAGTCTAAGCGTTTTCGACATATTTAGGTTTTTATGTCAAAAATGACGATTGCAAGCCCTTATATAATTATCAATTGTTCCTGTAAGGAAGGCGGTATTACTTACTTTGGGATGGATTCCTTGTTGAAAAAGAATTGCTTTAATAGATTTTGTATAGTATTTGGATAACTAATCATACAGGGTGTTCAAAAAATAAGATCTAAAATGAGATTGAGAAAACTGACGAAAATCAATTTTTTCAAATGGACACCCCCCATTTTTCTTATTTTGTAGTATTTAACATTTAAAAAGAAGGTAACTTTGTATAAAGTTATCTATACCTAAAATTAGAAGTTTTCGAAATATTGCCAATTTAATATTTTTATATGGTGATTTTGCATGTGCGACCCGATATCCTCATAAACAAAAACCATCACCAAATACTGTTAAACGAATTATAGAAAACTTCAAGAATTTTGGATCCGTGAAAGCATAAGTGTACGAAAAGAAACCAGTTGTTAACAATGAAACGGAAACACAAATATCATCCCTATGCTATCCATATTTTCATTAGTGCAGCATTTAAATGAACATTTATATAAGCCTTAAAAGTTTAAATAATTTTCGTTTGTATAATTTAACCGGGGTGCCATTACGATGATTTGAAATGTCAAATACGATCGTGGCTATCCTAGATCTAACTGTTTAACGATTAAATGCAAAATCGCCATATAAAAATATTAAATTGGCAATATTTCGAAAACATCAAATTTTAGGTATAAATAACTTCATACAAAGTTACCTTCTTTTTAAATGCTAAATACTACAAAATAAGAAAAAAGGGGGGTTTCCATTTGAAAAACTTGATTTTTGTCAGTTTTCTCAATCTCATTTTAGATCATCTTTTTCGAACACCCTGTATGATTAGTTATGCAAATACTATACGAAATCTATTGAAGCAAGTCTTTTTCAATAAGGAATCCACCCCAAAGTAAGTAATACGGGAATCCTTATAGGAACAATTGATAATTATATTAGGGCTTGCAATCGTCATTTTTGACATAAAAACCTAAATATATCAAAAACGCTTAGACTTAGGTATAGGACATGAAACATGAAATCTGCCTAGAATCTTGCGTAGAATCTAAAAGTGTATTAATACATAGGGTATCCAATTTAAAATAAGCAAGTTGGTATCTACTTCCGGTATATCCGGAAGTGCCACCATCTTGAAAATATTTTAGTCGAGTTGCCCCTATCAACATTAGTATACTGTCAAACTTTCAAAAGTTTCCTATGTGTAGTTTTCCATATACAGATCTCGTTCTTTCCCGGTGGGACACCCTGTATATATATATATATATATATATATATATATATATATATATATATATATAAATAAATATATATATATATATATATATATATATATATATATATATATATATTTAATTTTTTTTCTAATCTAGTTAAAAAAATATTACTTTGCATTGTGTTTTTTCGATTTTATTGACAGGAAAAATTAGATGTCCGATGGTATTTGACAAGACTATTTCATGAGTAACAGATTATTCTGCATACGCATAGCTTACAAAACAAACTACCTATTATACATGCATCATACATAATGAATATGTAATCTTTCAGGATTTGGTTTAGTTGCTCTAAACTTGTAGTTTATCAAAGCTCGTATTTCTTTGGCCTGCAGAACTCCTCAAACTGTTTCCATATTGACGTGTGGGTTTTAACGGTATTGTGGGGTACACTTTTTTCAATCGCCAAATCAATATTAGTCATAGATTCACTTCCAAAGCGACTCAGTTCCACTACATAAGCTGACTAGCACTGTTTAAAAACAATATTACAAAATTTATTGACAGTGAAATCATACAAATTGTTCAGCGTCGTTTTCTGGTGTCGTGGGAGACCATAATTACTTGCTATCAAAAATATTGTAATTTTTGGTTACAACTGTAAAACATTACCGCGGGTGAACTCGAAAAATTTGCTGACAGGTGATGTCATACAGTTTTTTCATCTAGAAACCACTTGTAATTCAAAATTGCGCGTTTGTGATTAGTGGAAATCAATTCTCAGCTCACTGGGCTACTCTTTTTACCTCTTTATTGTCCTTTAATGAAAATGTTTTTCAAATTGAACGGGTTTGAACTTGATTGATTGTTCTGCTTACGTCCTCACTAATGAACCTTTTGTTTCATTAAATATTCAACGCTTTGAAACTTTCAAGTATGCGCTTACTTACTCGCTATATTCAGGCCCTGCCCTAATTATAAAGAAATTCGTACATTTCAATTTTTTCCACTAGTTTGATGTTAACCTGAAGTGAATGTGTTTTCCTGAATTAAATTGGTTTTATTCAACCATCTGAACAAATTAGGATTATTCGAACATATAGAATTGGGATACAAACAGAAAATATTTCACTTGTTACTGCTGAAATTCTGTATATATCACTGCACTGGAGTCACTAATTGCTAAGGAATACTGATCCTATTTTCCTTCAACAGATTCTGATGGAAAGGATACGATCATCTTCTTCACAGATTCTCGACCAACTAATGTAGAAAGAAAAGTCGATATTACTGCCTCTCCTTCGACCGAAAAATTGTCTAAAGCTTGCCAGTGCCCAAAAACTCCGATCATATGTCAACATGTTTTGGATGCGATCAAACGTTATCAAAAGTCACATCCAGATCTAATGATACATGGAAAAAAGGTGAAGTATGAAAAATTATTGAAAAACTCAAATGGCGAAAAAAAAGAAAAAAAAGACTCTACTCTACGCTTGAGAGGAGGTAAAGATGAGGAAAACATACCACCATTCAAACACAAAAAGGGTAAAGGATGTTATAGTAGGCAATGTAAAATGGCAAAACAATTAAGGTCTGTTGGTATAAGTCAATTAGCAGAAATGACTAGAGAGTCAATCCACAACGAACAAAATTATTTTTGTGCAGATTTTTTCTGCCCTGAGAGTACAAAGCAAAATCTTGCTATTCAAGTGAACTTTTCAGAAGATGAAATACCTTTCCACTTCAGTTGCCAAAATAAGCATTGTCCAGCTGCAAAAATGTTCAAGAAATTTGGTTTAGGACCACTTTCTACAGAAAAATGCCAGGGAACGATATATGGCCCAGTAACACCTCCAATTCAATACGGTATATCTCAAACATACGGTATATTTGACACTTATGGACCATTTGGGATCTTTTCTACAACAGACACCCCATTTTTGCCAGATTTTAAAGAGCATACTAATGTAAATGGTTGTTTTCAAAACGCGTTGCAAGAAGTTCATGAGACTGAAAAGAAAGAAAAAGTCAGATGTAAAGAATGCTATACTAAAACTGCGAAAAAGGAACTTAACTCCGCAGTTTCTACTGAAAATAATATTGTAGAACAAGATTCTCGTGAAGTACTCAGATTGAGAGGAGGTGTAGCATCTGAGAGAATCTATGTATTACCAAGTAGATTGAGAGCAGGAGCACCATCAAAGTCACCAATAGCTGAATGTCAGGAAGTTATGGAGCAATTCGACAAAATTTTGGAGGAATACAGAAATGCACTTCAACCACGTGGCCACGACTTCAGTGACCGCTTTCAGGAATACATGCCCTTTTCTAAGACGGGTAACTGTGGACACGCTAGATGTACTTATATTTCTGAACCAATATTACCTCCTATCCATTGGGATTGTCCTGATCCTTTGCCATTAGGTTTTTGTCAAAATCCTGAGTGCCCATACCTTCCACAAGATTTGAAAAGGTTTGGTAGAATTCTCTCTGCAAAAAGACGTCGTGATGCGAGTGATTCTTCAAGCATGGAATCACAATGCCATAATCTCAGATATAACTGTGATAAACCACCAGAGTGTATCACTGCGGATAAGGAGCTATATACTTTCCAATCAAATTGTCCATTCTCTAATCCACCAAAAATAGTGAATATGATGCAGTTTGACAATAGCTATGCTCAACAATGTTATGGCTCAAGTCCAAATTATTCGAGCTCTGCCTTCAGAAGATCTATTTCCGAGCCTTGCTCGAATCCAGAATGCCCATTAAGACAACAGGAAATTTTACAATCTTGCTCAAATCCAGATTGTCCTCTGAAATTGCTGGAACTCACCAATTCCTGCTCTAATCCCGACTGCCCTTTGAAACAGAGAGAACTCTCTGAACCTTGTTCTAATCCAGACTGCACTTTGAAAGATTATAGCCTAGTAGAATCTAGCTCATATCTAGAGTGTCCTCTGAAAAAAAGGCAAATATCAAAACAATGTTCAAATCCGGAGTGTCCATATCGTCAAGTATCGGAGGAAAGCTGTCAAAATCCAGATTGTCCTTTAAAAATGCAATTTTTTTCTTCCTCAAGGGAAACATATGAGAATTTCGAAAGCCTCATTCCTGGGAATTGTGAGAATCCCGAATGTCCCTTCAAAACAAAAATACTTTTAGGAAACTGTAATGCTACATCAGCTTCAGAATGCTCAAATCCTAACTGTTTAATTCATAAACAGAGTTGCAGTAATCCGGATTGTCCATTGAAACAATTAGAAATATGTGCAAATCCCAAATGCCCTTATAAGTCCCAACAAGCAACCAAAAATAAAGGAATATGTGGTCCTTCTAGTCAATCTATCTGTGGAGACACTACTTGTCCCTTTAATATAGAAGCAGATGGTGATAAAATGGGAGATAAACAGGATCAATTAACTTCCGACAAAGGTAAAGATGGCAGTGGTGATAAAAAACAGACTGAAGAGAAATATTTTGACCAGACTCAATTAGAAAAAGATAACTGGGAACAAGGTTCGCCAGTAACCACGAAAGGAGATCGACCTTCGCATTACGATATGGCTCCTTGTACCACTAAAACATGCGAATTTATGGGTGGCAAACTTCCTTGCGTAGACTGCGCTACTATAACTAAAGTGAAAAAAATTAGTATCAAAGTTTGTCCAGGAGCAATGAAGTGTCCAGCCGGTGGTAGGCATTCATCTCATGTAAGAAAATCACAAACACCCGAATCGGCGAAACGAGCCCTGAAAAAAGAAAGGAAGAAATTCGTATACCATTTTGGTGATACATATCCGGGCACGCATGTTGGACATAAGGAATGCGTAGTAACTCCGTTCAATGTTCCTGCAAAAATGGGTTGGTTATGGAATGTTCATACGCCATGTCTTAGGATGAAGGTGAGTAATTAAGAGTAAAAATTGTATTCTGAGGGACCGTCCATAACTTACGTCACACGTTTAGGAGGTGAAAGGGAGTCAACAAAGACATCGTATAACAAGGGGGAAAGAGTCATAAGCTTCGTGACGTCATATGTATTAATCTAAAGTATTGAAACTCTAAACTTTCAAAATATGTGACGTTAAACCAGGGTCATACAAGTGTTACCACCTGTGAGAATGACGAGGGGTGGAGAGTGGTGAGGGGATTCGGAGGTGGGTTGTGTGGTCTTGAAGAATCATTAACTTCGTGTGACGTAATTTATGGATGGCCCCTTATAAATGAAACTCAGTAGTATAAATCCACTTAGTCTCTATTAATACTGCATCAACTGAAATTTGTTCGTATAATTTACTCAGATATAGTTAAACGATCGACTAACAACGTTTCCTTTCATCTCTGTACGGAATGAGGTTAGAAAGTATAGGTTCTCTTCAAGCCTCTTAGTATGTTTTCTTTTCAGTGCAAAGAATGGTCGTGAAACCTAAATATATAAAATCCATTCAATTTATGAAATATATATACATCCACCTACATTATATAATGTTTTCGAAAATTTGGTTAATATTATGTAAATGACATCGATTAGATTGTATCCTCTTGATATCCCTCCGTAAAAAATGGAGTAATAATAACTTTAGACTCTTTAAATTTCACAAAAATAAAATCTGCAGAGAAATTTTTCGGAAAGATGATTGTACAGCATGGGTGGTAAATTTTCAAACCAGTAGGAAAAAATTTGAAACTTATTTTTAAAAAACATATTCGAAATGTATTATTGTTGGTTTTTATAAGGTTGTATAGAACTAAAACTGTTTTTTGAAGGATTTTTGTACCCCCAAACCCACCCAAATTAAGTTGGAGTGTCGAACGTGTCTTGAACTCCTGTTAGAGAAGCTTCTTTTGGATTCATTAATCTTTTCTTCTTTCACCGTCTCTTTTACGGATTTCTTGTTTTTTCGTTGGCTCACCTCCACGGCTTCTACAAATTGAGGGATGAATATTTCACTTCGGGATGAATATTTTTTTCCAATTGCATGTGGACCTGGTGATACTAACTAGCTCCAGTCCAATTTTTACAAACTATTTATTTATTCGTGTCAGAAGCATCATAAATTATATGATAAGTATACTAAAGCTAAACATTTTTTGCCCAGAATCGGGCGACGTCAATTTTACAAACTTTATGTTAGGTTCACCTCTAGAGAGTGGAATCTTTCAATCTCATTTTTACTGATTTCAAGATATCTGATTATTTTGAACAGTTGCAGTTGTAATAAGGACTGATGAGAACACAGTGATTTCATCATTTTGTCCTAATGCTCTGACTAGAATCATCAGGATAAAATGCTTTTGTTAGCTTGTCCTGTAATTCTATGAATATGCAACGAATTCGATGCTCACAGTATATAAGGTTTGCTAGAGTTTTGTAATTTTTTTTTATAAATGTGAGCAATCCACAGTTTTTTTTTCTTCATATTTTCTTCTCAAAATCTGAGGTCTCATTTTCATGACAAGAATACAGTCGAATATAGAATCGAATTACCTGTATAGGGTATAGCCATGGGGGTTAGTATGTGAGTGGTAAATTCTGCCCGTAGGTCGCTCATACTTAGGTATAGATATGTTTTTTGAAATTATCCATTTAGCATCTGAAGAAGGTAAGTTTCACCGAAAAGTGCGTCATGCGTATTTAATTCAAATAATGTGTAATTTTTTTTATAAACCATTGTTTTAATATGTTAGAAGAGGTGAAGAGTCGATAGAACGTAACCTTAAATTTAGTGCATCAGAAGAAAGGCAATAATTATTAACTTCGTTCCTTCGGATATTTAGATGGAAATTAGTTGAAAGTATCAAGAAGAAATTAGAGAAAAATTATTTCGGTTGTCGCTTTATAGTCTTTTATGTTTTTAATCTACAAACGAGTAACAAAAATTTCATTTTATCAATTCGAATAAACCAGTCAATGTGGAAAGTTGAGATATTTTTCCTAAGAATTTTCAGTATTTCTGTAGATTATTTGGACGCAAATATATGTATTGCAAGTATTGATTGAAAACGATTGAAGACTCATCGTTTAACGAATTCGAATAACCTGCAATATAGACAGACACTTCTCAAAATTTCAGTTCATTTATTCAATAATATGTAGCAGCAGTTTTCCTACTGGTATCTATCTTCTTTTTCAAACTATATTAATGAAAAAATATATAAGAAATTAAGAAGGAACATTAATTGAAGAATATAGTGGTGATTCAATTTTTAACTTCAATTTATTTATTCAATAGCATGAAGCGGAAGTTTTCCTACTGGTAACCATCTTATTTTTCAAAGTATATTAATGAAAATAATTGTCTGAAATTAAGGAATTGGATAAGGATTACTGTAAATCGATATTTCGTGAAATACAATACAATACAAATAAAACTCTTCAAATAGACTACTAAAATATCCCGATATTCAATTGAAATTAATTTCATTTTACAGCGCCGAAATGGCTGGAGGCCAGGACTAATTGGAAGAACAATTCTGGAAGTCATCCAAGCTCATCGGAAAGCCCAAAATATGGCACTACTTGAACAAGGGAAGAAAAAAAGGAAAAACAAATACGGTTTCGTTGAATCGGAAACAGAAATAATACATCCTAAGCCAACCCTTCAAATAAAAAAGAGAGAAGGTATTTACTATATTACCATGAATCCATTGAAAGATCCAAGAACATTAGTCAATAATGAAAATCCGTATATGGAATGTACACCCATGCAATTCAAAATCATTAAGAACAAAGATAGTAACGCTTATAAATCTTGCATATGTAATGACCAAGGACTTCTCTATGAACAATCTTCTTCTTCGGATAGTGAATTGGATCTTGAATTTACACCTCCAGCTGGAGTGATAAGGCCAGAAAGATTCATTAGACCTAGAGATGTTATTCACACTGACACCCAATATAATGCTAAAGACTTTGCGTTACCAGTTGAAAAGACCAAATCTGAAATGGAGAGAGGAAGCAGTGAGGAAAAATCTAGGGATAAAGGAAAGAAAATCAAGCAAAAGCGAGGCAAGGGTAAGAAAAAATGAGGATGAATAATAAGAACGAATGGATGGAATCTGCATTAGGAAAAAATTCGATAGGTTTGAAACAAGTGTTGAGAAAATTACATGATCTACCCTATTATTGTAAAACATATACTTCATTTTATGTTTTATTAAATCGTTTCGAAAACTTTGTTTTAACTTTTTATCAACGTGACTGCAACTTTATAATTTTAATCAACTTAATTTGTTAATATAAAACATAAGGCTTGATCCCACTAAAAATTATTCATTTTTCAGAATGGTTTTTCCTATTGAAGAGCATCAAAACTAAATTCGTCAGTTATAATAGTCTCGAAACTGGAATAGTATCTATAAAGTTATTAAAAAGTATCTATAAAGTTATTAAAATTTTTTGAAACCAAAAAAATACAATGAACATTGGATAGACTTCAAAAGAAATTAATTAGGTAGTGGCGTTCAAAATATTACATTTTTTTGTAATAATTGAGGTCCGAATATTCTTGTGATGAATATAATTTCAACTGAAAATAAATGTCGTGAGAATTCAAAAAAGAGTATGCTTCTTAAAAATGATAGTGAAGCTGCTTCAATACGCATAACATGCTGTAGTATCTCGGAAAAAGTTTACCCTCAATCAATATTGATTTTCACAACATATATATATATATATATATATATATATATATATATATATATATATATATATATATATATAGGGTGTCCCGTATATAACACGCCAAAGTGACACTGGTGGTAGATTGGCTTCAGGTCAATCTGATAACATCAACATGACCTTAGTAAAAGTTTTCTGGTTTTCGAGATATTGCCACTCTTATGTTTTTTCAAAAATCTATACTTTTTCGTCATTTTCTCGCCTGTTTTGGATATAAATAACTTCTAACTTATGGTTTTTTTCTTGTGCTTTCATCAATAGTTGGTTGAGACAATCGACCCGAAATTTCTTTAAAAACTAGCTTGCTGACCTCCAAAAAAAATTAAGTTGTTTCAATTTAATTTAAATCCGAAAACCTTAAATCTAAAGTTTGACTATTTACTGTGAAAAAATTTTCTACCGGACTGAACCAGCAAATGATCTTAAAAATTAGCCTATTTAATGCTATTTCGAATATGGTATAACATTTCTGGTTTTTCAAAAATATACCGCGAACATATCAATAGCTTCATCATTTGTAGACGTATTTCACTAGTTTTCAGTCCTTACTTGTGTGTGCCACTAAAAATCATCACACTGTCACTATAAGTTCATTTTGAATATTTGTTAACAAGTTGATTTTAGGCATTTGTTTTTCCTTCATGTCCTGCTCTTCATATTCTGACTACCTTCTTGCACTTGCTTAAATTATATTTATTGATTATTATGCCCCTAAACGATTTTTCAAAATTTTTTTGAACTAAGAATACTAGAACCTATTTGAAAATCATTGAATTATAAAACTTCATCATTGATTCTTGGAAAAGGGCATATAAATAAAAATAAATACAGGTGTAAAGGCGTCGTTTTAGGATTGTGATAAGGTAATAACTAAATTTTCTTTCTTCGTTATTCTAGGCTAGGAATAAGATATCGAGATACGGTTTTCACTAGCCTATATTGATATCATCATACAAAATTTTTTTAGAAAAAAAATAATGTTCTCTACAGGCATCACTAAAAATTTGCCAGATCACAGATAATGTGGTTTTGATAAAGCAATAAATGCTTTTCCAAACGAGATCAACTTTGTTGTAATCCGTTTAGTCGTTCAGGAGTTACAGCTGTTTATTTAAGAAAACATTGAATCAACCCCTACCACTTCATTTCAATTGATGCGTCATAAAGTGTCAAATAAAAATTACTCGAATAAAGCTCAGCTTGAATAAAAAAATATTTTTTTGGTATATTCACTAGGTATATTTCAGAAAAAAAAATCGCTTTAAAAGTTTCAGATGGCGGTTATGCCCCCTGGCGGCCATCTTAGAAACCTGAAAATAATTACCAGGATTTTTTGTTGCCCACTTTGGTTATAAAATTTTTTACCGCGAGTCTCTACGACGAATAGTTTCTCAGATACAGCAGGGTGCCTTTCTCAATCAGACACCCGGTACAGGTATGTCGTGAGAACATGAAAGACATATTGCATATATCTTTAGTAGCGAATAGATAAAAACGCAGCAAATCTTGAAAAATTGAATGAAAAGCGACAAAAGTAAAAAGACATAACTAAAATAACCATTTCGATCTAAGTTAAAAGAACCTTGTAAGAAAATACCTATAAATATTATTAGTGACTTTTGGACCAGAAATCCTCAAAACAAACGTGTCAATCATAAAAATCCAATAAAACAGAGAAAACAATAATTAGTTTTCCTAATTTTAAGATGAGTCCTGTATCTTTTTATTCATAATGTTCAAAGCTGCTGTTCAAGACATTTCACATAATTTGTTAGTCGTATTTTATTCCATAAAATACATACTATTGCAGTGTATCGAAAAAAAGCAATCAGGTGCGAAAGTATTCTTTCCATCCGTTTTAGACCTCCTAGGCCACGATTTTCCAAAAAAAAAATTCCAATTTATATATATATCTATATATATATATATATATATATATATATATATATATATATATATATATATATATATATATATACAGAACGAAAAACGTACGTGAATATAATGAATAAAACCTTTGTGATAATGTATTCGGACATCAATTTTCAACCGATGCTCTAGTTCATTGATTCAACGTATTATTATTGATTGCTCGATGTTCAAGTGCTTATATCAATCCCCGAGAGGCATTACTTTCATCACCTGGATTTCAAACCAAAGTACATTATACTAATGACCATTGTGTATCATTCAATCAACATCCAGCATGATATTAATGTTTTCTGTTCATCAACCCATCAACTGCAGTCATTGAATTAAGGAACTCAGGACATTGACTCAATCACCGATACATTATTTCTAAGCCATGCGCACAATGACTTTCGAACATCGTTCAATGTTCGAAAACGTTAATATAATGTAAAAATACATCGATCTGAGCCTACAGGTTGCACCCCCTTAAAATTTTTATTTTCATAAATAAAATAGACTACACTTATATATATATATATATATATATATATATATATATATATATATAATATATATATATATATATATATATCTATGTATATATATATATATATATATATATATATATATATATATTATATATATATATATATATATATATATATATATATATATATATATATATATATATATAATATATATATATATATATATATATATATATATATTTATATATATTTAATATATATATATATTAATAAATATATATATATATTTATATATATATATATATATATATATATATATATATATATCTATGTATATATATATATATATATATATATATATATATATATATAGTGTATATAGTGACAGGTATATAATTGCAAATAGGGAAAAAATGTCTATATATTATTGCTAATGCTCCAAGCAATTATGATGGCATTGTCGAACGAGAACGTTCCAAAGATAACTACAAACAGAAACAAAAGATTCATTGAATTGGAATAATACAATTTATTCATAATTTTTCAAATATTGACATAAGATATGTGTTTTACTGTATACAATTCCTTGAGGTTAAAAAAAAAGTATTCAATAAACGACCGACACATAATACTTTCTGGAAGAAAACTTAAATCGGAAACATATAAATAATTTTTAAACAACTATCAACAGCTCTTATAACATAGAAAAACTTATATCTAATTCCATCGAAGTATGTATACCCTTCTTAAATTTTTGTTATATCTTCCTCAATTGTGAAAGATTGAATTGAAGTTTTCTTAGAATTAAGAAAGTATATCCATTCTTCAATCTCTTGTGGTGTTTTTGCAAGATATAAAAATGAGTGCTGTAAGTGAAAATTTTGTGTTATTCATTTTTCCACTAATATTTTTCTTCACAACTTTGTTGGTGGCTGCCTCATCTCGGTCATCTAGAAATAAAAATATATTATGGTCGAGAATGGAAAAGGTGAATTCCAGATAAACTGATTTTCTTTTTCATTGGGACTCTACTTTTTAATGAAATAAGTGTCTTATGAACTTTAAATATGATGCTCACGAAATATGTATCAAATTACTCTGTTCTCTTTCAACCCTGACTAGAATAACCATCTGACATAGAATGATAATATCAAGCTCTTTTTGAACTACTAACATTAGCATCACGGGGTGAACACCATTCACTCAAGAACACAATCTACACAAGCAGATACCTACTTTCCTCGATATTTTCGATTTCCAATGGGCCTAGTATAAACTCAATCGCCTTGTCTTTGACATTGCCATTGAACATTGAACATTGAAAACAATTATCATTTTCGTTCTTCATGGTCAATCTAGAAGTAAAGTTATAATAGTTAGTTGCAATTATAGCTATATTATATTGAATATTATAGGTATTACATATAATTATACAAGAATAAATTAAAAATCATGAAAAATATACCAGTTGACCATCGACAATTTAATATATTACATAAAGTGAACAAGGAAAATTCTTCAATAATTTTAAAAAAAATATACCTCCGCCACAGTTGCAAAGTAGACATCTCATGTCAGTAAGTTTGTATTCTAGCGACGGGTTTCTGCATTTTCGATCTCAGCGGTGAATTGTTGGTTTCCAATATCTTTGGTGGATGGCGCTCTGGGTTGTTATACAGATAGTAGTCCGACCATGATTTGTATTGGGGAAAAGTGAATACTGAATAAATATGAAGGTGCATGGAATATTTCGGTTTCTACTTCAGATCCAGATCACACTTACAAGTATGGTCACAACCTGCAATAAATGATTATTTTTCAAGACGATGTTGAAAGAGTGTAGACCGTCAAATTTTAGTTAATAGTAGATTTTTAGTAAATACAATTTTCTTTTCAGTAATTTACTGAAGTTAAAGGGTTATTTAGCAAAACAATGTATGAGCAAGTTTCGTTATTGAGCATATCTATTTTTATAGCAAAATTCATAGAAGTTCGCGAAATAATGTGAAAATTGTTCAAAATGCAATACATTTATATATTTTTACTAGAAGTGCTCGAAACATACCATATTTTCATTCTTTCATCTCTTTCAACAGTGTTCAGTGTAACTACTTATTTTTTTGAGATTGTATTCTGGCAAAAAATATGTTCGTAACTTTTATTCATATGTTATAAAAAACTAACAAGATTAAAATAATACAGTTACTATACTTACCACCTTCTAAAGAAACTGCTTCCACAAAAATTTACTTATACACAAATAATACTTCACCGTTTGGCTGTTAGCGTTAGATAGATACTCGTATAGCGAATTAGGCGGACATTTGGCATATTTACGTTGAGACGGTGGGGGTGCAGCAAGAAATTCATCAATCCATGATCTTTATGCATTGTCCCAATGCTCTCGGACATTGACCGAATGACTTAAAACATTAGGTGATGAACGCAGTGCCTTGCTATGATGAACTATACATAGGTTAATGTTTTCAATCATTAATGTTATGCCTATTGAACATAGCTTTATGAAAAGAGGGATTATGACAATGTGTCGTGGTGATTAAAGGTACATAGTATTGATCACTATGTAGTCATTAACTTGATGTATTTTTTACATTGCTCTGATGTAAATAACATTATAAAGATAACTTTTTTCATTAGATTCATGATTCAATTACACTATCATAATGACATAGATTTCATTATAACAACAAAATCGTTGATTGATCAATCACAGAAATTCATTGTTATCAATAAATTTTTGACGTTGTCCTAATGAAAAATACGTTATGATAATGAATATGCGGTCAATCAATGGCAGTGATTGATATCAGGCTCATTATTATTTTCTGTGTATATATATATATATATATATATAGGTATATATATATATATATATATATATATATATATATATATATATATATATATATATATATATATATATATGAAATTTGGTACCTGGGATTGTTTCCATTGCAGAAAGAAAGTATCGAAATTTGGTTGAATTTTTGCAATCGCCGCCATTTTTGCAAAGATATTTCTTGTTTTTTCATGATTTTTGAAAAATTGCCAAACTCCACAGCTTCTGCAGATTGAGTTAGAGAGTTGAAGATTGGTACGTAGGTACTTTTAATAATATAATCACTCTGAAATGACGTTCCCGGCGAAGAGGCTTCAATATTGGAGGATCCAATTTCAAATTTTTATTTGGTACTTTAGAGGCAGACGATGAATTAAAATATCAAAAATATTTTGAAGCCATTTTTTATTAAAGAAAACGTAACAATCATGAAAATCTACCGATTTAAATTAACAATTGAATCTAGTAGTTCTCCATTCACACGAGATACCAATAGTGTATGAGAGATGGAAAATGCAATCAGTTTCGCACGCTTACATTTTTTTCACGAAAATAATCTGCCTCTTTCAAAATTTAATGAATTAATACATAAAGAAAAAAAATACCATTCACCCATCTAAAGGACTATTAGGCGGTCTACGTAACAAAAGTTTTTATTCAGGATTTTAATATATTATTTAGCATCAATTATATTAAATATGACCTCTTCAGATTATGTAATGTACCTTTCCAAGATACAAAAATTTCTAACCTAAACTCCTATGAGTTAACACTCAACGAAGAAAGTATATGGAAAACCAAGCTCATCCAACAAGTCGAAGAATTCTACATTAGTAAGCAAGAATATCTCTGAATGTCCAAATGGTTCAAAAAACCCTGCATCAGGAACAGTGCAATCGCAGTTTGTATATGTTATATATTATATAACAGTCGCTGGCCTCCCAAAAAAAATCCTGGCTACGCCACTGAAAAGAGAAGATCCCTAAATTGGACGATTTATATCAATGGGCTCCGCACCCTACGGCTCTTAATTTTATAACTGTCCTATTTATAGTTTTTATAATCACTATGGTACTTATAATTTTTTATAAACTTTTCTCACACCCTAAAAATATGGGTAGCGAAATTTCTCAACAAGAGGAGTTGTGGTAAGATTCCAGCTTTTCCGTTTTAACGACGAATGACGCAACTATATGCTGAATCATCACTCTCAATTTATATAAGTTCTAGGTAGACTAGGAAAAACAAGATTAATTAAGTCACACGTAGCTTGAAAGGCATTTGTAAATACGAATGTTACCTATCTTTGTGTCCTAAAAATGAAGGTTCTGCAGCTAGTATTAAACAAAGAACTTCATGCTTCTTCATTTAGGGTTCAATCTATTTTGGATACCTCAAGTGACAGAAGGACATTGAACCGATTACCGTTGGATGTCTATGTGGTGATTGGTTACTTGATAGCAGCAGAACAAAACTCCATTTTGTGATTTTTTTCAAACTATAGTGTTATTCTTACTAAAGACTATTAAAAACCAAGAGGCAGAAGCACAAGCAAATGCACAGTGCGAATAAGGCCCCCATATTGGTCAATCAGTCGTAAAATATTTGGTATATTCAATTTAGTAATTCACATTGAAAATATGAGTCCAACTCTGTCGATCGACACACGATCGACAGAGTCGGACTCATATTTTCAATGTGAATTTCTAAACTATATAAATAATATATATTTTATGCTTGATATTTAATACATAGAGTCAATGAAATTCAGTACAAATTTATCTAATAAAGTATTAAAAAATCATAAAACGTCTTTTCAAAAATGTATGCATACAACACACTTAATAACCAGTACGGAATAGGGAGATTCTGTAGTGCGAAAATGGCAATAAGTTCAAGCTTCGTGTGTTTGTTTTCATGTGCTGCACTTTGGTTTTAAATAGAATATACAGGCCAAGCGTCGCGTATTTTTTTCTGCAATCTTCTACAGTATTGATTTGACTGTTGGAACAAGTTCAGGGGTGTCCCCTGAATATAAATCCACGTTGGCGTCATGCGGGGGTGGTCGCATTAGCCGCCATCTTGGAAAACACATTTTATCAAATATCTCGTGAACGTGCATCGTACGACAAAAATAGTGGAAATCATTATCTACTACTTTTACAATTAATTTTTTCTGTACAATGCATAGATTTTTATTTATAGCGCCCAAAATTTTTTTAAATTTGTTAATTGCTAAATATATAGTTAACGGTTGATAATACATGAAAAATGGTTATAACCAAATTTGTAGAGCATAAAATTTACTATAAAGTGTTTTTTCCTCTGGCGCTTGGCCTAATAGTAATGGGTGATTCATTTAGAGGTACTTTTTGTGGTGACAAACTAATATCAAATCACGCATGTGTCAAGTCAGAGGTCATGGCATTTTTGTTCTGTATTGTTTGACAATTCATCATGGAAAGACTTAGACCGGCACAGATTCTACAAATTGCAAAATTTCGATATTGAATAATACACGACCAACTAGAACACATTGACCTCGTACTGAAGAAAATGTAGAGGCAGTAGAGATGAGCGTTCCTGAGAACCGCGAAGAATCATTTCGTCGCCGTTTTCAACAAAGAGGATTGTTGTATGCGAAAACGTATTTTACATAAAGATCTGGGTTTAAAAGCTCATAAAATGCAATTAGTTCAAAAACTGAAACCGACTGACCTTCCGAATCGTCACTGGTTCAGTCAATAGGCTCATGGTAACCTTCGAACCAGTGAATTGGCCACATGTGATCATGTGATATCAGACCTCTAGACTATTTTCTTCGAGGCTATGTGAAATCAAGAGTGTACGTGGATAAGCCGGCTACGATTGATGCATTGGAGTCCAACATTACCCTTGTAATTTTTCAAACACCACCCGAAATGATCCAAAGCGTCAATGAAAATTGGAATTTTAGGATGGATCATGTTAGCCAATAATTGAAAGAACTATTGTTCAAAATATTAATGTCAAGAATTTTTTTGTATAATAATGAAGAATAAAAAATAAAACAAATTTTTTGATTTGGTTTTTATTTTTGAAAAAAGTACCTCTCAATGAATCACCCATTGTTTTCAGGCAGTGAAATACATAAAACCAGCACCCTTGGAAAGTTTAATAATTTTTAAAGTATTGAAGAATTTTCCTTATTCACTTTATGTTTTCTAATTTTAATACCAGCATTTATATGGAGTTCATGAATTTCTCAACTGTATATGGTGGATAATTGGAGATATTTCACAATAGAGTAAAAATAATGGATACTTATTTTTGACCTATATTAACTTATCTCCACTGAAATTTACAGATATTATAAAATTATAAAACGCTCTTAAGATGAATACCTATATTCACTCAGATATATCTACAAGTACGTATTACTCAGTATTGGAATCCACATAATGAATTGATGTCTCTAGTTTTGACAGCAATCGGCTAGTATTTAGAACTCAATGTAACCAATTATGAATATGCTACCTTATGACGCTCCATACTCTTTAGATAACAGAAAAAATGGTTTTCTTATTACTCTTATAAAACATTGACTACTTTTCAACATCGACAGAAGATTACCCCAGCATACAAGTGTGCATTCTTTGTTTTTCATCTCACAATAGTGGTAAAACTAATTTCTAAAGAACAAAATATATAAAATATATATAGAGTTTTTTATATGGATTATTTCTGAATTTAAATAAATATAGTTTTGCCGTTTCCTTATTGCGTCATTTAGATATTTACTTCGTATTTCACACATTAATAAAATATATTTTTATATTAATTCGAAATTATTTATTGAAAATCAAACTAAATCTGATATTTCAAATTCACTAGATTTGGAGCTGGAGAATAATCTACAGCGAAATGGAATAAAAGAAGAACTTGATTTCGGAAAAAATATTTGTATCAATGGACAAAAAGATAATTCTGCAAATGCATTGCGAAATACTGAAAATAAAATAAATTATACAAGCGAGAAAAATTTACAAATCAGAAAGGACGAAGAAGGTGTATTCCAAATTGGTTTTCCGAAATCGACAGAGTTGTCAACAAAAAAAATACACCTATTACGATTGAGAGGCGGGGCTCCAACGAAATCTGCTATGGCGGAATGTGAAGAGGTAATGGAGCAGTTTGATAAAATTCTCCAAGAATATAGAAATGCCATTACCCCTTGCGGACAAATAGGTTGTAATTTTGCACCTAATCTTGCAGAAGCCGCTTGTAATAGAACTTGTTTTGAGAAATTGGATAATGGCAATAACACAGATGGTTGTGGATCTCCAGAATGCGAATATGCTAAATACAAATCCGGCTTAATACCTATGGATGCTGATATCGAAAAACAATTCATAGGCCCGGCAATTATCGGCAACTGTGGACATCCTAAATGTCCGTATCAATTGGAACCAATTCTACCTCCAATACACTGGGATTGTCCTGAACCTTTACCAATAGGTAAATGTACTAATCCAAATTGTCCATATACGTCAAATGAAATGGCATATCGAGGCAGATTTTCAACTACAAAAGGTCCTTGTGGAAGTGACGAGTGCCCATATGTACCACCTGCGCCTTGTTCTTCACCAAATTGTCCGTTCAGAACAAGGCCTCCATGTGCAACGGCTAAAGAAGCTAAAGAAGTTACAAAGAATCGTGGTGACCGAAGAAAAAACAAAAGCAAAGAATATGCCTCGTGTCCTTTCAGTAATCCCCCTACAATTATAAATATAATGCAAATTTGTGACAATCCCGACTGCGAGATATTGAAAAAGGTCGATTCAGGGGACTGTGAAACTCGTTCTGAATTATGTAAAAGTCCCAACTGTCCATACAGAAATATAAAAAAAAAGTGTTTGAACCCAAAATGTCCGTTCACAAAATCTGATGTGTATTCTCCATGTTCAAATCCTGATTGCCCTCTAAATCAAGAACCTTCTGATAGCTGTTCTAACCCAAATTGCCCATTTGCTAGAAGCTCAACAGAACCTATTTCTGAAAGTACTCCATTGAGCAGTAATGCTAACAATAGTCAGGTATGCTCATATCTGCTTACTACTGAAGAAGGGCAGAAAGAACCCTGTGTTAATCCTGATTGTCCCTTCAACATTGCTTCAGTAGAAAGTTGTAAGAATCCGGACTGTCCTTTCAAAGATGAAAAATTGCAAGAATCGAATGAAAGTTGCGATAATCCCGAATGCCCTTTCAAAACGGGATCCAAAATGTCAGGAGAAAGCCAGGAATCGCAATGTGAATGTGATAATCCTCTTTGCCCAAGTAAGCGAGAAACTTGCTTGAATCCAAATTGCCCTTTTAATCTGAGAGGCTACGATCCATGTACAAATCCTGAATGTCCCCATAGAAAATATGCACTTGGCAAAGACTTGGGCTATTGTTCAACTCCGAGTCCATCATTCAATGAAATGTGTGCTGACAAAACCTGTCCTTTCTATGAACCCGATAAAGAGGCAGAACAGAATGACCCAGTTGCACTCGGAAAGTCTATGACGAAAATCGGTCATCTTCTAATTGAAAAAGGTCCACTTGAAGTAACTGGTGGCGATCGACCTTCTGTTTACGATGCCGCGCCATGTGGTTTAAAGACTTGTAAGTTCATGGGAGGACAACTAGAATGTATGGACTGTTCTGTTGGCACAGAAGGAAGAAGACGAGGTCCTTGTCCAAAAACGTGTCCAGGTGAGTAAGAAAGTTTTATGGTAATAAAATATGGAGGAGGCAATTTTGACTATGAAGCTGATTGCTTTCATTAATTTCAGAAGTATACATTATCACCGTAAACTTTATTTAAAGAGGATGGATATGGGATGTATGCATAAATACTATATACACATACACAGAAATATATATATAATATATATATATTTATACATATATATATATACATATATATATATATATATATATATATATATATATATATATATATATATATATATATATACATATATATATATATATATATATATATATATATATTTGTATATATATATATATATACATATATATATATATATATATATATATATATATATATATACATATATATATATATATATATATATATATATATATATATATATATATTATATATATATTTATATATATATATATATATATATATATATAAATATATATATATATAAATATATATATATATATATATATATATATATTTATATATATATATATATATATATATATACAGGGTGATGCTTAGGAGCTTCATTTCTGATATACAGGGTGCCAAAGTTTTATATTTTTCTGTTTTTTTCTGAGTTTTCTCCTACAATTTTCAAAATAATTGAATTAAATTTCGCACACCTATTTCACTTCAATAGTTCAATATTTGAAGCTATTGAGCATTTTTGAATACCTACAGGTTGATACACTTTTGGGGGTCGTACCCAATTCAACCGTCTCGAACTTTTACTCGTGCCGCCTATGCTTCCAATGAAATATCAATTTAAATTCTCCCTTCAATTTGGATACTTTTTTCTCTCTTGTATGTTTTTCGAAAACTGCATGGATGTCGAGATAAATGCCAAAAATAATTGACTTGTAATGAAACTTTATTTATTGAACACATTTCATTTGACATTTATTAGTTAAATGAAAAAATTACTGCTGAATTGAAATTTGGTGAACATATTACACTTTAATAATTCAATATTTGGGGCTATCAAGCATTTTTGAATACCTACAGGGTGATACACTTTTGGGGTCGTACCCAATTTAATCCAGTGAAAAGAGGAGAATTACCTTATAAACGGTCTGGTAGTTCTGAATTTTTGATCTGGTGTCTAGGATGGTTAGTTAGTAGGTATTTGAAACGCAAAATGCACAATTTTTCCTGCCCGCCGCCATATGGAATGAACCGAAAACAAATCTGCACTTTCTTTAGATTTTCGCTTATACGCGATTACACTCTAAACACAAAGGTTTTGAAAAAAGGTGCACAGATTTTGTGGTTTTCAATATTTTAAAAATTATACTCTAAATATTTACCCCGATGCGAATCTAAAGGGGTTAGAGTCTCACGACAAAAAGTTGGGATCTGGCCCGATTTTAAAAATTCCAATGGATATCGATAAAACACATATGATATCATTAGGGAATTCTAATTTCCAATTTTTCCCAACGAAGAATAAAAAAATATAGCGTTTATACCCCGAGGCGAAGCTAAAGTTTCAAGAAAAAAAGTTGGGATATGGTCCGATTTTAAAAATTACAACGGATATCGATAAAATACATATGATTTCATCAGAGAAGTTATGTTCCCAATTTTTCCCCAACGAAGAATAAAAAATTATAGCGTTTTTTTAGATAGGCATTAGGACATGTGCATGCGCATGCGATATGTACGAAGTCCTACAAAACATGCGTCGAAGTGCTCTGTGAGCCACGGTAACCAAGCGACGTTGATAGCTTAAGCTTGATTCTGCGTCTGTGTCTGCTTCCCATCCATAGAGATATCTTTTCAATCTGATTCATAATTTGCAGCAAAATGAGCCGGGATAGGATATTCAAATTCGACAGTCAATCAATGAATTGTTTTGCTAAATTTTCACTGATTTTATTCGTAATATCGACTTATTAATACATTTATTGCAATTTTCCTTCATTTCATTCGTAAAATCGACTTTCATTGTTATTTAATTTATATAATAGGTACATTCAAAAAATATTGACGACATGCACATGCGCCGAGGGGTTTTATCATTCTAATTAGAACAATGCTTTTAGTCTAAAGAAGAGAGCAGCTTCTAATTTTTCATGTACATAGGGTGTTACACTTATTTTACAACTATCAGACTGTGGATATTGATGAGCAAATTGACACTTTCTACGCCTACGAGAGGAAAAGTGTTGGCTATTGATGCTTATGATTCACATGTACCACTTATACAGGGCGTCACATTTTTTTAAAAATTGACAGTTTTTAATTTTCAATGAGACAGAAGAGTTTCACGGTTTGAAGAAGATAAATGTTAGGTTTTACGAATTTCAGTAATACAGAGTGTCCCAGAATTTTCTACTACAATGAAATTTTAGATTTTGTCATCTTTCTTTCACCAGTAGGTATACAGCAAAATTAGGTAGGTACCTGCCTCATGAGCAGTGCGCTGTAACATGAAAAAAACTCAAGTAGGAAAGCTATAAACTCCAAATTCTAGCCAAAACTAATAATTTGTGCTTTTTTAAATACAATGGGTGGTCACAATAGCCAAAACAGCAATACGCCCTTTTATTAAATTTTATGTTTACCCCGTAGGGTTGGTTAAAAAAAATTAACATGCATTATGTATAGGTAACTAATTTCCCTACAAATTTGTTTCTGTTACTTGTTTTCCAAGAATAGGCCACAACTAAACAGCGTTCTAAAGTTAGAAGTTCGACAAATTTCCAGAAAATGAGAATTTTTATATTTTTTTAAAAAGTGCAAATCTCCGTGACCATCAGTCCTAGAATCCAAATTTGAACCGTAAATAATAGAAAATTTCATTCTTTAAAGCATTGAGTCGAAATCTTCTATAGCTAAAATGCACCAAAACAAAGATATAAGCAAAAATCTGAAGAAAGTGTAGATTTCATTTGGGTTCATTCCATATGGCGGCGGGCACGGAGCAGGAAAAATTGAGCATTTTGCGTTTCAAACACCTATTAACTAACCATCCTAGACACCAAATCAAAAATTCAGAACTACCGGACCGTTTTTAAGGTAATCCTCCTCTATTCACTGGATTAAATTGGGTACGACCCCAAAAGTGTATCACCCTGTAGGTATTCAAAAATGCTTGATAGCCCCAAATATTCAGTTATTGAAGTGTAATATGTTTACCAAATTTCAATTCAGCAGTAATTTTTTCAGTCATTAACTAATTAATGTCAAATGAAATGTGTTCAATAAATAAAGTTTCATCACAAGTCAATTATTTTTGGCATTTATCTCGACATACATGCAGTTTTCGAAAAAAATACAAGAAAGAAAAAAGTATCCAAATTGAAGGGAGAATTTAAATTGATATTTCATTGGAAGCAGAGGCTGCACGCTTAAAAGTTCGAGACGGTTGAATTGGGTACGACCCCCAAAAGTGTAGGTATTCAAAATGCTCAATAGCCTCAAATATTGAACTATTGAAGTGAAATAAGTGTGCCAAATTTCATTCAGTTATTTTGAAAATTGTAGGAGGAAACTCAGAAAAAAACAGAAAAATATGAAATATTGGCACCCTGTATATCAGAAATGAAGCTCCTAAGCATATATGTTTATATAAGATTTTCATCATGAAAAAATATATTTTACAAGATGTTAAAGTTCTGCTACAAAAAACTGACTCACCCTGTATATATATATATATATATATATATATATATATATATATATATATATATATATATACATATATATACGAGGTTTGGCAATTAAATTCTAGGAATTTAATAATAAAACACAAATAAATTCAGTTCAAATTTTATTATCTGCCCTGACAATAGTCCCCTCCCAACTTTATACACTGTTTCCGCCGTTTCCCCCACCCCTCGAATCACCCCAGAAAGCCCTCCGAATGAAGAGTATTGAGAACCGCCTTCGCAGCCTCCTTCCCTCCTCTGCGCCGCTGCATTTATATATATTTATATATATATATATATATATATATATATATATATATATATATATATATATATTATATATATATATATATATATATATATATATATATATATATATATATATATATATATATATATATATATATACATATATATATATATATACATATATATATATATATATATATATATATATGTATATATATATATATAAATATATATATGTATATACATAAATATATATATATATATATATATATATATATATCCCAAACAAAATAATTATATTTTGAAAGGACTAATGTGGAAACGATTATTTATTAAGGAAACGGAGAATAATTATTAAAAGGATATATCTAGTCTCGTAAAGTTCATTTTTCATTTAGGTGATCCAATATGTCCTTTGGCTACCGAGAGAAAACTAAGACGGATTGGCAAACGACAACAACCCCTTTTCAAGCGCACTAGTAAGGGAAAAGAAAGTAGTATGACGTGTACTCAAGTTTATCCAGGGTATAAAATAGGACATAGAGATTGTGTCATTCCATATTTTTTTGTACCGCCAAAGATGGGTTGGTTATGGAATATTCATACTCCTTGTTTGAATCTCAAGGTAAGTTCATCCTTTTAAGTTGTAAAAAGATTTTTCATTAGAATACTATTCTGATTTTAATTGAGCTGTCTATGTTCCAAAGTATAACCGTGTTCCGTGGTTGACATCGACTTCAAACAGATCAGTCTTCTTCTTCATGTGCCGTCTCCCTTCAGGAGGTTGGCTATCATCATTGCTATCTTAATTTTGGACGCTGCGGCCCTAAACAGGTCAGATAACGTGGCCTTAAACCACTTCCGCAGATTTCTAAGCCAGGACATTCTTCTCGCTCCAATGGATCTATTTCCCACGATTTTTCCCTGTATTATGAGGCGTAGAAGTTCGTATTTAGGACCTCTCATGATGTGGCCGAGATATTGCAATTTTCTTCTCTTAACTTCCTGTAGGATCTCCCTTCCTTTTTTCATTCTTCTCAGAACCTCCACGTTGGTCGTATGTTCTGTCCATGGTACTCTCAACATCCTACAGTAGGCCCACATCTCGAACGCTTCTATTTTTCTCTAGAAGTACACATTGAGGGTCCATGTTTCTACACCATACAAGAGAACAGGCAATACGTAGCATTTAAGCATCCGAGTTCTCAAGTCCAGACTGAGGTCGCGACTACAGAGCAGCTTTTCGATCTTCACAAAGGATGCACGGGCTTTCTCAATGCGGATCTTTATTTCCGAGCAGTAATCCACGGAGCAGTTGACACTTGTACCCAGGTATTCGTACCTCTCGACTCGTTCCAGCGTTTTGCCTTCCACGTACAGGTGTTCATTTGGGGCTTCAATTTTGGCGAACAGATCAGTAGATAGCACATAATAAATTTTTTCTTGAATAAAATCTAGAATTTAGTAGTGAATTTATTTTCATTGACAGTTTTAATTTTTTTTTAAGTTTGTTTACTGCCCGACTTTTTAGTTCATTTGATTTTTAGTCTTTTCCATCAATTTTTTTTTAGAACGTCTAGCTATCAACAAATTTGATTTGTATCAGGCACAGTTTCGAAATCTCCAACTGTAATCCAATTTTACAACGTTTAAAGGAAAATCTATATTGAAAGTAATTATTCTTCTTTCTTTTAGCCCAGAAGGTGCTGGTTGACATCGACTTCAAACAGATCAGTAGATAGCACATGATAAATTTTGTCTTTCCAATTAAATTTAGAATTTAGTTATAAATTTATTGTTTAGTGACAGCTTTAATTTTATTTTAAGTTTGTTTATTGCCTGACTTTGTAATTCATTTGATTTTTAGTCATTCACCTCAATTATCATTTAGAATGTCTAGCTATCAACAAATTTGATTTGTATCAGGCGCAGTACCAACAGCTCCAACTGTGATAGAATTTTACGTTTCGAAGAAAATCTATATTAAAAGTAATTATTCTTCTTTTTTTTTAGCCCAGAAGAGGCTGGAGACCAGGTGCAATCACTAGAACCGTAGCGAAAGCTATTACAAAACATCGAAAAGCTCATAATGATTATCCATTTGAACGCAACCAAAGGAAAAGAAGAAAGAAAAATAATGACGATTCTGAAACGAAGTTAATATGTCCAAAGCCAACGCTAGAAGTGAAAAAACGCGAGGGAGCATACTTCATCACAATGAACCCTCTGAAGGATCCTAAAACTCTGGAAATGAATGAAAATCCTTATATGGACGTGACACCATTGCAATTTAAAGTAGCAAAAAATAACGCACTCGATCCTGACTGCGTTTGCACCGATGAAGGCGAATATTATAAATCGGATTCTTCCTCTAACAGCGAGTTTGATATAGAAGTTACAACACCAGCTGGTATCATTCATCCTGACAGGCCGCCAATCAAAAAGAAAGATGTAGTGAAACAAACTCAGTACGACCGCAGAGATATTCCACCGCCAGAAAAGTCACAAGTAGAGAAGAAACCAAAAAAAGCAAAAAAAGGAAAGGATAAAAAGAAGAAGAAATAGTTTAAAACTATAAAATAGTTTTCTCATACGCCTTCATAGCCTCTCGGGCCATACATTTATTTCATATTTTTGTCCTACTTTAGTTATATCAATATGACGAAATTATTCATTGTATGCTCTATAGTGATTTTATTATCTGATCTGAAATTTAATTTAATTTTATATTATCTTTAGAGTGCGAACAAAAATTTTAATATAATTTCATGAATATGTTATCTCGTATAACTGCTTGTCAATAATCATAAAATTCTGTAGATTGATATTTTTTAAATTTTTTGATATAACTAAGAATTTCCAATCTTACCTAGAAAGAAGTTTATTACATCATAATTCTCCTTCAAAGAGGTATGATTTGTGAAATTTCAATCAGTACAAACAAAATGCTTGTAACAGTGAAAGAATTACTAATTTTTTTGTATGAGCATAGGTACCACGAAAACGCATTTGTGTTACTGTTCAGAAATTTTAAACTTACTATTTCATTACAGAACAATTACAAATTTGTCTTGAATCATTTATTATTATTAGTGTTTTTATTTTACGAAAAACAGCTTTTTCAAGATATTACTGCATTAATCATCTAAAAATGCTGCTCACCAAAGAAATATTATTATTCTAGTGAACTGATTAAAAATATTGGTGAAGGGTCAGGTTCGAAAAAATGGTTGGATTTATGGAATAGAATAACAATTTAATATAAACACTAATAAATACAACTGCGGAGACAAGATGTATCTGCATGTAGGTAATATTCGAATTTGTCTTTTACGTGGTGGTATACAGTTGATAAAGACTGGAGGATCATTGTTATGTTTAATAAACTTATAGCCATTGTGCACTAAATGAACCAATTGTTTGAAAGTTGGCATAGCGTCATATCTTTGTTAATCAATTCATTAATCCAATAATTACAAAAGTTATATATTCAGTGATATTCACATCCTCATTGAGTTCTCCTGAAGTGCACATGAAAAATGTCGAAAAATAAATGGAGGCAATAATAAATTAGGTAAACAAATAATTATTGAAGGAATAACAGTAGAAATAATTCTATAATTTATCAAACTATTGTCAAGGCACAAAATACAACTCCTCATATACTAATGAACAGAAATAAAATTGTGTGTCTATTTCCACCCAATTGTGTGGAAATAGACGAAAAGCATTTTTATTTATGTTTATTTGAAATGAATTTCCATAAAATAAATAGTTCATCAATATCGCTAATCCTCGTATACCATTATTTACTTCGAATAATCAGTCTATATAATCCAGTACTATCAGCTTTAATATGCCAAAATAATGAAAAATGTGTTTAGCGCAGTTCTTACAATACATTAAATTTAATTCATTATATCGATATTTAAATAACCAATCTTATCAGCAACAATATTCTTTAAGCGTCATGTCAAGCAATATTTAAACACTGTTGTTGCATATCGACAATTGCTTAGAAAGCAACAGATAATAACCTTGCAATAATGCAGATATCTACTTACTAATAATGTGTTTACCTCCTTTCAGAAGTCAGAAGTTTGCATATCTTGCACCTGTTAATAATAATAATAATAATAATAATAATAATCTTTATTGCACCTAAGAATTACATAAAAATATAAGTACAAAATTCAGACTTTTTCTTTAAGGTACCTTTTGAATGTATTGATATTAATACAGTTATGAAAAAGATCCAGATTATCATTTAGAATCTTCACAGCCCTATAAGAGAAAGCCCTTTCAGACTAGGATGACCTATGGTATGTTATATCAAAACTACTACTACTACGTACATTCATACAATGTTCTCTCTTAACCAGGAGTTCATTCGAGTATGAGGGACTCTCTATTTTATGTATAACAGCTGCAAATTGACATAGAAACACTAACTCATATTTCAGGATTTTATGATTATTATAATGTGGAGTAACATGTTCTTTTCGTTTTATGTTGAATGAGTATCTAAGGCAAAAATTTTGCATTTTTTGTATCAAATTTCTAGCGTAAGTTGTAGCAAATGAGTAGTAATAAACTACAGTAACCAAAGGATGACATGATTAAACTTGTAACTAAATTCCACTTAATATGACTAGACAAGTACTGCTTAAAACTATAGATTGATTTAAGTTTTACATATGCTAATTTAAGTAAGTTACAAATATGGCTTTCAAATTTGAGCTCATTATTTGTAACTATACTCCCAGACTTTTAACAGCATCCTTAAAATATATCACAGCTCCATTTACATTAATATCACAGGTTTTTAAATTTATTGCTTCTAAGCGTGTATTTTCTAGTTCCCATACATATCACTTCTGTTTTTGATGGATTTAATTTCAAACCATTTCTTTGGGACCAGAGTACTATAGAGTTCAATTCATCATTAATCACTTGTATAGAAGTATTAACTTTTTGAGGTAAGAAGGGCAAATAAAGCTGAGTGTCATCAGCATACTGATGAATTTTATAATGGGTCAAAACATCAATCATATCTATCACAAATATTGTAAATAATAAAGGTCCTAGGATGCTTCCTTGAGGTACACCTTTTCTTATATGCTGTAATGACGAGCTGGTACTGTTGACCTCAACATATTGATACCGGTCACGAAGGTAACTGCAAAACCAGTTTACCGTTGAAGGATGAAATGAATATAATTGTAGCTTAGCCTCTAGTAGTGGATGATGGCATATTAGGTCAAAGGACTTGTAGTCCAGTAAGACCAAAAGAACAACCATCAAATTGTCCATAGCACCAGCTATATCGTTACTTATTTTCAGTAGAGCAGTATTAGTACTATGGTATTTCCTAATACCTGATTGACTTATTGGGAGAATATTGCCTTCAACATGGTCAGATATTCGTTCAAAAACAACCTTTTCCAAAATTTTAGAATCCACTGGTAAGATGCTGATAGGTCTGAAATCACTCAAAGATGTAGACTTAGATACCTTCGATACCGGTCTTATATTTGCAACTTTCCAATGACTAGGTACAATACCACTCATTAAGGATGTATTAATGATGTGAGTCAGTTGGTCAATACAGTGAGGCAGAATGAGTTTCCACATTTTTAGATTTATATTATCACTTTCTTCAGCATTATACTTAATACTAT